>CM069170.1:13578289-13925105 GCA_035221665.1 Okamejei kenojei
TATTTTTTTACCACTAACCATAAATGTAGCTTTCTAGAAATCTTATTATTTTTTGATTTTATTTGGTCTATGTTACCCCCCCCCCATTTTATATACACATCCCCCCTATATATTTATATAACAATTTTTTTTTTTTTTTTTTTTTCACCCCGAGCGGCTCTCTTTACCGCGAACATTCTTTCCGATTTCTCCATTTTTTGTTAAATTATCTGGCTCCAATCAGCATGTACGTTCTAATTTTTTACTTTTGGTTTCGTTGCCTGGAGCCACCCAGCGAACATTAAAAACGACCCCGAGGTAACTTCACTTACCTGCGGGCCGTTCCGACCGCTGCGTGGAGCTGCTACTTACGCAGTCCTCCCATCCGCGTCAGCGTTGGTCGTCATGAGTTACAGCGTGAGGCGGGCTCTTCACTTAGTCACTCACGTGACTCCGAAGTAAAATCATCTTGATGACCATCGGCGAACTGGAGCTTCTGGAGGTAAATTGCGTTTCATTAGCTGGTGGTAGGATATATTTGCATGGTCATCACCTGCCACGCATATTGTTATTTAGATTTACAATTTTAGAATTTCTTGTAGAAGTTTACATAGCGGATGTGGGAAGTGTGTTGGAGGAAGTTCTCGATTAGTGTTATCTATGAAGTGATGGAGCTGATGGAGAGAAGAATGAACATGGTGCAAGGATCACGGAGGAGACGTTGACTTGGACGGTCCATCCCGGGATACTTGATAGGTTGATAAGAAGGGTTGGTTGGCTTCAGGTCAGTTCAACTTCATCAACAAAAGGATCATTCTTATTTAATCGGACATAACGACGAAGCAACACACGGTTCCTGGGGCTAGTCAGTTGCTGGATTCTATGATATCTTCTTGCAAAGGATTAGTTACTTCTGTGTTGATAAAGTTCCTACTTTTTACTAAAGTGTACTTGATTTTGTAGCCAATTGCTTGAACTTGTAAGATAAAATTAGTGAATAATGAAGGACAATCAAAACAGATGCAGCAGAAAAAACACACACAATACTGGTGCTTTGAAATACAAGCTCATGCATCGGTTCCTTATACATTATTTGATGTGATCTGTGCAGTTTGGTATCCTGACATAGAATTATTTCACTACACAAATTTTTCAATATTTACTTAGACACACAGATTATAGGTAGATTTGTTCAGAATAAAGCCTACAAGAAAGATCCTATTAATTTGAATGTTGAGAGTTGTCAGAGCCATCGAAATGTCCATATTTGAAGAATTTATGGTTAGATTTGTCAAGACACAACTTGTTCAATTATAAAAATTATGAACTGACAGATTCAAGTAATACATTAAGTGTATGGCCATTATTAGATACCGTTGTAGCTGCATGAGACAAGCTCTGAGGAAATGCTGCTGTGTAATTGCACATACAGAAGGCTTATACATGGCAGAGTCACAATTTTGTAGTTGCTTTGGACTTGAATTACTCTAGAATAATGTCCCTTCTTGCCACAATATTACAGTTGGCCTCTCGAGCAGGGTTTCTCTAGCTCTTTTGATTATTTCCCCCGCAAAAGTAACTGTTCCTTTTTGAATAATTATATGTTGCAGCAAGGGCACCTTTATCAGTACTGGATAAAATTGTTTCAGCTTGCTCCATATTTGTGCTTGGAATGAGATTATTTTGTAGGAGTTGCAGCTGAATACACATTAGATGATGCCATAAGCATCTGAATTTTTCTGAGCCAAGTCTAAGAGTAAGCTTGGATTGTAAGCTGACTATATATCAAGGTTTTGTGTTCATATAGTCTCTGTCGTATTAAAGCAATGCCTAACCATTGATTAAAAAGAGTCTCGATAACTTCCTGTCGATATTGATCAGCGTCAATGCTTTCAAGGCACGGATCTTTAATAAATCTTTGAATTCTTGTAAAAATTCATCAAGTGACTCACCAGGTTTTTGTTTCCGAGTAGCAAGGAGGTGTCGAGCGAATATCACGTTGGGTGTCTTAACGAAGAGTCTGCTTAGTACAATCAATAGCAGAATCATAAGTTGTACATTCCTCTATGTACTTGTATATCAGTAGAGACAAAGCTTCTTAACGTCTTGAGCCTGTCTGGTGCATCGTTGCCTACTCCTCAAGAAATTATTTAGTATAAATCCACTGCTTCAGTTATTTGCAGCAGCAGTGTGATTGGGATCCAGATCCAAGTGTTGTTGGTTTCAATAGTTTCTACATCAAGTCGGACTGTATTGACTTCTAAGTTGCTTAAATTGTTGTGAGGTAAATGAAACTTTCACTAATTGTAATATTACTTTTACTTGATTTAAGCTTAAGCAACTATTTCTTTAATATATCAAATCAAGATTCGTCTGGGCAAACATGGGCTGATTCCGCAGGACTTTCCCGCATCTGAAATACTTCGCAATGCGCACACTCGGGAAATGTCCTGCGCATGCCGGCACACTCTAGAAGAGCCCGCAACATGCGCCCACTTCATGTTGTAAAGTGTTTGAAATTGTTTCTCTTGGGTTTAAAAATATTTACACATTGTATTATTTTGGTTGAAAGTGTTGAATATTGGTTTCTCTTGGTTTAAAAAAAATTTTTACACACTTGGATTAGTTTGGTTGTAAAAGTGTTTGCAATGTGTTTCTCTTGGGTTTAAAAATAATGTTTAACATTGTTTTATATTGGTTCTATAGTGCTTGCAAATTTGTTTTTCTTGGGTATTAAAATGGTTGCAAACAGGTTTTCGGATGAATAATGCGTGATAAACATTTTATTTGATCAGAACCTGTGTTTAATTTAAAAATTGGCACTAATTCTGTGATAAATTTGTCCTAATCCACGTATCTGTACATATGACTTTTAAAGGTAGGTGATAGTACAGGCTCAACTACCTCCTTTGGCAATCCTTATTCCAATATCACCACCCTGGTGTGTAAAAGTTAAGCCTCGGGTCCCTATTAAAATGTTTCCCATCTTATCTTAAAGCAAGGTCTTTGGTCCTTGACTATGGGTTATGGACTATATATTCACCTATCTTCCTCCCTCATGATCTGAAGCTGGTGTTCAATCATTTTTTAAAAAATAGTAAATTAGGTGATTTAAGACATGTTTTCACTATATCAAAATAGCCTTGCTAGTGCATACCCCTGTAGCACCACAGAGGAAGCTGAGTTGTGAAGGAATCGACCCTGGAAACAATATGTTAATGAAATTAACATGATGATTGAAAGGATTGGGACTGCTCAAGATTGGGGAGGGGCGAGGGATCAGCCTCAGTCTCAGTCTAACCCACGCAGAAATGTACAGTTAGATAGCACAGTGTAAGGAGGATTCTTCTGAGGCGTTCTGTGCGGTAACTTGTTGGATCCAGTCTGTTCGTTTGATAGGTGCTCCTCAGGTTGACCAATATGTCCTGGAAGGGGGTGAGCTGTATTTGTGCTGGATGCTCCGCAGCGCGGATTGAGGAGCATCCTCCCTCCAAGACCTCCACCCATTAATCACTACTCCGCCCCCAGGACAGAGCAGCCTTCCTGATGATTTGTTGTTCCTATTGGCATACCGCCGCATTCGCCCTGCTACCAGCACACGGCAGCAAAGCAGAAGGCACTGGTACCACCGGATTGCGTAGAACATCTGCAGCATCTCTACTGCAGACATTGAGGAACGGAGCTTCTCAAAATGCACAGCCGGCTATGTACCTCTTTCTCAGAGCACTCAGCGTTCCTTGGATTGGGTCCGTTACTCCACGGTATTTGTACTCACTGGTACACTGTACATAACACCAATGATGGAGACAGGCACGGCAGGGGTGTTTCCTCTTCCTCCTAATGTCCACCACCAAACTCCTTTATCCTACTCCGCCATTCAATCAAGACTGATTGATCCTCTCCGTACCCCATTCTCCTTGCCCCTTCTCCCCATAATCAAGCACAAGTACTATCAAAAAATCTATCTATCGCTGCTTCAAAATATCAAACTGACTGGCCTCTACGCCGGCTCTGTGCAAAGAATCCATGATCACCAAATCTGAGTAAATAAATATCTCCTCAACTCCTTCCTATAAAGATCGTTGTTTAATCTGAGTTTAATGACTCTTAAGTTCTAGATTCTCCACTCGTGGGGAAACAGGTTTTCTCCACTCTAACCAATCTTTTCACTATTTTCGCTACATTCACAGTGCCGTCTAATGCTAAACTTAGGTTGTTAACGGCTCATTCCTGGGGATGTTCTTGTAAACCTCCTCGGACCCTCTGCAGAGCCAGCACAATCCTGCTCAGATATGGTGCCCTATATTTCTCACGATATCCAAATTTTGGGTTTAGCAGCGCCTTAACACCCTCAGCATTTAAATCCCTGTTTTTGCAAACAAGACCTCTTGAAAATTAATACTAGCTGGCAATGAGTTGCTTTCTTACTACTGATTCGACTTGCAGCATTAACCATTTGGGAATCCTGGCACCAGCTCCCATGTCCATTGCATCTCCGATTTCTAGATATTATACCCCATTTAGAAGAAAATAGTCTACGCCTGTATTCCTACTAACACAATGCATGACCTCACACACGTTGCTACACTATATTCCATTGCCACTTCTCTGCCACTCTCCCAATCTGTCCAGCCATTCTGCAGTGACCCTACTTTCTCACAATGTCTGACACCTACACCTATTTTCGTATCATCCGCAATATTGGCCAAAACAGACCTTTCAATCCCCTCGTCAATCATTTAATATACAAACGCCAAAGAGTAGCTGCCCAGCACCGAGCCCTGCAGAACTACGTAGTCACTGGCATCCAACTAGAAAAGCCCCCCTTTATTGCCACTCTTTATCTTCATTGGATACCTAGCTGGCCCATGCTGGTATCCATGTTAAGAAAGGCAGGGGGGGGAGAGAGGGAAGAGAGTGCGGGGGAGAAGGAGGGGAAGTGTGTAGGAGAGAGTGGAGAGAGGAGAGGGGGAAGAGGGCGGGAAAAGTGGGTGAGAAGGAATGAGGGCACGGATTTGGGAGAGGATGGGGGGGTAACTGACGCATAGAAGGAAGACGTGTTGAGACTCGAGGGTGAGGAGGAGCGGCTGAGGTGTTGGGGGGGGTTAGGAGTGGGGGGGGTCAGGAGGTGGGGGGGGGCAGGAAGGGGGGAAGCAGAAGGAGGAGGAGGTGATGGAAGAAAGAAATGGGAAGGTTGGCAGAATGGGTGGCAGGAGGGGCAAGCAGGAGGGGAGCAGGAGGAGTTGCAGGAAGCGGTGGCGGATGGGAGCAGGTGAGGGGTGGGATGGGGAGCAGGCGGGGGAATACGCGGTTAGGGTGCTGGAGCAGGGGGCAGGGTGGAGGAGTAATGGAGGAGACTGATAGTTGATCCGGGATAAGAAAGAAGAAGGGGAGAATACGGGAGGGCAAAACAGAGATGAAAGCACCAGTGAAAGGTTTCGGGAGTGGAGTGAGGGAAACAGAGTGAATAATGAGTGGAGGCCAGATGGAGTAAAGTCACCTATTTCTGCTCATATTCACCAATCCGACAGGAAAATCTGGAATTGACAAGTGTTTATTGATTTCAGCAAGTAATTAGCAACCTGGACAGCAACTTACTTTACAAGTTTCATACTATAATAAACCTTTACGTTTCTTTACAGACGATTCTAGCCGTAACAGACATTGCCGCTGTGAAATGAACAGCTCTCGAAACAATGTTGCTGCTGCTGTTGTCACCATCAATCCACAGAATTAAAAATAAAAGTAGTGTTAAAGTAATCGGGTCCTACAGGTCTGGAAGAAGGGTCTCGACCCGAACGTTTCGCCTATCTCATTCGCTCCTTAGTTGTGCTGCACCCGTGAGTTTCTCCAGCCTTTTGTGTACCCTGGATCCTACAGGTTCCCGCTGCAATTCCCCGTCCACACTGAGGGCAGCACCGGATATCGGCGTCAGCAGCAGCAGCATCCGAGTTAACGTGGATAGCAGGCCCAGACCTTGAGGAGATATCGCAGTGGAGTAGACAAAGTTTTAAAGAAGGAATGCGATGCTGGGAGAATCGGGGTACACAAAAAGCAGGAGAACTCAGCGGGTGCAGCAGCATCTAAGGAGGAAGGGATGCGACGTTTTCGGGTCGTGACCCTTCATCTGATAGCAGGCAGGCCCGCTCGACGTCACAGACCGGCCGGCCGGGATCATGGGTTCCCCCCCTTTGGGTTTAAAGGGGGGTGGGGGGGGCGGCCGTTTAAAGGGGTGGGGGGCATATAAAAGGAGAGGGCGAGAACCGGCCAACAATATTCCGGTCCCCCGGGAGGTGGACGTTTACACTGGCGGAATGTTCACACGGTCCACACTCAGTCCGGGTCTGATTCCCGCAGACACCCAGCTGGTTCTCTCATCTGCACTGAAATCTGATTCCCCCACAGCTGAAACAAGCCGAGGAATGAAGAGGAATTAAACAGAATTAAACAACAGTATCATTAATGGGGGACTGGGGTTAATTTTTCAGCAACTTAAGAACAAAATACGCATGAAGGCCCGGTGATTCACCTGATATTGATACATTAAAAAATTAACACAAACACTAACCAGATCCGCTCCAGTCTCGGGAGGGTCATTATGAGGCGGCGGAGAGCGGGGGACAGATCGTCTGTTAGGTTAGTTGTGTCTCATGATGCAGCTCCGTCAGTGATGGGGTTTGTACTGAGAAGCGGAGACGAGATCCTCGGCTCCAGAATCTGTGAGACCGAACATTGTACAGCATGGAGATGAGAGTGAGTGTGGGTTGAGGGACACAGAGAGACTGGAGGATGTGCATATCCCAGTGTTTATCAGTGACCAATTACAATGAATGTCAGTGTCTGTCACCAGTGACTGTTATACAATGTCTCACAGTCTGGTCTTACCCCCACAGTCTCTGTATTTTACAATCCGGGTTCCTCAGATGCCGCAAGACGCCAATTTTCACTGCGGAATCTCCGGATTATTATCACCCGTCAGCCGTCAGTGAGGGGTTTGTACTGAGAGCGGGGAACGAGATTCTTGGCTCCAGAATTGTGAGACCGCATGAAGGTCAGCCTGGAGATGAGGGAAGAGTGAGGGTGAGGTGACACAGAGAGACAAAACCAGCGCAAATCCCAGTGTTTATCAGTAACCACAATTAGTTCATATTAATGTTCCACTGTCAGAATTCTGTGAGTGTGTAAACACAATCCTCACAGTCTTGGACTACCCCAGTCTCTGTATTTGACAGTCCGGGTTCCTCAGAGCGCACATCACCAGTTTCACTCCGGAATTCTACCAGGTCGTGGTTCCCAGTCTAAACACAAACAGACAGATTAAGAAAACAAACTGATACAAACACGGCGAGGCGGAGATAGATAACTTCTCACAAACTGATATTTATGGAAACACCTCGCAACATTATTGAACAAACTCTGTGGTTGTGGTGTTTGGAGACATCACCATTTATTTTCTCATTCCCTGAACGGACTGGGAAATGTTACTGGCAGAGAACGGCGTCCACACACATGACCCGGGGGAGGGGGGGGGGAGGGGGGTGGGCACGGGGTTTGTTTATTGGCACGTCCCGGGGAGGGGGGGAGGAACGGAGTCGGTCCCACGGTGACACGGGTGGCGAAGGAGTCGACACCGCCAACTCGGAATGTAAAATTGGTGGGGTGCCACTCCTCCGTGCACAATGTCGGCCGCTCGGCCCCATAGAAGGGGTGATGGAGAAGAAACAATTTTACTGTTTCAGTGTTAGCTGTCAAATGGACAGTTACCTCAAGCATGACACTTGTTGCAGAGCCGGTCCAGCCGCTCTGGAGACCTTCACAACTGACATGCGGCATTATCACCAGATTGGAGGTGTCTGATTAATTGTATCACAGTTGCCCCGATGACATGAGGCAGGGACCGCACAGTCAATCGAGACAGTCCAGGTAATGAATGAAAGTGTTTCAAAGATCCAGTATCTGCGGCAGCAGTACAGGTTTATGCGCCTCAAACAGGTATAGTGCAGACGTGTCTGTTCAGGAGACTCCGTTTTTCAGCTTCACTCCTTATATTTCCAGCTGCCGTGTAACCTCGCCCTTCACCAAGTCAATCATCGGCAGATTGTTTTGATGAGGGAATTTACCCAGAAACTCCTCAGGATCCAAGATGCCATGGCGGAGGGAGAGACCAGCGACGAATTCGGAGGAAATACTTCATAATCTCACGTCTGTCGTGTTGTGGGCTTCAGACAGGAGTCTGATTGATATTCGTGGATCTACGGTCGGAATGTGCGAGTGCGGACTACAAAACTCTTGGATGGTGAGTCTAAAATTAAATTTGTGCAGGGGAAGGTAAAACAAGAAAAAAGAAAAAAAAAAAAAGAAGAAAGGAAGAAGAGACAACAAAGAAAAGGTAAGAAAAAAAAAAAAAGGTATGAATATACGAAAAAAAAAAAAAAAAGAAAAAAAGAATGAGACAATAAAAGAAGAAAAAAAAAAAAAAAAAATAAAAGAAAAGGTAAAAATAAAAGAAAAAAAAGGTGTACACCACGCTCCAGCTGAATCCTCTCCCTCCAAAAGATCCATCAGAACCGGACAGGACTGGGAAGGGCTGCAGATTTGTATTGGATCAAATCTCCTTCTGTGAATACGATGTTCTTCTAGCCACTCCCGTGAAGGCCAACTGACAACCTCAGTAAAACTCACGGGGGGCTCTCAATCTCACGGCCGTGGTTTTTCAGGATGTGCGTAAATAAGTAGCTATATAGTTGGGTGATGGTCATTGAGGAACTCGGCTGCGGGTCCCGGTGTGTTTGTGTGAAGAAGGGGCCCAGTGTCAGGCGAGGATCAGCAGTAGAGGGGTTGTAGCTCATGGTGTACAGGATCTCGTTCTCTTCACGTGTTTGAAAAAGAGCTGCTGCCACCGTCTGATCTTCATAAATACCTGGTGAAATATTCCTTCCGTTTCTCTCCCAGCAAAATCCTTGGATTTCAGCCCAGACAACTGATCTTCCTTTTCCAGTAAATGTAATGCAGTGGGGCGGGTGGTCACTAGCACTGACACACCCTGGGAGCAGCTGTGCTGGATTAAATGTACACAATGTTCAGACACTTTACACGGGATTCAGGATCTGGGCACAGGTGCTGAGGTTCTGTGTCTCTCCAACTGTCAGCAAAAATCGATTCCACCCTTTATTCATCTAGACCGCGAATATAAACAGCAATCCCCTTGGGTTCTTCCAAACCTCTCCTAGCATATCCCAAAGTAAGGATACTGATCCAGATTCAGTTCCCTCAGGGTTACTCTGCTGTTAATAGTGTTCTAATCCCGGAATTTGAAACTTGAATACAAACTGGAATTGGTTGCGTATATTTTCTTTGTGGCCGCAGTCATGAACAATCTTTGCACATTGTTGTTTTCCCGATCCCCGGTACGCCCGCACGGGCAGATGAATTCCAGATTTGGATTTGCTCACCGAAAATGTTCTGGAATAACTGATCAGTTCGGATTTTTTCAAAACTCTCCGAGATGTTCCTTTCTCCACTCTTCATGGTCCCGGCCTCTTGCCAGCAGTTCATTGTTCACCTGTGTCCGATCACGACAGTGGAGATGATTGTGAGCTTCAGCGTACATCTAGCAGTGGAAAACCTTAATCCTTCTCGTTCATCAGGATGGTGTTGATGCTCAGTGTTTCAGTCTTGTGCCTTCAGCGTTGTCCATGTGCTCTCTGCTCAACCTCTGTTTCTGGTGCGATAAAGAAATTATGTCATCAGCAAGAAAAATACATTCACAAATTTCTAATAGTTACGGTTGTTTTAGTTGACTGTGATTGGTATATGTTATCTGATTGTTATTGTTGTTTATTGCTCAACTAACGCAGAACAAAATTGAAAAATAATATTTGGACAAGTACATGGATTGGGAGGATATTGGGCAATACTGGTCGGGAGAGCTTAAATGGGGGCATTTCGATCGTATGGATAATTTAGATTGAAGATCCTGTTTCGTGCTATGTGATAGTATAAAATCTATCCCTACAACTCTAAATTCAAGAGCTGCGAATCGAAATGAAATAATTTTGCGGGAAAACGGAGTTATTATGGCGTGCCGTCATTCATTTAGATGAGATTACCCCAGGATGATCCTCTGTTTATGAAAGGAAATAGAGATGAACCAGGAAAATTATAGGCTGGTGATCCAGTCAGCGGTTGGGAAGACATTGGGAAAGAGTTCGTTCCCCTCCATTTTTAGGATATGATTTGCTCGCAGATGGAATTAGAATATGGACTGTTGGGGAAAGTCAGCGTGAATTTGTACATGACAGGTCATGTCAATATGAACAAAGGTGCGTTTGTGGAGTTAATGGTTCGTGATCGATGAGAGACGGAAGTGGGTGTTTTATGCGTGGACTTTTGTGAAAGGCATGTAATAAACCCCATCATTGTAGGCTGATCTAGAAAATTAAGTTCAGTAGATTTCACCGTGAACTGTTCGGTTGTATTCAGAACTGTTTTACTGATGCAGGACAGATGGGAGTGTTGCAAGGAGTTATTCTGGATGGTTGTATGTGACTGATAGAGTCCGCCAGTGGTCTGTGCTCGGAATTTGCTGTTTTATGAATTGTATGAAAATGACTTGGCCGTAAATATAGTTTAGGGCGCTTTCTGTAATTTCGGGGGAACCAACAACCCAAACATTGGTGGAGTTGACGGAACATTGTTATAGGAAAAATATGGTTTGTCAAGCTGAATGGGTACGGAGAAGAAAATTCGAGGATGTTGCCGGGACTGTAGCATCTGAGTTGTAGGGAGAGGTTTGAGTAGGCGATACTCTATTCCTTGAGCACAGGTGGACAAGGAGTGTACTTATAGATGGTATACAATCTAGAGAGGAATCGATCAGGGTGCTGACATGGATAGAAATTGGTTGGCGATTCCCCCCCAAAGTGTAGGGAATTAACGGGTCCCTTTTCAGTATGGCAGGCATTGACTAGTGCGGGTACCGCTAGGCTCAGTGCTAGGACCGCTGCTATTTACAATATTTATAATGATTCTAGATAAAGGGAAAGTACTAGTAACTTTAACATATTTGCTTAGACCACAGCTGGGTGGCCGAGTGTTGTAAGTGAGGAGGATGATATGAGAATGCGGGTGATTTGGGACAGGTTGGGTGAGTGGGTAGATGCCATGGCAGATTGTAGTTTAATGCGGTAAATGTGAGTTATCCACTTTGGTAGCAAAAACAGGAAGGCCGTTATTATCCTAAATGCTGTCAAATTGGAAAAGGGAAGTACAAGGGAGGGATCTGTGCGTCCTTATTCATAAGTCAATTAAAGGTATGCATGCTGGTAAGCAGGCATGAAGGAAAGCGAATGGCATTGTTGGCTTCATATAAGAGGAGTTGAGTAGAGGAGCAAAAGAGGTCATTCTATTGTTGTGCAGGGCCCTTGTTGAGAACACGTCTGTCTGGAGTAGTGTGTGGCAGTTTTTGGTCCCCAATTTGATTGAAAAGAGTTCTTGCTATTGAGGGAGTGCAAGGAGTAGGGTTTCACAAAGTTAATTCCTGGAATGCGGGAGGATACTGTCATATGTTGAGAGAATGGAGCGGCTTGGCTTGTATTACGCGGAGTTTTAGAAGGATGAGAGGGCATCTTATTGAAACATAATAAGGTTATTAAGGGTGGACAGACAAGAGGCAGGAAACATGTTCCCGATGTTGGGGGAGTCCAGACAAGGGGCCACATTTTAAAAATAAGTGATAAGCCATTTAGAATGGAGATGTGGAAGCACTTTTTCACACAGAGTTTGTGAATCTGCAGAGATTGTTATGCCCCAGACGGTGGTGGAGGCCGGTTATCTGGATGGTTTGAAGAGATAGCTAGATGGGAGCTCTTAAAGATAGGCGCAGTCATTGAGAATATGGGAGATGGCAGGAAAGGGGTGGGTACTGACTGTGGATGATCAGCCATGCGTTGATGTACTGATCCTTGTGGTACAAATCCATAACCCCTGAAAAGTGCATACGACAAAGTTGATAGAGTGGTGAAGAAGGAATATGGTATGCATTCTCCCACGGGACATTCAGTATGAAAACACACAAATTCACGCTGCAGATTTACAGAAAAATAAGATAGTATCCTCCTCTGCACTATTTTCTATGTTTCGATGTTTACTGGAGTAATTCATCAGATCAGGCAGCGTCATGGAGGACAAGGATATGAGATATGTCATGTAAGGAAACCTCTTAAAGTTAAAGTGGGAGGCTCGCAACAGGGTTCATCACAAATGGCTTCATTCTTCAGAGAACTGGGATTCCCCTCCCCCACTATTGATGAGGCTCACACCAGGGTCTCCTCCATACCCCCCGCAACACTGCCCTCGCTCCCCATTCCCCCACTCGCAAACAGGCAGAGTCCCCCTGGTCCTCACCTTTCACCCCACCAGCCGGCAAATAACAACATATAGTCCTCGCCAGTTTCACCACTCCAACGTGACCCCTCCACCCGCACATCTTCCCATCTCCCCCCTGTCTGCCTTCGCAAAGACCGCTCCCTCCGCAACTCCCTTGTCCATTCTTCCCTCCCCTCCCACTCTACCCCTTCCCCGAACACTTTCCCTTGCAACCGCAAGAAATGCAACACTTGTCCTTCACTCCCCCCTCCACTCCTTTCAGGGACCCAAGCAGTCCTTCCAGGTCGACAGAGGTTCACCTGCATATCCTCCAACCTCATCTACTGCATCCGCTGCTCCAGAGCCAGATGATCTATATCGGTGTGAGGGACCAAGCGGAGGCTTGGCGATCGCTTCGCGAACACCTCGCTCGGTCCGCATAACCAACCCGACCTCCCGGTGGCTCAGCACTTCAACTCCCCCTCCCATTCCACATCCGACCTCTCGGTCCTGGCCTACTCCACGGCCAGAGTGAGCAAAACCGCAGCTGGAGGAACAGCACCTCATATTCCGCTTGGGGAGTCTGCATCCTTTGGGCTTGAATATTGAATTTTCTCAATTCTGTTAACCCTTGCTGTCTCCTCCCCTTCCCACCTCTCCCTCAGCCCTCGGGCCCTGGCATTCCCTCTATCTCTATCTCCCTCCCCCACCCAGTTGCACCAGCTTTCTTCATTTTCACACCACAAACAGCTTACAATGGCTTGTTCCCTTTATCACGATACTTTTTTGCATATCTTTCACTCATTGTTCCTTATCTCTCCACATCACCGTCTCTATCTCTCGTTTCCCTGATCCCTGACCAGTCTGAAGAAGGGTCTCGACCCGAAACGTCGCCTATCTCCTTCGCTCCTTAGATGCTGCTGCACCCGCTGAGTTTCTCCAGCTTTTTGTGTACCCTCTTAAAGTGGGGGGTGGTTGGAGAAAGCTGGAAGACCTGGAAGACCAGCTGCCTCACTGTGCCAGAGACCCAGGTTTGATCCTGACCTCGGGTGCTGTTTATGTGTTTGCAGCTTCTCCCTGTAACCGTGAGGGTTTTTCCCCCCAGTCCTTCACTTTCCTCTCACATCGCACAGACGTAGGTTAATTGGACCTCTGCAAATTGGCCTCTGTAAATTGTCCCCAGACTGCAAGTTGATATAAACATCGAATACAATAGGACTAACGTGAAAGGGTGATCGATGGATGGGGTGTACGCAGTGGGCAGTAAATGTCATGTTTCCATGCCATATCCCTGAACTAAACTAAACAACGCATGCAATTGAATACCTTTCAGATGAGCAGGTAGTTCCGAGGCAGCCTTCATGGCTTTGAACGATTTGATCAGATCAGAACCTGTTAGAATCAGTTCATAGAATGAGTCTGAGTTGCATTTTGACAAACAGGTCAAATTCTCTATAGAAACATGTCCTGTACCTTCTTCCCCCATTGCTTTCAGCAACTCCTCCAGTTTGGGGAGCAGGTGGTGCATTTTCACGAAGCATTTCCATATCAGTTTACGGACCCGCGGCTCTTTCTCAGTCACCAGGTTGAGGAGAAGTCTGGAACCGGCCACACGACTTCCTCTCTCCGTGCGTTTGATAACTTGCTGTGAAGAAACGTAGAGACAAGTAGTTATTTTGGCGCTGCATTTATGGAGTCACAGTGCCTTAAGTGGTAGAATGATAGAGCAGTATACCACAGGGAGTCAGGCCATTCAGCCCACATTGTCCATGCCAACCAAGTGCAATTGTAAGCCAGGGCCATTTGCCAGCATTTGGCCCATAGCTCCGTAAGCCCCTCCTATCCGCTCATCTGTCTGAATGTACTTTGAAACCCCTAATGTTATCCGCTTTTCCAGCTACCTCTGGCATTGCGTTCCAGACATGGACTGCTCTCCAAGTAAACCTGTTGTCCCAAGATCCCACCTACATGTCTCCCATCTCCCCTCAAGACTGCACCCTCCAGTTTGTGGATCCTTTATCCTGGAAAACAAGACAGCGTTCCCTTTATCCCAGCATCTCTGTGTCTTGCACACCTCAGTAAAGTCACCCCTCATTCTCTTGCTCAGCAAAGAAAAACATATCCCAGCCTACCTAACCTCTCCATACCTCAAGAAGTAAGCCTGGGCATTCTGTTAATCTAGTCTGTATTATTTCAAACTGAATGACAAGATTAATAAGGAAGATATTGTGAAGTGGAGCGGGACAGAGTCACGTCAAATAAGAAAGTGAGGAATTGCTCAGGGATGGACTTCCCAGACATATGGAACAGTGAATGCAGTGGCCGGCTGGGTCTTTGTAACTGAGAGCAATTACAGGCCCCTACCGGAGTTGGGAATTAGGGATTCCCGACAATCTCCTGGAATATCAATGGGATCAAATTTCTCTGCCTTTCACTGTTCAAAATGACCTCTCAAGCCACACCGAAGCACAATGCAGGCGCGTGATGAATGGAGAACAGAACGTTCTGCACCATCCAACTTCATTCAATTAAAAGCGGGGGAAGGACCTGCAGATGCTGGTTCATGCCGAAGATAGACACAAAATACTGGAGCATCTCAGTGCGTCAGGCAGCATCTCTGGAGAAAAGGCACAGGAACAGATGTTTCCCTCTCCCCTGACTTTCAATCTGAAGAGGATCTCAGCCCGAAGCTTCACCTAGAGCTTCCTCCAGAGATATCCTGCCCGACCAGGTAAGTTGCTCCAGCGTTTTGCGTCTTTCATCGACTAACACATGCGCATACCTCACCGCCGCAATGTACTGTAAGAGAAAATGCATCCTCAATAAATGCATCATCAAATAAAACAAAGCGCAGGAAGGCGGTCACGATGGTGCAGTGGTAGAGTTGCTGCCTTACAGCCAAAGCAGCGGCGGAGACCCGGGTACAATCTCATTACAGGTGCTGGCTTTACGGAGTTTGTACGTTCTCCCGTGACCTGCGTGGGTTTACTCCGAGATCTTCGGTTTCCTCCCACACTCCAAAGACGTAAAGGTTGTAGGGATAATTAGGTCTTGGAGGTTAATGGTTTGGTAAATGTAAAACCTGTCCCTAGTGAGTGTGAATGTGCGGGGATCGCGGGTCGGCGCGGACCCGGTGGGTTGAAGGGCCTGTTTCTGCGCTGTATCTCTAAACTAAAATTCAAACACTTCGGGTCGGGTAGCAGCTATCATGGCACAAGGGCAGGGCATTTTGGTGTGGAACCCTTCTTAAGATTCTGACCCGGGGTGTTGTATGGCAGTGCCCTCCTGAGACTGAAACATTTTGTCTATGAACCTGGTATGCTACAATGCTAAGAACAATATTCTACACTATGTGTACCCCAAACCCCCCTTTGCTCTATGTATTGCCTTGGGTTTGTCAATTTTATTTGTATAAGAAGTGGGACCCGTTGGGGTCCCATGTTCACACGGGAAGGCTGGTCTCCCAATGCAATATTCCACCTCTCCACCAATTCCAGTATGGGGGGGGGGGCTTACTCGAGCGCTTTTTATGGCTGTTGTGGGCCGAAGGGACTGGTTTCCAGAGGGCTAGTATGGACATTTGCGGGTCGAATGGATTATTGGGCTGGCAGCTCAGTCACTCAGACCTGGTGGGCTATCAGCTCAGTCACTCAGGCCTGGTGGGCTGGCAGCTCAGTCATTCAAGTCTGCTGGGCTGACAGCTCAGAAACTGCCAGGAATTCTGCCCAAAACAGGTGGGAGACTGTGAGAGAGAAGGGGGAGGGTAGAGTATTATTTTAGGCATTTTTTGATCTATTTCTGCAGACCACAGCAATAAAGGAGGAGAGTCTATACTGGCCTGGATCTCACAGGGAGCCAATGAAGAGTGGAAGAAAAATACTGGGGTGAGATTTAATACTTGGGGGGGAATACTTACTGATGAGCTAAAGGGACTCCTCATGGACTAGTACAGGCCTGATGGGCTGAAGGGGGCCTGTTTAAGAAAAACAATCTGAGTGAAATCTCAGTGAAAGGCACTTGACAGTCTTAACTTTTCCTGGCCTGGCAAGGGCCTTATGGGCCAAAATACACTCCTTGGGCTAATTCGGGCATTTGGGCAAAAGAGACAGGTTTCTTGGCAGTATGAGTCTTGTGGGCCGAAATGAGTGGGTTCAGACAGGCCAAACAACTCATTTTATTTCATTTCCATTGCCATTTTCAGTTTAAAGCACAGGGCAGGCCAAACACTCATCTCATTTTTATTTCATTTTCATTTCCATTGCCATTTTCAATTTCAAGCACATGGCGGGCCAAACCACTCATCTCATTTTCATTTCATTTTCATTGCCATTTCAGTTTTCAAGGACAGGGCAGGCCAAACAACTCATCTTATTTTCCTTTGACTTTCATTTCCATTGCCATTTATGTTTCAAGCACAGCTGGGCGGGCCAAACAACTAATCTCATTTTCATTTTATTTTCATTTCCATTGTCATTTCAGTTTCAAGCACAAGGCAGCGCCAAACAACTCATCTCATTTTAATTTCATTTTAATTTCCATTGCCATTTCGATTGGCATATCAGTTTCAAGCATAGGGCGTGCCAAACAACTCATCTCATTTGCATTTCATTTCATTTCCATTACTATTTCAATTTCAAGTACAGGGCAGGCCAAACAACTCCTCTCATTTGCATTTCATTTCATTTCCATTGCCATTTCAGTTTCAAGCAACGGGCAGGACAAACAACTCATCTCATTTTCATTTCATTTCATTTCCATTGCCATTTCAGTTTCAAGCTATTATCCAGCTATTATCAAACGACTGTACCGTCCTCTCACCAGTTTGAGTGCGATCCAGACTTTCTAGCAACCTCATTGGAGACTTGAACTATCTTTAATTGGAATTTATGGGTCTTTATTTTGCAATAATTGTTGCACCCTTGATCCTTGAACCTCTACACTGTGGACAACTTGATTGTAATTGTGAATAATCTTTTCGTTGTTCGGATAGCACGGAACAAAACTATTTTCACTCTACCCCAGTACACGTGACAACCACAAACCAACTAAACTAAGATCCTGACACTTGCATTTTACAGGGCTCATTTGAAATGCCATTCGAACATCCAGTGAACGCCACAGCTTCCCCACAAACTACTCTGAAGTAGGTCCAAACCGGAAATGTAGTCTGTCTGTTCCTTCCACGGAAGTTGCCAGACCCGCTGAATTCATCCAGCACTTTGTTTTTTCCTTAAGATTGCTGCATAGTTCCCTCTGTGTACTATGCAGGTTAAATCTTCAACAAACTCAAATACATTTGTCAGACGTGATTTGCCTTGATGAACACGTGTTAACATGGTCTGGTTAGTTACTGCTTTCTCAAATAATTAGATATTTAATATTATTATGAAGCCTATCATCTTGCTAACATTAGAACTTAAACGAAATGGCCCAGTGGTAGTAGTATGTTTAACCCAGGGGAGTTTACATACTAAGGAAGGATGTTGGGAAAAAAGGTAAACGAAGCTCGGTTGCAGTGTAAACTGTGAGGTGGATGCTTTGAGAATGCAGGGTGACTTGTAAGGTTGGGGGATGGTGGGCAGATGCACGGCAGATGATTAATGTGGATAAATGTGAGGTTATCCACTTTGGTATCAATAACAGGAAGGCAAATTATTATCTAAAAGCCGTCAAGTTGGGAAAAGGACAACGGGATCTGGGGGGTCCTTGTTCATCAGTCTATGAAAGTAAGCATGCAGGCACAGCAGGCAGTGAAGACAGGAATGGCATGTTGGCCTTTATAACAAGAGGAATCGAATGTAGGAGCAAAGAGGTCCTTCTGCAGTTGTACAGAGCCCTAGTGAGACCATACCTGGAGTATTGTGTGCAGTTTTGGTCCCGTAATTTGAGGAAGGACATTCTTGCAATTGAGGGAGTGCAGCGAAGGTTTACAAGGTTAATTTCTGGGATGGCGGGGCTGTCATATGCTGAGAGAATGGAGCAGTTGGGCTTGTACACTCTGGTTTAGAAGGATGAGAGGGTATCTCATTGAAACATATAAGATTGTTAAGGGCTTGGACACACTAGGGGCAGGAAAACATATTCCCAATATTGGGCGAGTCCAGAACCAGGGGCCACAGTTTAAGAATAAGAGTAAGCCATTTAGAAAGGAGCCGAGGAAACACTTTTTCTCACAGAGAGTGGTGGAGTCTGTGGAATTCTCTGCCTCAGAGGGCGGTGGAGGCAGGTTCCCTGAATGCTTTCAAGAGAAAGCTAGATAGGGCTCTTAAAAATAGCAAGAGTCGAGAGATATGGGGAGGAAGGCAGGAAACGGGGTACTGATTGGGGATGATCAGCCATGATCACATTGAATGGCGGTGCTGGCTCGAAGGGCCAAATGGCCTACTCCTGCACCTATTGTTTATTGGTCTAACATATGGAAGGTAAATTACACTGGGTCACACTGGGAAAGGCAATTATAGATTCAGAAAGTGTCTACATTGTTTTTGCTTTTTTGTTTTTGGTAAATATTTTTATTAGAAGTAATTACAAATTAAGAAGAAATAATATAATATCAAAGAAAAAAGAAAATATTATCGTCACATACATTCTTAATATTTTTAAAATTTACAGTCAATCTTATTTGTACATTTTTTTATTTTATAGCAGTAGGAAATAGAGATAGGTAATAAAGAGGAAAAAAAAATAAAAAAGAGATAGATTAAATGAGTGGAGTATTAAACAAGATATTCTTCATTGGATATATATTCATGATCTATTGTATATAATTCTTCATCTATTCATTCATTCAGGCTTCAGTCATGGCCTTGAACCAGACCATCTTAACCCTTTAAATATTCAATAAATGGAGACCATATTCCTCTGAATTGATCCAGCCTGTCCATCAGGACAAGACTTAATCGTTCCAGGTGAAGTGTCTCCGACATTTCTGTAATCCACATTTTAATTGTAGGGGAAATGGGACCTTTCCAAAATCTTAGGATTAATTTTTTACCAATTATTAAACTATAGCCAATAAAAATTATTTGTTGTGTTGTTAATATCTGATTCGTTTCTAGTATTCCCAATTTGATTAATTTTGAGTCTGGAATTAAATTTGCATTAACTACAATTGAGATTTATCTTAAAAATTTCTATCCAAAAATTAGTAAATTTTTATACATTTTGTGAATGAATGCGTTAAATTAGCTTCTAATTGTTGACATTTATCACATATCGCAGAAAACATTTGAGAAAATTCTATTTAATTTGGATTTTGAGAGATGTTAATCAATGTATAACTTTAAATTGTATCAAGGAGTGTCTGGCATTTAATGAACAGTGGTGTATATGTTGTAAACTTTCATTCCATACTTCTCTACTAATTAGTTGATCTAATATCGTTTTCCCATGCTTGTCTATATTTTATCCGTACTTGGTAAATCATTTTCCAGTAAAATATTATAGATATATGTTATTAATTTTTCGGTATTCGGATGTTTATTTAGACATTCATCTAAAATTTCTGTCTTTCTATACTAAAAATCTATTGTATTTTGATTTAACATAATCTCTAATTTGTAGATATCTAAAATATTCATGGAATGTAATCCATAATTTTGTTGTAATTCCTGAAATTAGGAGAAATAAAACTTTCCCTGTAGAGATCACCAATCATTATTTATTCCATTGTTCTACATTGTAAAGCATAGCTGGCCGGAGAGTAACGATAAATATAGGAGTTTGTATACCCGGCTGAGGCTAATAAGACTCAGCCAGGAAATAACAGAAGGCGGAGACTTCCGGTGGCGCTATGGAGCAGTAAGCCACAGCACCAGCCAGCTCCGCAAAAATTCTGCAAAAAACGGGGATTTAAAACAGATTTAAAACCACTTACCGATCGACTGCTTTCACTACCTGCCGCCTCAACACCGACGTGTACCGGCTGACGTCATCAGCCCTGCGACGAATCATGACGGCACGGAGCCCTACGCGAGAAAACGAAGGGTAAAAAAACCCGGGCGAGAGCGGGAGAGGCCTGGGAGAAGCCTCGGACTCGAGTAGGGCCCAGCTCCGTGGAAGACGTTTTCCAGGAAAGCAGACACAGGAGGTGAGGACTTGAAAATTTTTATTTCTCATCCAGATGGCTGATTTAAACGTGAAATGAAAGATATAAAGAAAGAAATGAAAGTATTACAGGAAGATATAAAGGAAGAAATATCTCAAATTAATAATCAGATGGACTTGATGAAAAATCAATGGCGTGAATTTCAAAAAGATATAAAGACGCAAATTGATAATAAGTTCAAGAAAGACTCAGAAATATTGAAGAATGAAATCATTGATGATTAATAACTTGGAACGCAAGATGGAGGGTAAACTTGAAAATGTTAAAAAAGACTTTAAAACACAAGATTGACCCCTATTGTAAAAGTGGTTCGAACAACAAGTTGACGGCATTAAAAACCTTGAAAAGATTGCGGAGGCTAGTACTGTGTCTACAGCAAAGCTGATAACAGAACAAGAACGTCTACTGGAGTTGTTATCCAAAGTAACAGAATAAATGCACGCAGCTGGAAAGGCTATCAAAGAAGGCAGAACTTGAGGATTGCAGGGATTCCTGAAGGTTTAGAGAAACACGAAGACAACTCGAGAATTCACTGCTAAATTACTGCAAGCTGTTTTATCTTTGGATGATATGCCTGTTTTAGCTCGTGCAGCCACCGAGTCGGCAGAAGACAGACCAGTACAAACGCCCCCCCAAGACAAATCATTGTCAAGTTACAATATGATTTCACCCTCGAGGACATTATGCAAAGAGCCTCGAGAACAAAGAATCTGATTGTTTCAAGGACAAAGAATCAGTATCTATCGAGACTATCCCCAGAGGTTGCCAGAAAACGAAAAAAGGCGTTTAACGAAGCCAAAAACCTTATGAGGGGTGTAGAAAACTTGAGATACGGTCTGAATTACCCCGCCATCTTAAGAGTTACTTTATAACAACGTGGAACACTTTTTCAAGACTCCAACAGAAGCAATGGAATTTGGCCAAAGCAGTTTGACACTTGAAAACCATCTACAAGCAAATATACTGCCTTTTTCTATTTTTTAAAGACCTAGCACGGTCTCTTGACATTTTATGAATCTTTATACGACACCATTGGAATTAGAAGAAATCAGAAGGAATGGACAATGTCGTATGGAACGAAATGTTTTCCCGGATTGGAAGAAGCTCACCGAACATTGACAATTATTCATAATAATACAACTAACATAAACAAATAACACACCTACTAAAATGATTAACGCGGTTTTATTATTACTATGGACTGTTATTAACCAAGACTTTGCACCATCGCTAACTAATACTACTAATAATTAATATCTCATTGTCCTGTTACATACGGGGATATCCCTTCCTCAATATATTTCTCCCTTTTTTAATAATGACTTCTATTTTTTGTATTTTTAAAAAAAAAAAAAAAAAAATTTTCTTTAACTGTGGCTTTATAATTGGAATTTTTTTTTTTTAAAACTAACCTTAGATATATATACTTTTATGATGTTTAATATCACTCTTTTCATTTCTTTAATACTATATTCCCGTTTAAAATATTACTATGGAATAATAATTCCTTAAAATTAGGAGCTGGCTAAATTAATAACATCAATGCCGGAAGCCTTTAGATTAATGGCCAACACAACTTGGCTTTCACAAATACAAATATTTTATTTGTAGTTCTTCTATTCTTTATACACCTTTCTAAGCTTTTTATTTCACTTCTCATTATGTTTTTATGTTTACTATATCTTTCAGTTTGATGGAGTTATATACTGGAAAACAATGGAGGATACACTCGTGAAGCACATAAGAGAGATCTAAAATTCATCTACTCGGTGTTCGGGTGTAGGTTAAGGTCTACTGCGCGGACCCTTGGGACCCTATTCTAGATTCCCACAAATCTAAAATGCAGGATTTAAAAGAAATATGGGGAACGAGGGATTAACCTTTTGCAGTTGGAATGTTTAAAGGTATCAATGAACAATAAAAAGAGGAAAAAAATATTGACACACTTAAAGGCAATGAAAGCTGATGTAATTTACATCCAAGAAACTCACCTAAAGAAAGACGCTGAAAATAGGCTGAAAGCTAAATGGATAGATAAAAATATACCACTCTTCCTTTACACACAAATCAAGAGGCGTAGCAATATTATTTCGTAAAGGTACTTTATTTAAGCATATATCTACTATATCTGATAAAGATGGTAGATACATTATTGTAATAGGAGAAATAAATAGGGAAAAAATGGATTTTTGTTAACATCTATGGTCCAAATTTTGATAAGTCCTTTATTCTTTAAAAGTACTTAATAATATTCCAGAATTAACACACTACAATTTGATAATTGGAGGAGATTTTAATTGTACATTAGACCCTTATTTAGATAGATCTTCAAAACAAAGGAAAACTAAATCGCACTCTAGTGATTTATTAAACGCATACATTCAAACGTCTAACATTAAAGATGTTTGGAGAACAGAAAAATCCTACTGGTCGAGAATATTCCTTCTACTCGCCAGTACATAAAACCTATTCAAGAATAGATTACTTCTAGTAGATGCAAAGCTTATTTCACTTACTTACGAATCCAAATATCATAATATTATAATTTCAGATCACGCACCATTAACATTTTAAATTAAAAAATAAATGGTTTTAAAACAGGAAATCTAGGACAATGGAAACTTAATCCACAAATTTTAAAAAATAAAACAACTCAGGAATACATCATAACCCAGATTAAGATGTTTTTTGAAATAAATGATCAACCAGAAATATCTCGCTCTTTATTATGGGAAACATTTAAAGCATATCTTCGAGGAATTATGATTTTCTTCACAAGCATTCCATAATAAGAAGATTCGGAAGGAACAAACATGACTTAGAAAGGGAGATCAAACAATTAGATATACAGAATGCAACAAAATCAGATATAATAATACATAATAAAATTGTTAGCATTGAAGTATAAATTAAATTAAAATATATACTGATCAAGTTTTAAAATACTACCAACATACTAAAACAATTGTTGTTTGAATTTGGAGACAAACCACAAAAACTATTGGCTCCGACAATTAAGGAAAAATTGAAGCGGAAAAAATTATACATAGGATTAAATCACAAAACGGTGAATTATTAATACAACCCAAGGATATTAATGAAAGATTTATGCAATATTATAAAAATTTGTATACTGGTAACACAACAGTAAATAAAACAGAAATAGATGCTTCTTAAATGTATGTAACTTAAAAGAATTAGATTTACAAAATAGAGAATTTTTAAATGCCGATATTTCAATAAAAGAAATCCAAGATCTATTAAATCTTTAAAAAATGGTAAAAACTCCAGGACCAGATGGTATAGGCTCTGAATTTTATAAAATTTTTCATGCCCAAATGGTCCCATATTTAAAATCATTATATGAACAGATTATATATACAAGAGAAATTACCAGACACATTGAATGAATCTATTATAACACTTATACCCAAAATAAATAAAGATTTGGATGATCCAGGATCGTATAGAGCAATTGCTTTATTAATACCGATCAAAAAATTTTAACAAAAATTCTTGCACAAAGACTAAGCAAAATTGTTAATGGAATTAATTCATCCTGATCAAACAGGATTTATACCTAAAAGATATTCTTCATATAATTTAAGACGGTTATTTAATATTATATACTCGAAAAGAAGTGATAAAAAAGACTTAGTAGTCATCTCGTTGGATGCAGAAAAAGCTTTTGACCAGGTGGAATGGCCTTATCTATTTTCGGTGATGGAAGCCTTTAAGCTTGGTGATAAGTTTACTACTTGGATTAAATTATTATACGCAAATCCAACAGCTAGAATAATAACAAATTATATGTTATCAACTAAGTTTAGTTTATCTCGAGGTTGTAGACAAGGCTGTCCTTTATCACCATTACTGTTTGCGTTAGCAAATCGAACCCCTTGCTCAAAGGGTAAGATACATCCAGAAATATATGGATACGATACTAAAGATACTAAGAATAAAATCTCGTTATATGCGGACGATATACTACTTTATATTACAAAACCGGAAATAAGTATCTGTAATTTTGTTTAAAACTAATAACGGAATTTGGTTTAATTTCAGGATATAGCATCAATTGGAATAAAAGTGAACTTATGCCAATAACCATGAATAATTTACAGATATTACAACAATTTCCTTTCAAGATAACAAATGAAAATATTAAATATCTTGGTATTTTTGTTACAAAAAGATTTGACTCTTTATTTAAATCTAATTTCCCGTTATTATTGAATAAATTAAATAAAAATATCTTATATTGGAAAAGCTTACCTATCTCAATGTTAGGTAAAATAAACGCAATAAAAATGATTTTCCTCCCACAATTATTATATTTATTTCAATCAATCCCGATATATCTTTCTAAAAAATTTCTTTAAAAAAGTAGACTCAATAGTCACTAACTTTATTTGGGACTACAAAAATCATAGAATAAATAAAAAACATTTATGTAAAGCTAAAATAAACGGGGGTTTAGCTTTACCAAATTTTATGTTCTATTATTGGGCAGTTAATATTAGAAATATGAATTTTTTGGTTAGGAGAAATAGATAATAAACCAAATTGGTTAAAAATGGAAAGAGAAGACTGTTTTCCATTTGAAATTAGCTCTATAATATTTGCTAATATTAATGTACCTAAGAAAACTTATAGCGAAAATCTGATAATAGAAAGTGGAATACGTATTTGGAAACAAATAAAGAAAACACTAAAACTAAAATTTATACCGCTAGCTCTTACAATTGCCAATAATTTTACGTTTAAAAACCGTCAATGATGGATAAAGCTTTTATACAATGGAAAAATAAAGGAATTCTAAACATAGGGGATCTCTATAAGGATAATTCATTTCTTTCATTTCAAGAATTACAACAAACTTACGGGCTTCATAATAATGAATATTTTAGATATTTACAAATCAGAAACTATATTTCCGCAAATACACAAGAACTTAGAAATAGAAAGAGTGAAATTTTAGATGAATGCTTTGAATAAACACCCAAATACAGAAAAAAATGATATCATACATTTATAACATTTTGTTGGAAAGTGATATCCCATCATCGGAAATACATAGACAGCGCTGGGAAAATGAACTAAGTCAAATAATAAGTCCAGAAATATGGGAAGAAAGCCTACAACATATACATTATTGCTCTTTAAACGCTAAACATGCACTTATACAGTTTAAAATCTTACATAGATTACATTATTCTAAATCTAAACTACATAATATATTTCCAAAAACTATCACCTATATGTGATAAATGTCAAATCATGGAAGCAACTCTGTCACACTCATTTACTAATTGTACGAAGATTTTACAATATTGGAATGAAATATTCAAAACAATCTCGAAAGTTATTAATATTACTATGATTTATGACCCAAAGTTAATCATACTTGGAATACCGGAAATGGAACAAATAATTACAAGGAATCATAGAACTTTTATCGACTATTCTTTAATAATTGGGAAAAAATTAAATATTAAAATTTTGGAAAGGCCTGTATCCCCAACAATTAAAATGTGCAATACAGAAATGACGGAGACACTTCACTTGGAGAGATTGAGACTTGTCCTCATGGACAGGTTAGATCTCTTCAAGGAGATATGGTCTCCCTATATTAAATATCTACAGGGTCACAATGGTTCGGCGCAGGGACTTGACTGAGGCCTGAATATCTGAGTGGATGAAGAAATACACATAACAAATCATGAATGTATCTCCAAGATTGGATTACTTAGTAATACTTTTAATCTCCATCAAACTTTTCATACCTTCTTTTCTATTTTTTATTCCTTTTTTCTATCTTTCTATCTTTAATTAAGAAAAAAATTATAGAAACATACTATATAAAATTTTTAATATGTACACACTTATCTCTGTTTGTATGAAAAAAGATTATAGATGTCTTAAACTTGTAATTATATAAAAACTATGTACTTTCAATTATACAATAACTATGAAATATAAAATTAACAATAATACAAACATTATTAATATTTTGATAACATTATGAATATTAAAAAAAAATGTTGTTTAAGATTGGGTACTACGTAGTTAAATTAGCGGGATTTCTATTTGGTAATTAGAAGAATATCTATGATTTGAGAAATCTAAGTGTATTACTTATATTAGGATTATACTACATATACTCCCAATTATATAAAAATAAATAATAACGGAATGTAAAATGGATAATACTACAATTATCATAAATAGTACTAATTAATAATCAATACGTTATAATTTACACATTGTATAAATCTCAATGTCGTATAAGAGTGTACTTGGTATATACTGTTTCTACAATAAAAAAAAATATTTAAAAAAAAAAAAAAAAAAGGAAATAACAGAAGGCCTTTAATTGTATCAATTTGGCAGAGAAGGTTAAAAAATGATCTGGGGAAAAAACAAGGATGTAAGACTGCAAAGTGAAGTTGATCACCTATTAATTATCCCAAAAATGTTAAATGCACATAGAACTATTGTGTCGCGAGTGTTTTGAAAAATTGCTAGCGATGTAAATCATTGAAACACTTGTGGTTGTGTCAGTGTATTGCACCATATCCTGAATATAATTATAAAGAGCAGTCCAGCACAAGAATGGACCCTTCAGCCCACAATATTTGTGCATGAAAACATTTGTGTATCGGCTGAAATAACCCACTCATCCATTCCACTCCCTACCTTGTACTCTTGCTCACTGAAATATCTCTTGTATGCTAGAATAAAGACGACATTCTTCACCGCCTCTTGAATCGCCTTTTCCAGCCTCTTGCGGTAATGATTTGTCAAATCGAGCAGCTGCGAATCATCACACCTTTCCAGGAGCTCCGTCATCGAAGACATTGGAGGAGCTGTGATGAATCAAAATAATGGAATTATCAAGGGTTGTCTGTTTTCCTCCATGGATGGCTGCACTTGGAGTGTCACCACCCCACTCTGCTAAAAGGCAGACCACATGACGGAGATGAGGTGGTCCGATCAGCGGGTTGCTGTCAGGCCACGGGCCGCTGTCTACCCGCTCACTGCACGGAGGGAGACCCGGCTGCGATTCTCGGCTTGCCCTGACAATGGCTGTTGCTGTAACTTATTCCCTGCGGCATCTAAACAATGTGCTATCTCACAACAATTGTCCCCGTCCCACTGTTCAATCCCACGGGTGCATTCTCTTCTTGATTCTGGATGGACACAATGTCGACACCTTTTGACAGAATACACCGTTGCGACATTAAACTCAACTTATTATCGCCCTTTAGCTTTAGGTTTACCATTCAGAGTTCAGAGGCACAGTATGCAAACAGGCCCTTCCCCCCACCGAGTCCACGCCAATCATTAATCGATCACCCGCTCACACTAGTTTTATGTTATCTCGCGTTCTGCATATTAGGAGCACATTTACAGAGGGCAATTGACGTTCATGCCAGCATGCCTTAGGCATGTGAGAGGAAACACACGACATCATAAGAAAAACATGCAAACTCCACACAAGCAGTGGCCATGGTTAGAATCGAACCAGAGTCTCCGGCGCCGTGAGGGTAGCGGTTCTACCAGCTGCATTAATGTGCTGATGATTATTATTGTCACATGTACTGAGAAACAGTGAAAATATTTTGTTTGCTTGCTATCCAATCTAATCAGGTAAGCCTATACATAAATGTAACCAAGCCAAGCGCAGGTACAGCAGGTAGAGCGAAGAGAGTGCTGAATATAGTTTTCTCAGCAGATACAGTTTCAGAGAAAACATCCAATGTCTGCAATTAAATCTATATTACTAACTCTCATCTTGACCACTTCCTATCTACGCTGTTAATTGATTTTAGAAAAAACGCTATCCTATATCGCTATTGATTTTTTGCCACCTTACTCACCGTCTTCCTCCGCTGCACAGCAGTCCCAAGGATTTTTCCGATCGCTGAAAAATAAAAGTTATGAATGTTTACAAAAATCTTGAGATCAGCTGATTGGTCCCCTCGCCTGACAATCACCTTGTTGAAGGTAACTCCCATTCTGAGGGGGCAGGAGTATAAAACTCCAGATGCCTGGACGTGAGTCAGTCATTCTGGAAGATCACGAGGGGAGAGCACACAACTGTGATTCTAAGCTATGAATCAACTGAACTGTGAGTCTGCAATGTTCTTGCAATAAAATGATTTGTTCGCCCTTAATGAAAATGCAATCAGTTGCTTGACCTGCCCTGTGCTTGAAACTGAAATGCAAAATGGAAATGAAATGACATTGCAAATAGTTGTTTGGCCTGCCCTGTGCTTGGAACTGAAATGGCAATGGAAATGCAATGGAAATGAACATTAAATTAGTTGTTAGGCATGCCCTGTGCTTGAAGCTGAAATGGCAATGGAAATGAAATGAAATGAAAATTAAATTAGTTGTTTGGCCTGCCCTGTGCTTGAAACTCAAATGCCAATGGAAATGCAATGGAAATGAAAATGAAATGAGTTGTTTGGCCTGCACTGTGCTTGAAACTGAAAAATGGCAATGGAAATGCAATGGAAAATGGAAATGAAATGAATTGCTTGGCCTGGCTATCCTGTGCTTGAAACTGAAATGGAAGTGGAAATGCCTTATATTGTATTATATTTTATAATATTGTATTATATGGTATTATATTGTCTTATATTGAATATTATTTTTATGATATTGTGTAATATTGTCATATATTGTATAATATAATACAGTATTATAATTGTATATTATATTGTATTATATTGTATATTGTATAATATTATATAATATTGTATATTATTGTATTATATTGTATAATGTTGTATTATATTGTATTATATTGTATTATATTGTATATTATTATATATTATTGTATATTATTGTATTACATTATATTATGTTTGTCTTATATTGTATAATATTGTCTTATATTGTATTATATTGTATATTATTGTATTATGTATTATATTGTATATTATTGTATTATATTGTATATTAATGTATATTATTGTATTGTATATATTATATTGTATGATACTGTGTTATATTGTACTGTATTGTATATTATTTTATTATATTGTATAATATTGTCATTTTGTCTTATGTTATATAATATTGTATCATATTTTATTATATTTTATGATATGGTATTTATTGTATATTATTGTATTATATTGTATTATATTGTATACTATTGTATAATATTGAGGGAAATGGGCCAAACGCTGGCAGATAGGACTGGTGCAGCTGCGACATGTTGGCCGGTGTGGGTAAGTTAGGGTTACTTACCCCCAGTTTCCAGCTCCAGCAGCTCCTCCAGCTCCAGCGGGACCAGCGCCGTCGCAGCCGTCGCATCTTCCCGTGACCCGATGTCCCTCTGTCCGCCGGCCTTCTTCAGCTCTTGTTCCCCGGTGGGGGGTCAAGGGCTGAAGAGGGCCGGGCGTGGAGAGGGACATCGGGTCACGGGAACATGCGGCGTCTGCGACGGCTTTGTGTGCGGCTGGAGCTGGATGGAGATCGAGGGTTAAATTGAGGACGTGGCCGTGACGGGAATGGTGGCCCAAGCCTTTAGCCCAGGATGGCCTCGCCGGAAGGCCATGCCTCGCCATATCGTTTAGACAAATGCCACATGGTACGATTTGTTCTCCAGAACAAATCAAAAAAGGACGAATTTAAAAAAAGATTCTAAGTGTTCAGTACCGTTCGGAGATAACGCCGAATAGAGGTACGTACCCGCTATGCACAAGAAACGGGATTTTCACACGCTTCTCGTCCCGCGAATCAGGAGAATTTCACAAGGTAGGAGACATTTGAATTCCGCGTTCTTATGTCGCATGTTCGCGTCTACTCTATTTATAGCCATGTGGGACGGCTCAACAAATGTGCGTGACTGTAAATTACTCCAATCATCAGGACGAGGTTTTTTTGAAAAAAACGGTAAGATTTACAATTTCATTTTTAGAAGAGAGGATTTTTTTTAAGGTGATAAATATTTTAATTATTAATACCTAGCGTTTAAAAGTATTCTCATTTCGATAGATCCCCCATTAAAAAAAATATACCGACTTGAAATTTCACAAGCTACCATCGGGCTACACGGTTTTCTGGGGTGGGGGGGGGGGGGGGGGGGGGGGGGCATCGAACATCGGGAAAAAAAATATAAGAAAATAATGCATTATTCATTTAGGATTTAATCTTTATTTATGATTATGATGTTTATTAACAATATAGAAAAAGAAGAAATGGGATAGAATTACGGATTTTCCTTATATACAGCATCAAAGTAGCTGGGACTCACTGAAGACACTTACTGAAGAATCACCTGGCAACGGAAAGTTGGACATTGGAAAATAAAGAAATTGCCATTACAATTTGAATGCTTGTTATTTTGAGATAATCTGATCATTCTGTTCCAAATATTTCTGTTTTTGGCCTTTCAGTTATCTGCCAAAATTGTGATCACTTGACCAAGCATTTCTACCGCTGCAACAGGATTTGAACCAGTATTTGTGGATGATTAGTCAACATGTTGGGCGGAGAAATTACTTTCACGTTTAATCCTGATAAGTGCAAGTTGTCGCATGTTGGAGGGATAAATAAAACCCTGAATGACAAGGGTCTAGAGACCACTGAGAAACACCCATACACATCCATAGATCCCTAAAGTCAGCAGCACACTAATACAACATTTAGCATTCTTGTCATTAGCTGCAGCATGGAATGCAAGTTCAGGGAAGTACTTTTTATAGTTACACATTTAGAGGAAGTCTTAATGTGGAGTTGTGTGTGCAATTCTGATCTCCATACTGTGGGAAGGATTCAGAGGAGATCCATCAGGATATTGCTCAGAAATGAATATTTCAATTATCAACAAAGACTGCAGTGGTTGAATTGTTCATTTAAGTGTTCATTTAAGTTGCGGAGGACAAGCAGCGATCAGATAGAGGAAGAAATAGCAATGAGAAAAGTTGATGGTAAAAACATACTTTACTCTATCGTAGACGTGTCCGTGACCTGGGGAGGTGGGGGATGCATGGATTTAGGTCAGGACTTTACAGGATGATCTCTGGAGAAGAATCTTTCACCAGAGGATGGCCACAGTCTGGGACACACTGCGTGACATGGTGTTGGAGGCAGTACTCTCACACTATTTGGGCAGCATCTGGATAAGCATTCAAATTGTAAATGGATAGTAGACTACAAATCTGGGAATGCTGGGAAATGGGATAAGTTTATTGTTGTCACATGTACTAAGGTACAATGAAAAGTAATTTTGTCGCATACTAACCAGTTAGAGAAAATACTATGCATTACAATCTCCCTGGTCAATTTGTCCCTTCCCACCTGTACCACCCCTCTCCTGGCACTTTCCCTTGCAACCGCAGGAAATGCTACACTTGTCGCTTTACCTCCCCCCTTGACTCCATCCAAGCACCCAGGCAGTCTTTCCAGGTGCGAAAGAGGTTCACCTGCACATCCTCCACCCTCATCTAATGCATCTGCTGCTCTAGGTGTCAGCTGCTCTACATCCACGAGACCAAGCGTAGGCTTGGCGATCGCTTCGCCCAACACCTCCACTCAGATCAAAACTTTTTTTATTTCAAAATATACTTTATTCGAATGATAAATATATACAATACATTAACCTTGCGGAAAATCCATCTGACATTTTCGGAGGCTGTACAATAGATCAATACAGTTTAGACATTTTCTTTTCCCCCAAGTTTCCACAAATCAGTCCCCACTCATACCACTCAGTTCGCAACAACCAACCTGATCGCCCGATGGCTCAGCACTTCAACTCCCCCTCCCATTCCGAATCCGACCTTTCTGTCTTGGGCCTCCTCCTTGGCCAGAGTGAGGCCCACCGTAAATATGAGGAGCAGCACCTCGTATTTCGTTTGGGCAGTTTACACCCAAGCGGTATGGACATTGACTTCTCCAATTTCAGGTAGTCCCTGCTCTCCCCCCCACCCACCCATTCCCAGCTCTCCCTAAGCCCATCGTCTCCGCCTCTTCCTTTCCTCTTCCTGCCCCCCCCACCCTCACATCAGTCTGAAGAAGGGTCTCTCGACCTGAAACGTTGCCCATTTCCTTCGCTCATAGATGCTGCCTTGCCCCCCTGAGTTTCTCCAGCATTTTTGTCTACCTTCGATTTTCCAGCATCTGCAGTTCCTTCATAGGCATTACAATCGAGTCAGCCACAAGGCACAGAACAAGATAATGAGAATAGCATTCAGTGTAAGTTAATTTCAGTAAAGTGTGATTAACGATAGTCCGAGGGTCTCCAATTGGGCGGACATAACCAATCGCTAACTGGTGAGTGGATGGTTCAGTTGCCTGATTATAGCTTAGAAGGAACTCTCACTGAATCTGGAGGTACGCGTTTGCACACCTATATCTCGTGCCTGGTGGGAGCTGGGAGAAGAGGGGGTGATCGGCGTGTGACTCATCCTTCATTATGCTGGTGTCTTGCCAAGGCAGCGGGAAGTGTAGATAGTCAATGGGAGGGATGTTGGTTTGCGCGATAGTCTAGTTACATTCACAACTCGATGCAACTTATTGAGGTCTTGAAAGGAGCACTTACAAAACTATAGATATACACAAAAAGCTGGAGTAACTCAGTGGGACAGGCAGCATCTCAGGAGAGATGCTGCCTGTCCCGCTGAGATACTCCAGCTTTTTGTGTTTATCCTCGGTTTAAACCAGCATCTGCAGATCTTTCTGACAAAAACATGCTGTCATGCACCTTGATAAAATGCTTACCAGGGCGCATCTGTAGATGTTGGTGAGAGTGTAGAGGGATTGGCGGCTGGCAGACCCATCGTGGGTCAAAGGTCCATTTCTATGCAGTATGACCCTTGATTCTGGACATTGACATTCTGACCACTTTTGTGATAACATAAACCAAAATGTGGTGATTTATCGCACAGTTCCTGCATCTGTCCACATGTGACTGCTGACCCTGCAGGTGTAAATTTTATCTACTCAGCCCCTTCCCTATTGCCACTTCTTTTGTTAACCTCAGTATTTGCAACAGCTCCACGCCCATTGTCAGGGCGACATTTATATTTCACAGAAGGCTCTACAAACCTTTCTGTTGACTTGATGTAGATGTCACCGCATCCCTTCCCCAATCGCCACCTTCAGCTATGATGATGACAAGCGTTCCAAACTTCTGTGGTTCTGGAATGAAGAATATTAATATAACCACCAAGCAACAATTGAATGCGAAGGAAAACGTTGCCTGGTCAACCAACACGCACAATATCAGATCCAACAAACCCGTCCTCCCAAGGTCATCGACTATCTAATCTCAAACAACCTCCAGTAAACCATCTGAAAGTCCAAATCCAACGCACTAACTAATTCCCGCTTTTCTATTCGAAACGTTATCTCCTCAAGAGACCTGGAGGTTGATTGCATTATTTTGCCTGAAAACCGACAGAAAGTGGTCTTCTACCAATTACTCACGGAGCTTTTTTAAACTCTTCATTGTCTGTCTGCTTTACATTTTGTTAGAGGGTTACTGTGAGGAAGTGGCAAGATAATTTAATTATCTGATGGCTTTAAAAGTGAAAATATGAATTGAGTTCTGCATCCACTTTGGATAAATTATTAACTGGCGGAGTATATGATCATAATTGAATCGAGACTCCGAAAACACTTTCCAATATTCCCACTTTGCTATAAATACCATATTATTTACTTCCACTGACCTATCCACGTAAACCTCTCTCCTTTCCCAGCCACTGGTGCCGTGTCTTTAATCCAGAGTAAAGGTGCGGGGATCCATATCGTTGCAACAGACAACAGCAGCAGCACGCATGTCCCCAGTGCAAACACAATTATAACCCCACGCTACTGATTCCTGGGCCGATCATAGGAATGTCATTTTACGTTTTAAATATTAATTGGAAACAAAGACCAGAAATAAATCTGAGCTGCGACAGTGTCACCTTAATTCTACAAGGATGTGTTGACTGCGCACGGATATATTTTAAAATCGTTTCCTCTTTGCTTCATTCCAGCGAGTCAGGTGATGATTGATTTGCGAGGTGCGGCTGTAGTTCTGTGAGATACAGCGTTGTCCATGGATTCCAACCCGCACATTCCTCAGATCAGGGAGCGGTCTCGCTGCTGAAACCAAGACCAACCGGTTTGACAATCTACTACTGTATACTGTGAATAAAGTTTTTGTAATTTCTTGTTCACCGTTTGTGCTGATAGGGATACGGTAACATGGATATGGTTTGAATATCACCTGTAGGAATTGTGTCTGCGGCATTCTTGGAAAAGTCTCCGACGTCCTCCTGCAGGCTGTTACTATGGTTATTTATTAGTTATTACATAAAGACTGGTGACAGAACTCTCCTCTCCAGAGGTCAGTTCAGATGTCTCCACCCGCGTTAGGGATTATTTCAACATTATAACAACAATTTAAGCGAAAAATGAATCTTCTTCCTGCTATATTTGATGTTTTCTTCAACGCGAGTCTGTCGCGCTTCCCTCCTCTCTCGTTGTTCACGCCTGATACCAGCTAAAGCCACATACATGAACTGTTCTGGTGAATCGGAGAACACGTTCCTCTTTGTCGTTTGTTTTAGTTTCGCTCGGGACTGCGAATAAAGTTGCAATGGATGCCGCAGACAGAATTCCTCCAGGTTATGTTAAAATCCGGATCTGTTCCTGCATTCCCAGCAGCAGAAAGGGTTTAACTAGAATTGACTCCGGCCCGAGGTGAAGGTGGACTTCCGCAATCCCGGTTGCACCCAACCTCACAGACCGACAGGACCACTGGTCCAGGACAGATCAGAAAGCGGCAAGAAGAGGAGGGGGCCAAATGGAGGAAACATTGGCAGCAACATCAAACCTTACCTCGCCATCGCAATTATTTTCTGCCTGGATTTCCGTGTAGATCTCACAACCTCTGCCTTTGCTCATGCCTTCGGACCAATGGGGCGGGTGTATTTTGTTTTCATTCGACGAATCCCAAGCTGTGAATATGATCAGCTCCATGCATTGGGAGGTTCTCAGCTCCACCCTGTGTAAAGATGCTGCCCAAAGACGATAGACAACTATGATCGTTGGTCAAAACGTGGCGCTGAAGCAAAGCCGAAGAGACAGACGTCAGGCAGAGCCGTGGTAGTCGGGGGACGGACAGGGGTTTCTGCGGCAACAGGTGGGAGTCAAGGATGGTGTGTTGCCCACCTGGTGCCAGGATCCAGGACGTCACGGACCGATTACAGAGCATCCTCAAGAGTGAAGGTGAGCAGCTGGAAGTGGTAGCGCACGGAAACACAGAAACGTAGAGAATAGATGCAGGAGGAGGCCATTCGGCCCTTTGACCAGCACCGCCATACATTGTGATCATGCTGATCGTCCGCTATCAATTAACCCGTGCCTGCCTTCTCCCCATGTCTCTAGATCCCACTAGCCCCCAAGAGCTCTATCCAACCCTCTCTTAAATCTATCCAGTGATTAGGCCGTCACTGCCCTCTGTGGCAGGGAATTCCATAAATTCACAATTCTCTGAGTAAAAAAGTTTTTTCTCACCTCAGTCTTAACCCTTTATTCTAAGACTATGGTGCCTGGTTCTGGACTCACCCAACATTGGGAACATTTTTCCTGCATCTAGCTTGTCTAGTCCTTTTATAATTGTATATGTTTCTATGAGATCCCCCCTCATCCTTCTAAACTCCAGTGAATACAGGCCGAGTATTTTCAATCTTTCCTCATATGACAGTCCCGCCATCCCAGGGATCATCTTGTGAACCTACACTGCACTGCCTCAATCACAAGGATGTCCTTCCTCAAATTAGGAGACCAAAACTGTACACAATACTCCAGATGTGGTCTCACCAGAGCCCTATACAACTGCAGAACAACCTCTTTACTCCTGTACTGAAATCCTCTTGTTTTGAAGGCCAACATTCCATTAGCTTTCTTCACTGCCTGCTGTACCTGCACGCCAACTTTCAGTGACCAGTGTACAAGGACACCCAGGTCTCGCTGCACCTCCCCCTTACCTAACCTAACCCCAATCTGCCCCCTTGTTTTTTGCCGCCAAAGTGGATAACCTCACAAATTATACTGCATCTGCCACGCATCTGCCCACTCACTCAACCTGTCCAGGTCCCTCTACCCTCCTAACATCCTCTTCACAGTTCACACTGCCACCCAGCTTTGTGTAGTCCGCAAACTTGCTAATGTTGCTCCTAATTCCCTCTTCCAAATCATTAATATATATGGTAAACAGTTGCGGCCCCAACACCGAGCCATGCAGCACTCCACTCGCCACTGCCTGCCATTCTGAAAAGGACCCGCTCACTTCTACTCTTTGCTTCTGGTTTGCCAACTAATTTTCTATCCACGTCAACACCCTACCCCCAATACCATGTGCTCCAATTTTAATCACCAGTCTCCCATGCGGGACCTTATCAAAGGCTTTCTGAAAGTCTAGATACGCTACATCCACTGGCACCCCTTCATCCATTTTACTTGTCACACCCTCAAAACAATTCCAGAAGATTAGTCAAGCATGATTTCCCTTTCATAAATCCATGTTGACTTGGACTAATCCTTTTACTGCTATCCAAATGCTCCATTATTACCTTTTTAATAATTAACTCCAGCATCTTTCCGACCCAACGAAGTCAGGCTGGTCTGTAATTCCCCGTTTTCTCTCTCGCTCCTTTCTTGAAAAGTGGAATAACATTGGCTATCCTCCAGTCCACAGGAACTGATCCTGAATCTATTGAACATTGGCAAATGATCACTAATGCGTCCACTATTTCTAGAGCCACCTCCCTGAGGACCCTGGGATGCAGACCCATCAGGCCCAGGGGATTTGTCATCCTCAGTCCCATTAGCCTACCCAATACTATTTCTCGCCTAATGAAAATTTCTTTCAGTTCCTCTACCCCCTTAGATCTTCTGTCCTCCAGAACATCTGGGAGATTGTTTGTGTCCTCCTTAGTGATGACAGATCCGAAGTACCTATTCAACTCTTCCGCCATTTCCTTGTTGCGCATAATTATTTCACCCGTGTCTGCCTTCAAGGGACCCACATTTGACTTTGCTACTCTTTTTCCCATAACATATCTAAGAAGCTTTTACTGTCCTTCTTTTATATTCCTGGCCAGCTTCCCCTCATACTTCATCTTTTACAGTCCTTATTGCCCGTTTTGGTTCATTCTGTTGTATTATGAAAGTTTCCCAATCCTCTGGCTTCCGGCTATTCTTTGCTGTGTTTATACATCTTTTATTTTAGTTTTATTCTATCCCTAACTTCTCATGTCAGACACGATTGCCTCCTACTCCCATTAGAATCTTTCTTCCTTTTTGGAATGAAATGATCCGGTGTCTTCCGGATTATGCCCAGAAATTCCCTGCTATTGCTGTTCCACCGTCATTCCTGCTAGGATCCCTTACCAGTCTACATTGGCCAGCTCCCCTCTCATGCCTTCATAGTTCCCTTTGTTTAACTGCATCACTGCCACTTCCGATTTAACGGTCTCCTTATCAAATTGCAGATTAAAACTAATCACATTATGATCAGTACCTCCAAGCGGTTCCTTTACCTCGAGTTCTCTTATCATATCTGGTTCATTGGACAACACTAAATCCAGAATTGCCTTTTCTCTGGTCGGCTCCATTACAAGCTGCTCTAAGAATCCATCTCGAGGCATTCTACAAACTCTTTCTTGGGTCCTGAACCAACCTGATTTTCCCAGTCCACCTGCATATTTAAATCCCCCATCACAACAGTGGCATTACCTTTGTTACAAGCCAGTTTTTAACTCCTGCTGCAATCACACCCTACATCCGGGCTACTATTTGGGGGTCTGTAAATAACACAAATTATTGTCTTCTTGCCTTTACAATTCCTCAACTCAATCCACAGTTAGTCTACCTCATCAGTCCCTATGTCCTTCCCTCGCAAGGGGCTGAATTCCACCCCTCACCAGCAGAGCTACCCCCCCCCCCTGCCCACCTGCCTCTCCTTTCTATAGGATGTATAACCCTGAATATTAAGTTCCCAGGCCCGATCCTCCTGCAGCCACATCTCAGTAATCCCCACAATGTCATATCTACCAACCGCTAACTGAGCCTCAAGCTAATCTACTTTACTTCTTATACTTCGCGCATTCATATACAATACTTTAAATTCCTTACGCATATCACCTTACACATCGATCACTATTACACTTGGCCATACTCTCCTATCCCTTTGTGAGCTTCCTTTCCCGTTAATTCTGGGGTCATTAACCATCCCTTTACTCTCCTTCCTTTAACTCCATCGTCGAATTTCTCATTTGACAACAACCCACCCCCCCCCAGTGATCTCAAAATCTAAATCCCTGCCCCCTGCTCCAGTTGCTCAGCCACACATTCAGGTCCCGTATCTCCCTGTTCCTGCTCTCGCCAGCACGAGGAACTGGAAGCAAACCAGAGACAACAACCCTGGAGGTTCAGCTTTTCAGCATTTTTCCGAGCTCTCCAAAGTCACGCTGCAGAATATTCATCCCCTTCTTTCGGACATAGTTTGTGCCGACATGCACTGCCACTTCCGGCTGTTCACCTTCGCCCTTGAGGATTTTCTGCACTCTGTCTGTGACATCCTGGATCCTGGCACCAGGAAGGCAGCACACCATCCTCGAATCTCGTCTGTTTCCGCAGAAACCCCTTTCCGTACCTCGCACAATGGAGTCTCCAACTACAATGGCGTTGCGTGACGTTGGCCTCTTTGGTTTTGGCTCAACAGCCCTTTTTGCTTCGCAAGCCAGTCCACTGCTCAGTGTGATAACGTCTTCTGTCCCTACGCTTCTTAGTGGGTGAACCTGTTCACAAGAGGTTCAACACCCGGGGACCTTTGCATTCCAAGTTTCCCTCCCTTTCTCACAGTCACCCACTTTCTCTCTTCCAGCACCTTAGGTGTAACAATCTCACTGTAGGACTTGTCGAGGAACGACTCAGTTTCTCGGACGAACCTAAGGTCATCCACTTGCTTCTCCAGTTCCCCAACAAGGTCCGTCAGGAGCTGTACCTGGATGCACTTCTCACATTTGTAGCAGCCAGAGGCCACCACCAGTGTCCTTCACCTCCCACATACATGGCGGCACAAATGACGTCGGGAAGAAGAGGAAAGACATTCTACAGCGTGACTTCAGAGAACTCGGAATGCGGCTGAAAAGCAGGACCTCCAGGGTGGTTATCTCCGGTTTGCTTCCAGTTCCTCGTGCTGGTGAGGGAAGGAACAGGGAGATAGAGGATCTCAATGTGTGGCTGAGGAGCTGGTGCAGGAGCAGGGATTTAGATTATTAGACCACTGGGATCTGTTTTGGGGTAAGGGCGAATAGTACAAAAGCAACGGGTTGCAGGCAGGGGATCAGCATTCTGGCAGGCAGGTTTGCCACTGCTACACGGTGTTTTAAACTAAATAGTGGGCGGGGAGGAAACTAATTGGAAATACAAGAATGGAGTTAAAAGGAAAGAGAGTATAGGAAACGTTAAAGACACCAGAATTAACGGGACCGAAAACTCACGAAGGGTTAGGAGATTATGGCCAACTGAAATAGGAATCAATGTGAAAGGTGAGCTGAATAATGGATTAAAAGTATTATATATGAATGCACGAAGTATAAGAAGTAAAGCGGATGAGCTTAAGGCTCAGTTAAAGATTGGTACATATGACATTCTGGGGATTACAGAGACATGGCTGCAGGAGGATCGTGGCTGGGAACGGAGTGTTATACATCCTATAGAAAGGACAGGCAGGTGGGCAGAGGAGGTGGGGTATCTCTGTTGGTGAGGGATGCAATTCTATCCCTTGCAAGGGGTGACATAGGGACTGAAGATGCAGAGTCGCTGTGGATAGAATTGAGGCATTGTAAATGTAAGAAGACACTAATTGGTGTTATATACAGGCCCCCAAATAGTAGCCCGGATATAGGGTGCAAGTTGCAGCAGGAGTTAAAATGGCATGTAACAAAGGTAATGCCACTGTGGTTATGGGAGATTTCAATATGCAGGTAGACTGAGAAAATCAGGTTGGTTCTGGACCCCAAAGATGGGAGTTTGTGGAGTGCCTCGGAGATGGATTCTTAGAGCAGCTTGTACTGGAGCCGAACAGAGAAAATACAATTCTGGATTTAGTGTTGTCCAATGAACCAGATTTAATGAGGGAACTCAAGGTAAAGGAACTGCTTGGATGTAGTGACCATAATATAATTTCACTCTGCAAATTGAGAGTGCGAATTTTAAATCAGAAGTGTCAGTGTTGCATTTGAACAAAGGGGACTATGAAGGCACGAGAGAGGAGCTGGCCAAAGTCGACTGGAAAATGATCCTAGCAGGAATGATGGTGGAACTGCAATGGCAGGAATTTCTGGGCATATTCCAGAAGATGCATGATCATTTCATTGCAACGAGGAAGAAAGATTCTGAGGGGAGTAAGAGGCAACTGTGGCTGACAAGGGAAGTTAGGGATGGAATAAACTAAATGAAAATGTATATAACATAGCAAAGAGTAGCGGGAAGCCAGAGGATTAGGAAACTTTCAAAGAAAAACATAAGGTAACAAAATGGGCTATACGATGTGAAAAGATGAAGTACGAGGGTAAGTTGGCCAAGAATATAAAGAAGCATAGTAAAAGCTTCTTTAGGTATGGTAAGAGAAAAAGATAAGAAGAGACAAATGTCGGTCTAACGCAGAAACAGGTGAAAGTATAATGAGGAACAAGGAAATGGAAGAAGAGTTGAACAGGTACTTTAGTTCTATCTTCACAAAGGAAGACACAAACAATCTTCCTGATGTACTAGAGGACAGGGAACTAGGGAGACATAGGAACTGAAATAAATTTGAATTAAGCAAGAAAATAGTATAGGGTAAAACTGATGGACGAAAGGCTCATAAATCCCCAGGGCCTGATGGTCTGCATCCCACGGTACTCAAGGAGGTGGCTCTAGAAATAGTGTGTACGCATTGTTGATCATTTTTCCAAGTTCTGAAGGTTCAGGATCAGTTCCTGTGGATTGAAGGGTAGCTAATGTTATCCCACTTGTCAAGAAAGGAGTGTGAGCGAAAACAGGGGATTATAGACCATTTTGCCTGACATCGGTGGTGGGGAAGATGCTGGCGTCAATTATTAAAGATGTAATAATGGCGAATGTGGATAGCAGAAAAGGTTTGGTCCAAGTCAGCGTGGATTTGTCAATGCGAAATCCTGCTTATAACCATATAACAATTACAGCATGGAAACAGGCCCTCTCGGCCCTTCCAGTCCATGCCGACCATTTGTTTTCCCATAGTCCCATCTACCTGCACTCAGAGCATACCCCTCCATTCCCTTCCTGTCCACTTTACTTTTAAATGTTAAAATCAATCCTGCCTCCACCACTTCTGCTGGAAGCTCATTCCACACAGCCACCACCCTCTGAGGAAAGAAGTTCCCCCTCACGTTACCCATAAATGTCTGTCCCTTAATTCTCATGTCATGCCGTCTTGTTTGAATCTTCCCTACCCTCAATGGGAAAAGCTTATCCACATCAACTTATCCACGTCTATCCCTTTCATCATTTTAAAGACCTCAATCAAGTCCCCCCTTAACCTTCTGCGCTCCAAAGAATAAAGACCTAACTTGTTCAATCTTTCTCTGTAGCATAGTTGCTGGAACCCAGGCAACATTCTAGTAAATCTCCTCTGTACTCTCTCTATTTTGTTGACATCCTTCCTATAATTAGGCGACCAAAATTGTACACCATACTCCAGAATTGGTCTTACCAATGCCTTGTACAATTTTAACATTACTTCCCTACTCTTATATTCAATGCTCTGATTTATAAATGCCAGCACACCAAAGGCATTCTTTACCACCCTATCTACATGCAATTCCACCTTCAGGGAACTATGCACAGTTATTCCTAGATCTCTCTGTTCCACAGCATTCCTCAATTCTCTACCATTTACCATGTACGTCCTATTTTGATTTGTCCTGCCAAGATGTAGCACTTCATACTTATCAGCATTAAACTCCATCTGCCATCTTTCAGCCCACTTTTCCAAATGGCCCAAATCTCTCTGTAGACTTTGAAAATCTACTTCATTATCCACAACACCACCTATCTTAGTATCATCTGCATACTTACTTATCCAATTTTCCACCCCATCATCCAGATCATTGATGTACATGACAAACAACAGTGGACCCAACACAGATCTCTGAGGCACCCCATTGGTCACTGGCATTCAACCTGACAAACAGCCATCCACTATTACTCTCTGACATCTCCCATTCAGCCAGTGTTGAATCCATCTTGCTACTCCGCCATTAACACCCAAAGATTGAACCTTCTTAACCAACCTTCCATGGGGAACCTTGTCAAAGGCCTTACTGAAATCCATATAGACAACATCCACTGCTTTACCCTCATCAATTTCCCTAGTAACCGCTTCAAAAAATTCAAGAAGGTTTGTCAATCATGACCTTCCAGGCACAAATCCAGGTTGACTGCTTGATTAATCTTCCAGATTTTTTTTTTAAGATGTGACAAGTAAAACGGATGAAGGAGAGCCAGTGGATGTAGTGTAGAAATACTTTGATAAGTTCCCAGACAGGAGATTAGTGGGCAAAATTAGAGCACGGTATTGGAGGTAGGGTATTGACGTGGATAAAGCATTAGTTGGCAGACAGGATACAAAGAGTGGGAATAAACGGGTCCCTGTCAGAATGGCAGGCAGTGGCGAGTGAAGTGCCGCAAGGCTCGGAGCTGAGGTCGCAACTATTTACATTATATATTAATGGTTTAGATGATGGGATTAAAAGTAGCACTAGCAAACTTGCAGATGACACAAAGCTGGGTGGCAGCGTGAACTGCGAAGAGGATGATAGGAGGTTGCAGGGTGACTCAGATAGGTTGAGTGAGTGGGCAGGTGCATGGCAGATGCAGTATAATGCAGGTACATGGGAGGTTATCCACTTTGGCGGCAAGAACAAGGAGGTAATGTTTCATAATTGTGTCAGATTAGGAAAAAGGGAAGAGCAACGAGACCTGGATGTCCTTGTACACCAGTCACTGAAACTAGACAGGCAGTTACAACATGCAGTGAAGAAAGCTAACGGCATGTTGCCCATCATATCGACAGGTTTTGAGTAGAGGAGTAAATATGCTCTTCTGCAGTTGTACAGGGCCCTGGTGAGCCCACATCTGGAGTAGTGTGTGCAGTATTGGTTTCCAAATTTAAGGAAGGACATCCTTGCTATTGAAGCAGTGTAGCATAGGTTCACAAGGTTAATAATAAGATTAAATGAGAACTTACCAGTTTGAAGTTTGATCTTTACTTTATGAAGAGCTACGATGAGCGAATACGTGAAGAAGGCCGTCAGCCCGCATTCGCGTCAACCTTCAAAGTAGCGGTGTGAAATCACAGAATAACAGTTGTTGAACTGACTATATAGTAAAATACAAGAGACTTGAAATACCAGCTGAACCTTTATGAGGGTTGGGAGCGGTGGGCACGTAATCGCTCATTGTAACTCCTCATACAATAAAGATCAAACTTCAAACTGGTAAGTTCTCATTTAATCTTACTATTTTACTTCGGAGTCACGTGAGTGACTATGTGAGACTTTGAAGCTCTGTGATTTCATGCCGTTGACGCACGTCCAAGCCACACACTGTATTGGTTGACCAAGGATGAGAGATAAAGGCAACCAGACATGACAATTTTTAAAAACTTGCTGACGTTTTTAATGGACAAATTATAATAACAGTAGATCCTCTTATCCAGGGACGCTTCATAACAGAACTGAACACAGTGTCGGCAAAAACCCCTGGTCTGGCGACAGGTTTATGATAGAACGTCTGAAATATGCACTCTCTAGACCATCCTGCAGTCGCTAGGATCTGGTCTAGCAGGACATCCATAGTCCTCGCTGCTGACAGGTCATATAATATATTGGCTTGTCAATAGTACACTTCCCACTTCCTAATGTAGGAGATGCATTGTCTCTTCGTACTGTCTATCCAGCCTGCAGCGAGTGCATCCATCATGCGATCAGACGATCCGAGCCCCAGGAAAGGTCTTCTCAGACTCTGTGATCTGTGCTGAGTCATATGATATATTGGCTTGTGAACAGTACACTTCCCACTTCCTAATGTAGGAGATGTATTGTTTCTTCGTACTGTCTCTCCAGCCTGCAGCGAGTACATCCATCGTGCGATCAGGCAATCCGAGCCCCAGGAAAGATCTTCTCAGACTCTGTGAACCAATAAATTAATTTGGTCATGGAGAGGATGTTTTTCCTCCCCCCCCCCCCCCTTTGATCAGGGCGGACTGCAGATGCTACCTTGGGAATGGCCATAAAGGCTGTTCATCCCCAGTGAGATATGCGACTCACGGTTATGTAGGCCAAATTGGTATAACCAGGAGCCTGTGGCAGAGTCTAGCTTGATCTTCAGCAAACATAGACTTATGAGGCAGAGTGGAGGAAATGCATAAAGCACATCCTTCCCCACTGTAGCGGGAATACATCCACCGCCATTGCCTATTGGCCTTGTTCTTATGCAACACACTTTGGTGACTGGTGATTTGTCTGCATGCAGACAAATTGATATCCGGTGTTCCATATCAGTCAATAAAGTCATAAAACATGATATGATTACATCCGTTCTGTGTCCGCCACCAATTGCCAACTGAGTTAGCCGTTTATCACAGGATACAGGCTTGATCGCACCCATGTGATTAACATATGCCACCGCTGTGGTGTTTTGATTTTAAAGATGAATATGCAGTTGATGCATATTCCCGCAATAACCCTTAACCCATAGAGTGCACCCATCAACTCCGAGTGGTTAGTACTTGACCATAGAAGAACTGATGACTCATGCGTATTTAATCTGTCGCCACAACTGGCATGATACCCCTGGGGAATGCCAAATACGGAACATCCACCATGTAACTCAAAATGCCTTATGCTGGTAAATGCATAGGTCTATGACAGGACCTGTAATGGGTATTTCGGATCTGCTCTATAGGTAATTTCGCAGAGTAGCCCATATGGACAGTCGATACTGCACAACAGTTTAGGTTGTCAAGCATGGTTTGATTATTCATTACTGAATTTGGCTTGAATACGGAAACTCTCGTTGCATAAATGGACCGGGTGTATGCCGTGAGGGTGGTCACTGAGCCAGACTAGAATTTTAATTTGGAATTGACGTAGTTGTGCAGTATAAACGAATCCGATGTTAATTCACAAACCAACGTAAATTCTCCCCAACTAGTGAGTGATGCACACCCTGCATGTTCTAAAAAGAACCAGATCCACCTAACTTCATGGTTATTGGTGGTTTCGTGGCATGTATCCCCGCCCCCGAGGTTTGGAGGGAGAGCTGCTGGAGTGTGCGAGGTGCGCATTTTAGAGGAGGGCCGGCCTTGGCCATGCCCTAATAAAGTCTGTTGTCCATAATGTTCGGCCTTCATACTGGTACCAACTTCCAGAAAACGATTGCTGCTGGTAGAGGCATAGGGGTGTTGCCGCCGGAAGGCCAAAGCTCTGCTTGTTGATGGAACCCGGATTAACCCCACGCTTTCTCCTCGTTATCCAGATCTTTGACCTGTTTGGGCAGATCTTCTCCAAACAGTGGCTGCACATTACTGGCTTTACACAACCCTGCAAACTTTGGATTCAGACTGGGGCGGATGGCATTCTTGTGATAACAATTTATCTCAAAATGCGCGTTACATAATAATGCCAGCGCATCTTGTTGGCCATCCGACAAAGGGATTCCGTCCACTGATCTGGCGAACGCTGTGATGCCTGAAGCCAGCAGGCTCAGAATTTTCTGGAGTTTTACCTCCTGGTTCCTGATGCCTCCCCCGATGTGGTTCCATATTGATCTGTTTACAGCCGGCACACTTAAAGACGCACAGTTACTAAGCGTGTGGTGCCTCATGGTTGTATCCACTATCACTTGCGCTCGGAGCTGATATGAAGCCAAGAATTTTATGTTGGCTGCCAATTCTGCCTCGAGCGGCTCACCAATTTGCGATGACATCGCAAATTTTGATGCTATGGCGAGTATGTCTGCTTCTCGCAACCCGTGCATCATAGTGTGTTCCTCAGACATACTGCCGAACTCTGAACCAGCCCAAAACTGGCTTCGGATCCTCCGCTCCTCAGAGAGGGAGACATCATGCAGCCCTGAACGAGGTGCTGCTGCGGGCTCCTTCGGAGACCCGCGCTGGTATGAGTCCGATCCGAGGAGTGTGTCATGGTGGAGCATCCTCTCCATGAATTGCTCCATGCGGGACAGGCGTCCAGCAATGCTATTCATAGTGGGAGCTGCACCCTCCTGGCCTGGCTAATTCAAGTCTATAGGCCTCACAGACTTTTGCTTGGCTTTTCCCTTTTTTGGATTAGCCACAGTGCTCTGCAGAGTCACCAAGTCTGGAGTCGCTGGATTGTCATCACAGACTTTGGTGGTAAAGTTGACGGCCGCCCGTTACCCGCGATCTTGCGTTCTTCTGTAGTGGGTCTCCCCTTCACTTTTTTGTCCATTTCCCCGTTCAAAGCTTGAAGCGATTCTGCAAACAAGGTTTGAACGAACATACGACCTCAGATTAAGTCCAAACATTTACCTGAGGGTCTTTTAAACTTACCACTGGAGGAGTGACACGCCTACCAGCCAGTCGTGCCATGCAGTCGACGTAATTAACGCGCATGCGAGCTGACGGCCTTCTTCACGTAGTCACTCACGTGACTCCGAAGTAAAATTGTTCAGAAGCATCCATGCTATTGACGCAGTGTAGCGTAGGTTTACGGGGTTAATCCCAGGGTTGGCGGGACAGCCATATGAGGAAAGATTGGGCTTGTATTCACTGGAATTTAGAAGAATGAGAGGTTATTTATAGAAACATATAAAATTATAAAAGAACTGGATAAGCTAGATGCAGGAAAAATGTTCCCACTGTTGGGGGAGTCCCGAACCAGGAGCCACAGTCCAAGAATAAACAAGAGGCCATTTAAAACTGAGATTAGAAAAAACGTTTTCACCCAGAGTGTTGCGAATATGTGAAATTCTCAACCACAGGCAGTAGAGACCAATTCACAGGATGAATTTAACGGAGCGTTAGATAGAGCTCTTGGGGCTAGAGGAATCAAGGGATATGGGGGAAAAGACAGGCATGGGTTACTGATTGTGGATGAACAGTGAATGGCGCTGCTGGCTTGAAGGTCCGACTGGCCTCCTCCTGCACCTATTTTGCATGTTTCTGTGTTTCTTGTCCTCTCCCTCGCCCTCTCCCTCACCCTCTCCCTATGCTTCTCCCGCCCTCTCTCTCTCCACACTCCCTCTCTTTCCTCACACACCCCTTCTCCAGACGTTCCTACACTTGCTACAAAAATGACTTCTCTCTCCCCAGACTACTCCCACTTCCCCATGCTCCTCACATTCCCTTTCCCCACACCCCCCTCTCTTCCCTTGCAATCCTCCTACTCTCTAACTACCCCTCCCCCCCTCACTCCTCCCCCGCTCTATCCCCATACTCTCACTCTCTCTCCCCACTACCCCTCTCTATCCCCACACTCCCTCACCTTCCCTGCTGTTCAACTCCCCCCCTCCCTACCCCAGAGCCAGAATCCGTCTCATTGTCCCGTCTGCTGCTGCAATGTTCCCCCGGGGTGCCGTCACCCAAATAGTGTGCAGAAGGCTGGGAGAGGAAAGGAAAGGGTGGCAGAGGGAGGTAGCTGGGGAGACGGAGGGAGCGAGAGGCAGAGGGAAGCAAAGGGTGTGGGGGAGGCAGGTGAGATGGAGGGGACAGGATAGAGTGAGAAATGGGGTGGAGGGAACAGGGGAGAGGGAGGGGATAGGATAGGGAGGGGGAAGGGCTAGGGATTTCCATATGAAGAAAGACTGGATAGACTCAGCTTGTACTCACTGGAATTTAGAAGATTGAGGGGGGATCTCAAAGAGACTTACAAAATTCTTAAGGAGTTGGACAGACCAGACGCAGGAAGATTGTTCCCAATGTTGGGAAAGTCCAAGACAAGGGGTCACAGTTTAAGGATAAGGGGGAAGTCTTTTAGAACCAAGATGGGAAAATCGTTTTCCCACAGAGAGTGGTGAATCTGTGGAATTCTCTGCCACAGAAGGTAGTTGAGGCCAGTTCGTTGGCCATATTTAAGAGGGAGTTGAATGTGGCCCTTGTGGCTGAAGGGATCAGGGGGTATGGAGAGAAGGCAGGTAGAGTATACTGAGTTGGATGATCAGCCATGATCATATTGAATGGTGGTGCAGGCTCAAAGGGCCGAATGGCCTGCTCCTGCACCTAATTTCTATGTTTCTATGGAATGGGGTAGGAGGGGAGAGGAGGGGTGGTTGGAGGAGGGAGAGAGAGAATGAAGGGGCAGAGGGAGGTGTCGGGATGCGGATGGAGAGGGGATGGGGATGGGGAGAGTGGAGGTGACAGGAAGCGTGAGGGAAGAGGAAGGGTGAGAGATGAGGGAGTGCGAGAGGGATAGGGTAGACTCAGGATAGCGAGACTATGGGAGGAGATAGGAGGGGAGGGGTAGAGGGAGAGGAAGACGGACGGGAAGAGAGGTGGTCAGAGTGTGGGTCAGGAGGGGCAGATGTACGGCAGTGGGTGGGAGGAAGTGGCAGGGAGAGCGGAGGAGGGGTAGGGTCAAATGGAGAGGAGTTGGAGGAGGGAGGTAGGGTGGCAGAGAGGGGAAGGCGAAGGTGGAGAACAGTAGGCTGGGGAGGAATGGGGAAGGGACAGGGAAGGGGGAGGGGGGGGACAGAGTGAGGGAGAGGGAGGGGGAGAGTGAAGGGGGAGGGAGGGGGAGGGGAGGGGTAGAAGGGGTGAGGGAGGGGAGGGGGAGGGGAGGGGGAGAGGGAGGGGAAGAGGGAGAGGAGAGCGAGAGGGAGAGGGGTAGGTCAGATGAGGAGGAGAGGGAGGGGGAGATGGAGGGGGAGATGGAGGGGGGGAAGTTTAATAGAGTATGGTGGAGGGAGGGGGATAAGGAGGGGGACAGGGAGAGGAAGGGTGGGGGAGGAGTAGAAGAGGTGGGAGGGGAGGGGAGAGGATGTGAGTGGGAGGGGACATTCACAGGGAAGGCCATGAAAGGGGCGAGGTGGGGTTGAGAGTTTGGAATTGCGGGACAGAGGTAGAGGAGTTGGAGCAGGGTGTTAGGGCGACAGGGAGCGAGAGTGGAAGGAGGAGGTGAAGAGGAAGGGGAGATGACGGGAGAGGAAGGGGTAGGATGGTGGAGAGGAAGGGTCGTGACACAGGAGAGGAAGGGGTAGGAGGGTGAGAGAGAGGGGGGGAGGGGGAGGGGGAGTGAGCGCGTCAGTGAGTGGAGAAGAGGTAGATGGTGAGGGAGGAGGAGAGGGAAGAGGGTAGGCAGAGATGGAAGGGAGAGAGGGGGGGATAGGGAGCGGGGAGAGGGGAGGAGCAGGGCGGGTAGAGGGAGCGGTGAGAAGGAGAGGGATGGGTAGATGAAGGGGTGGGGGTGGGGCGAGAGAATGGAGAGGGAGTTGGGAGGGGGAGGTGGGACAGGGAGGACGATAGGGACGGGAAGAGGGAGGGGAGAGAGGGTGGAGAGGGGGGGGCTCCAAAATCTTCCCCACTACCGATGTCAGCCGAACCAGTCTATGAAGCCCTGGTTTCGCTTTCATAGAAACATAGAAAATAGGTGCAGGAGTAGGCCATTCGGCCCTTCGAGCCTGCACCGCCATTCAATATGATCATGGCTGATCATCCAACTCAGTATCCTGTACCTGCCTTCTCTCCATACCCCTTGATCCCTTTAGCCACAAGGGCCACATCTAACTCCCTCTTAAACATAGCCAATGAACTGGCCTCAACCACCTTCTGTGGCAGAGAATTCCACAGATTCACCACTCTCTGTGTGAAAAATGTTTTTCTCATCTCGGTCCTAAAAGACTTCCCCTTTATCCTTAAACTGTGACCCCTTGTTCTGGAGTTCCCCAACACCGGGAACAATCTTCCTGCATCTAGCCTGTCCAACCCTCCTTTCGTAAACTGTGGCAATACATTGGCTACCCTCCAGTCCACTGATCCATAATCTATAGAACATTGGAAAATGATAACCAATACATCCACGATTTCCAGGGCCACCTCCTTCAGTACTCTGGGGCGCAGGCCATTATGCCCTGTGGATTTATCAGCCTTCAGTGTCAACAGTTTACCTAACAGTTTTCCTGACTAGAAACGTAGAAACAAAGAACCATAGAAAATATGTGGAGGAGAAGACCATTCGGCCCTTGAGCCAGCAAGGCCATTCAATATGATCATGGCTGATTCTGTGGTATTCTTTGCCACAGAAGGCTCTGGAGGCTGTTAGTGGATATTTTTCAGGCAGTAATATGGACTATAAAGCTCTAGCTGCCCACCTCCCCCTTTCAGAATAGAAACATACACACATAGAAAATAGTTGCATTCGTAGGCCATTTGTCCCTTTGAACCATCGCCTCCATTCAATATCATCATGGCTGATCAGTACCCAAAATCAGTACCCTGTTCCTGCTTCATCCCCAATTCCCTTGATTCCATTAGCCCGAAGAGCTATAACTAACACTCTCTTGAAAATGTCCAGTGAATTGGTCTCCCCCTGCCTTCTGTGACAGAGAATTCCACAGATTCACAACTCTTTGGCTGAAAAAGGTTTTCCTCATCTCAGACCTAAATGGCGAACCCCTTTCTTAACTGTGACCTCTGGTTCTGGACTCCTCCAAAATTGGGAACATTGTTCCTGCATCTAGACTGTCCAAACCCATTTTCCCAGAAATTGTGATCCATAATAAAGCGGGGAGTTTTAACTGGCGGGTGTGTGGTTGGGGTAACCTGATTAAAAGAGGGGGAAGAGGAAGACCCTTTATTACTTATGGATCTACCATGCAGGAGGAGGGGGGCATTAGGACACAGCAGAGTAATCACGACTGATGGGACTTCCCGGTGGTGGGAGGGGGGGGGAGGAGCTCTAGGACCCAGCAGAGTCATCGCTACTGACTGGGGCTTCCCTGCAGAGGGGGGAGCACTAGGACCCAGCAGAGTCATCGCTACTGATGGGGCTTCCCTGCAGAGGGGGAGCACTAGGACTAGGACCCAGCAGAGTCATCACTACTGATGGGGACTTCCCTGTAGGGATTGGGATGGGGGGCACATGTACCCAGCAGAGACATCACTACTGATGGATCTTCCCTGCAGGGATTGGGGGGGTGTGTGGGGAAGGAGCACTAGATCCAGCAGAGTCAGACCACGTGTTGTCTGCATGGTGGGGGTTGTGGGCCTGGTGCTGAGCCGGGTACTCTAGTGAGGTGACAGCTCTGGCCCGCTGGTGGCCGGTGGAGAGGCGAGGGTAGTGTAGAGAGATACGGGCAGCACCGTCGGTGGCCCCGGAGAGACAGTGAAGATTGGAGATGGTGGTGGTGGTAGTGGAGAGAGGGGAGAGAGGGGAGAGAGGGGGGAGTGAGGAGAGGGATGGAGGGGGGGGGGCGTGGGTGAGGGAGAAGGGGGAGGGGGGGAAAGGGAGGGGGGGGGAGGGGGGGTGGGGAGGGGTGGGGGGGGGGGGGGGGAGGGGGGGGGGGGGGGGGGGGGGGAGGGGGGGAGGGGGGGGGGGGGAAGGGGGGGGGGAGGGAGGGGAAGGAGAGGGAGAGGTGGGGGGGGAAGGGAGAGAAGAGGGAGGGAGGGAGGGGAGGGAGGGAGGGAGAGAGCGGGAGGGGGAGAGAGAGGGAGAAAGGGAGAGAGGAACCCCTCCATATTTTCACTGTCTCCATCATTCTCTTCTCTCTCTCTCTCTCTCTCGTTCAAATCCAAGCCATTTCTGTAACTGACTCCTCGCGCCTCTGGCCCTTTACGTTTCCAATCACATAATGCGGTCACTCGGCGTCCAATCACATAATGCGGTCACTCGGTGTCCAATCACATAATGTGGTCACTCGGCGTCCAATCACATAATGTGGTCACTCGGCGTCCAATCAGCCGCTGCCGTCAAGCAGATTGAGTCCAATCGCCGACCAGCTCTCCTTAAAATCCGTGCTGGTCTAATTTCCGGCCAATCACCCGCTGTCTCCAAGGCCGTCACGTCCAATCACCAATCAGATTCCCTTCAAATTCCTGTCCAATCGACAAATCAGTCTACTTCCTGGAGCAGAGGGGAAGGGAGGAGAGGGGGAGAGGAGGAGAGTAGAGTGGAGAGGACGGGAGGAAACTAGGGGGAGGAAAGGGGTCAATGCCAGTACAGCAGGCAGTGAAGAAAGCGAATGGCATGTTGGCCTTCATAACAAGAGGAGTTGAGTAAAGGAGCAAAGAGGTCCTTCTGTGCAGTATTGTGTGCAGTTTTGGTTATAATTTGAGGAAGGACATTATTGCTATTGAGGGAGTACAGCGTAGGCTTACGGGATTAATTCCCGGGATGGCGGGACTGTCATATGCTGAGAGAATGGAGCGGCTGGGCTTGTCTACTCTGGAGGTTAGAAGGATGAGAGGAGATCTTATTGAAACATATAAGATCATTAAGGGTTTGGACACACTAGATGCAGGAAACATGTTCCCAATGTTGGGGGAGACCAGAACCAGGGACCACAGTTTTAAGATGGTAGGAGGTGGGGGAGGGCCATTTTAGAACGGAGGCGAGGGAAACACTTTTTTCACACAGAGGGTTGTGAATCTGTGGAATACTCTGCCTCAGAGGGCGGTGGAGGCCGGTTCTCTGGAAACTTTCAAGAGAGAGCTAGATAGGTCTCTTAAAGATAGCGGAGTCAAGGGATATGGGGAGAAGGCAGGAACGGGGTACTGATTGGGGATTATCAGCCATGATCACAGTGAATGGTGGTGCTGGCTCGAAGGGCCGAACGGCCTCCTCCTGCACCTATTGTCTATTGTCCACATCTCTCTCCCGGGAAGGTGCCTCAAGGGGTCCGTCCACCTGGAGATCGCCAGTGGTAAGTTAATCAGTTAGGGTATCAATTAGGGGAGGAGAGGGGAGCAGAGGAGAGGAGGGAGTAGCAAATGTTAATTTAGTTGAGTTTCCACGCTGTATCTCCAAATTAAACTAGTGCGTGCACGGGCGATCGCTGGTTCGCAGGACTGGTTGGCCGAAGGCGGTTTCCGTGCTGTATCTCTGAAGTAAAAAAACAGAAAAAGACAAGGGCAAAATTTTCAGGCCTGTTTCAAGATGGACGACTTTTGCCTCCTGTTTCCAGGGTGAAAAAATGTCTGTTTTCTGCCCCGTAGTTTCTGCGAAAAATCGCCATTCTTGCCTTATTGTGCATACTATCTTCCTTGATGATCTTGATTTTGTTCTGGAATTGTCGGTGGCGTTTCGGATCAGGGGGTGATGGATGAGTTGAGAAAAAGAGGGGGGAGTGATTGAGAGGGGAGGAGACAGAGTGGGGAGTCGGGAGTCAGAGGGAGGAGGCGGAGTGAGAGAGAGAGAGAGAGAGAGAGAGAGGAGGAGAGGAGAGCTTGAGAGAGGGAGAGAGAGTGAGAGGGAGTGAGAGAGAGAGTTCCGGGGGAGAGAGATGGAAGGAAGGTGTGGAGAGCGGAGAGAGAGAGAGGGGGGAGAGAGGGAGGGGGGTTAGAAAACTTAGCATCCCCCTCCCCATTAGAAAATGCCCCTCTCCCGGGTTTGGAACATGGGTTGAACAGCTGTTGTGTGAGCGTGGCTCCCGATTACTGCTTCAGTATACTCATTTAATCTTTGCTATATTTCTCAGTTAACCCACTATTAAAAAAACGCTCTGGAAGGGACTCAAAACCAGTATTAAGCATCTGGAAAAAACTGTAAGTTAAAATGTGCCGTCGAACTAAAAAAACCGGCGGTGATAAGGGGGGGACAGTGAAAAATCTTCAAGCCAAGGAGTGGTTGCAGCTTTGGCACCGCTCCCCGGAAGGATGGCCTTGAAGACCAGTGGATTTGGAGAGGGGCCTTTCGTTCAGGCAACTCCTTGCTGTATGGGCACAAGCAATTTCACTCTGTTTCCTAAAAAGAGAACTTGTAAAGTGGCCTTGTCGCCGGTGTACACTAGTCTAAGAGCCAAGTTTAAATTCCTATTATGAAATTGCATTGATGAAACGGCATTCGTGAGGGTTGAAGATGGCTGAATGTCCACAGTGACAGGACTGGTGAGGGCGGCGAATACTGCTATGCTGCATTACAGAGTGAAAATCACACTCCTGAAAAATGAAGTTAGATGGACCTCGAGAAAACGGGTTCGCGGATGATCAAACCTAAGGGTAGGTTCGGGATTCCTGAAAGATGGAAGGCACGGACCCTGTTAAAGTTATAAACTGAGTTTTTTTGAAAGGAAAGGTGGCTGGGGGCGGATTGTCTTCCCAAAGGACCTCTTATGCTTTCGCATGCCCACGGAATTGGGGGACCTACCCAACAGGACGTGGCGGAATATCAAGCCATCTAAAGCCCAATGAGTGTTCCTGGTTCTTCTTTTCATTTACTCCAGGATAAATATTCGCATTCATTAACCAAAAACGGAGGCAGGAAGCTGTTCTTCCGGAGGGGCAACAGGGTGTGTTGTCTTAGGGGGACTGTCAGCCGTGGAGCCTGGGGAGAAAACGTGCAACTTTTAGGGAAAAATAAATATCCCTGCTTTTACATAAATGGGGTTCGGTTGGTCTCCAGTAATCCTTGCCCAGCTCCAGGTCATCATAAAGGTTTAAATAAAGTACTTATTGCCAATACACCAGGGACTGCAAAAAGTTTTAAACTTTACTCGCGCTGGGGAGGTGACAGCGTTGTGAAGAAAACAATGACTTTTAAGGATACCCATGGCGGTAATTGGCTACGGCCTCTGCGGCCGGGGATTCTTTGGAGATTTGTTTATTCTTCAGTTTTAATCTTGTGCATTTGACCAAGTTGAATATGCAATGCTACATATTTGGGGTAGTGTAGTCGGAGGGACTTTTAGCAGCAAAATGTAATTGGTCTATGATTACTACTTTGGGATATTAATTTTCACTTCCTTCTTTTTCTAATGCTTTGCTGGGTTGCTGGCCCATATATCTTAAAAGTAGAATAAATGGGACTGTACAACTTTTAAAGAAAGGGGAAAAGGCACCTCAATTTGGATTAAAATTTTGTTAGGGACACTTTGGACGTTTTTTGTTTTGTAATGCCCTGCGATTCATTTCAGTCGGGGGAAGAAAGATCTAGGTTTTTGGGGGCGTTATTTTTGTTTGCTTATTATAAAGGGGGATGAGGTAAAGGTTTTGGGGTAGTAATGGCAGTTATTCTTTTGATTGTTTACAATGCACTTGAATTTTTCTTTTTTTTGGTTGTGCTTTTTTTTCTCTTCTTCATTTTTGTTTTCTCTTCCCCCCTATGTGGGCTCTCACAATGCAAGCCTTCGGTATGGTTCTGTGTATGGGCAGACGCCTCTATGTATTTTTTGAATCATATTTTGAAATATGCTACTAATGGTGATATTGATGGACGCAATTCGTGTGAGGTTTTATATATCTTGGATTGTAAAGGGGCTTAATGGTCTAGTTAAAAGATAGCTAATTGTTTTCCCCCTAAAAACAACTAAAAAACAGATATACTACTTTTACAAGAGGACTCACTAAGGGGACTGCAAAGATTCATAAACAGGGACAGCGTAAAATTAAGGGGGTTAGTCAGATTTTTTCCACTCCAGAATATAAATAGTAGGTTCCAGGGGTGTGAAATATTAATCAAACAAAGAAAATCCAGGTCTGTCTGACGTCGTCAGTGCCCTGTGACCCTAAATGGTCGGTTTTATTTATAGTTTTCCAGGGGGGTCTTTTTCAAAAAAACCTGGGGTCGTTTTTTAGTGAATGTTTATGCCGTAATTGGGATGATGTTCACTTTGCAAAATAAGGTTTGTCATTAATACCCGATCTGAACACGCACCAGTTAATTTTTTTACATCAGTTAATTTTTTCACCTGAACTGTGCTATTAATCCACTGCTTGATAGGTCTAGTTCTAAGGGGACACCTTCTGGTATGGCAAAGACCTTCTCACTGTTTATGCAACAAAATGGTTATGTGGACCCCTGGAGATTTCTGAATCCAACTGCTAGACAATTCTCTTTTTTTCCTCATGTTCACCATTCTTTTTCCAGAATATACTATTTTTTTATAGATAGCCCCTTCATTCCTAGGGTTAAGAAAATTGAAAATACTACTGCTATAGTTAATATCAGATCACTCACCTGTGATTTACTGAACCTAGGCTTTCCTTTAAATATTAAAGAACGACCTCTTTGGAAAAAACTCAACCCCCTTTTGCTTTCCAATGAAAATTGTTTATGCAGGTTTTGTGTCGGCTATAATATAGGACACATTCCTTTGCAAATTAATAAAACAGAGTCCGTATCGGTTTCTTTTATTTTTGGGAAACTTTAAAAGCCTACTTAGAAGGTCAAATCATAATCTATATACTTTCATTTACGCCAATAAAGAACGTAAGAAGGAAATGGCAAAAACCCTGTTAAAATCCATCTTGACCCTGGATAGGCAATATTCAGAAGCACCCACCACCCAATTATACAAAAAGCCGGAGGGCTGATTTACAAATTGTGAAATTCAATCTTTTATCTACTAATCAAAACAGAACAACTAATTCTCCAGACTCGTGGTCTTTATTATGAATATGGTGATAAGGCGAGCCGGCTTATTGCTCAACAGCTGAAGCGTCAATGCGCGTCACGGCTTATTCCTCAGATAAGAGACATAACACAAAGACTATAACAAGCAATCCAAAATATATAAACAATACTTTCCACACCTTTTATTCTTCTCTTTATAACCTCAGAATTCCCCTTGGATACTATTGAATATGGGAAACTTTCTTAGATGATTTGGAAATACCCACTCTGAATTAGAAGACATAGAAAATCTAGACCAACCCCTTGGGCAGGAAGAGATTAATAATGCCATTATGGCAATAGGCAGTGGTAAAACCCCCTGGCCTGACGGCTACCCATTAGAAAATTTTATAAGAAATTTAAGGATAAGCTCACACACCTGTTCTTTTAGAAATGTTTGAAGAATCATTGGAAAAAGGTGCATTACCCCCCACTCTTCACAGGCTTCTATTTCACTTCTTCTTAAAAAAGACAAGGATCCGACTCAATGTGGATCATACTGCCCCATCTCACTTTTGAATGTAGATGTAAAAATTTTTGGCGAAGGCACTGGATTGCCGTTTAGGGAATGCAACTTCACAAAATAATCTCAGAAGATCAAACATGTTTCATTAAAAAATACGTCATTCCTTTTCTGATATCCATCGATTGGCCAGCGTGGTCTATTCGCCCTGTTGTGCTTCTCCGCTCCCAGAGCTGTTATCTCTTTGGACGCGGAGAAGGCATTGATCGAGTGGAGGAGTGGCCATATTTGTTCAGAGTCATGGAGAGATTTGGATTTGGCAAAATATTTTGTAGCCTGGGTTAAGCTATTATATCATTCACCCTTAGCATGTATACAGACAAATTATTGTGATCTGATTATTTTCAATTAAACACGTGGCACTCGTCAAGGCTGCCCACTGTCTCCGCTTCTTTTTGACATTGCATTGAGCCCTCTCTCTATCACACTTAGGTCAACTACATTATTCACAGGGCATTTTGGAGAGGAAACAGGGAACATCGTGTGTCCTCTATATGCTGATGACCTCTTCTTTATGTGAGCGACCAGTAGCCCTGCAATTGTGTCCTTGTTGGATCAGTTTGGGACTTTTTCTGGCTATAATCTAAACCTCCAAAAAAGCATTAAAGAAGGAACTGCAGATGCTGGACAATAGAGTCTGAAGAAGGGTCTCGATCCAAAACGTCGCCAATCTCCTTCGCTCCTTAGACCCTCCAAAAAAGCAAATGCTTTACCATCAACTTAGCCCTACAGATCCAACAGGAAACCCTGCCCTTTCCCATATCTCAAGAAGGGTTTGTATATTTAGGAATACACATCACCCGCTTTTTCACATCCCTGTTGCAGCTAACAACATGCCTCAAGTTAGCCAAATGAAGGCTGACTTTTGAGAGATGGCGTAGTCTGCCACTCACTATGGCTGGGAGAGTGCAGTCAGTGAAGATGACTGTAACTCCCAGATTTCTTTACTTGTTCCAATGTTTGCCGGTTTTCCTACCCAAGTCATTTTTTAACTCAGTTAACCAATCTATAACCTCCTTTATAATGGGGTAACAAGGTTTCCAAGGGTCAATAATTGTACTCTCCAAAGAGATTGTCAAGTAGGTGGACTGGGCCTTCCTAGCTTTATTAATTATTACTGGGCATCCAATATCCAAAAGATATTACTCTGGCTCTACCGACCAGATACAGACTGGTGTCTGCTTTGAATCCACAAATCCTGTTAACTCCTCGTCTCTCCCAGCTTTAGTATATTCCTTCCTGCCATTGAAACCCTCTAGATTTACATCCAACCCTGTCGTACTATCAACCATCAACATTTTTAAAAACCAATTTCGTTGCCATTATAAGCTTACATTCAGCTTCAGTTCTGGGTCCCATTCACAGAAATCATTTATTACCCCCCCCTCTACACTTGACTCAACCTTTCGGACAATGGGGTTTGAATGGCCTTATGTCCATTAAGGATTTATACACTAACAACATATTTGATATTTCGAACTACACTACACAAAAAACATGGCCTCCCACATAATAATTTCTTTTAATTATCTTCAGGTTCGCCACTTTGTCATGAAACAAATTTCCTTCTTTTTCCTGATCTCCCTCCTGTCACAGTGTTGGGGATAAAACTCACTCTTACCTTTGCAAATAAAGGACTGATCTCTGCAGTATATTCTCGATTGATGTATTTAGGAGATCAAAACCTGAACAAAGTTAAAAGCTAGGTGGGAGGATGATCTTGGTATGAATCTGTCTGTGGAATGCTGGACAGAAGCGCTGAAAAAAGTCCACTCCTCGTCATCATGTGCTAGATTTGGACTCATACAATTTAAAGTTTTCACAGGGTTCATTTAAGCAAAGCCAGGCTTGCTAACATATATCCAGGGACGGACGCTGGGCTGTGACAGGTGCCTCATTCTCTCCAGGCAATCTAGCTCATGCATTCTGGTCTTGCCCCAAACTTGTTAACTACTGGGCAGTGGTTTTTAAAACCATCAGTGAAGTCCTTGGGATGACAGTGAGAAACCTTGCCCGCTTGTAGCTGTATTTGGTGTAGCAGATAAAACCTTGGGTTTAAATACAACCCAGTCTGATATCATTACATTTACATCACTTTTGGCCCGTAGGAGAATCTTCCTGGTCTGGAAATCGAACACTCCTCCATCTGCCGCTGCTTGGCTGGAAGACGCCGTGTTTTTTTTTAAGATTAGAAAAGACCCCCTCAATTCACATTGAGGGGTCTGTGAAAAAAATGTATTTAAATGGGAACCCTTTTTATCATACTTTGAGGGTCTAAAGGAACTACCTGATGACTGAGGGTACTTGACATTAAGTGGGGATCTGCCTTTATTATGCTTTGTTACTTTATTATTGTTAAAAAGTGCATTTGATTTTTTGTGATATATTTGGATTGAGAAAAAAATAAGCTGCCAAGGGGTGTTTAGGGAGGGTGGGTAAGGGTTATTTTGTTTATATTATTATTATTATTTATAAAAAACAAAATGGAGGAAAATGTAATGCCATACATCAGATGTACTGTGAATTTTTTTTCCCTCCAGTAAAAAACTATTAATTTAAAGAACTGCCCCCTCCATCGACTCCTTTAAGTCTAGTCTAAAAACGTATCTGTTCTCCAAAGCCTTTCCTGTCATCCTCTGAGCGAGCGCTATTTGTATATGTAAGTAGCCTGCTTGTGTATACTACTCTTATAACAAATGTAAAGCACTTTGGTCAACGAGAGTTGTTTTTTAAATGTGCTATAGAAATAAATGTGACTTGACTTGACTAGGCCAGGACATAGGCCAAAGTCCACAACACTCGTTTGGAAGCCCAGAACCTAGGCCTGGAGCCTATAACACAGGCTTGATGCCTACAACACAACCATGAGGCCTACAAAACACAGGATTGGAGGCGCAGAACATAGGCCAAAGCCCAAAACCAGGCCCGGAGCCTTTAACACAGATCCGAGGCCTACAAACACAGGCTCTGAGGCCAGAGCTTAGGCGATAGCCCAGAACTTGGGCCGAAGAATAAAATACAGGCCTGGAGCCTATAATACAGCCCTGTGGCCTACAAAACACAGGGTCGTGGCACCAGAACTTAGGCCAAAGCCAAGAACGTAGACCCGGAGATGACAACACAGGCACAGAGCCTATAATAAAGCCCATCTCCTTGCGAATGAAACATAAATAAACCAAAGGAATAGTTAGATTTCGGGTGGGTTACACAAAAAAGCTGGAGAAACTCAGCGGGTGCAGCAGCATCTAAGGAGCGAAGGAGATAGGCGACGTTTCGGGTCGAGACCCTTCTTCAGACTGGTCAGGGATCAGGGAAACGAGAGATATAGACGGTGATGTGGAGAGATAAAGAACAATGAATGAAAAGATATGCAAAAAAGTATCGATGATAAAGGGAAACAAGCCATTGTAAGCTGTTTGTGGGTGTGAAAATGAGAAGCTAGTGCGACTAGGGTGGGGGGAGGGAGATAGAGATAGAGGGAATGCCAGGGCCTGAAGGCTGAGGGAGAGGTGGGAAGGGGAGGAGACAGCAAGGGTTAACAGAATTGAGAAAATTCAATATTAAAGCCCAAAGGATGCAGACTCCCCAAGCGGAATATGAGGTGCTGTTCCTCCAACTTACGGTGTTGCTCACTCTGGCCGTGGAGGAGGCCCAGGACCGAGAGGTCGGATACGGAATGGGAGGGGGAGTTGAAGTGCTGAGCTACCGGGAGGTCGGGTTGGTTTTTGCGGACCGAGCGGAGGTGTTCGGCGAAACGATCGCCAAGCCTTCGCTTCGTCTCACCGATATAGATCATCTGGCATCTGGAGCAGCGGATGCAGTAGATGAGGTTGGAGGAGGTGCAGGTGAACCTCTGTCGGACCTGGAAGGACTGCTTGGGTCCCTGAAAGGAGTGGAGGGGGTGAAGGGACAAGTGTTGCATTTCTTGCGGTTGCAAGGGAAAGTGCCCGGGGAAGGGGTAGAGCGGGAGGGGAGGGAAGCATTGACAAGGAAGTTGCAGAGGGAGCGGTCTTTGCGGAAGGCAGACGGGGGGGAGATGGGAAGATGTGGCGGGTGGAGGGGTCACGTTGGAGGTGGCGAAACTGGGCGGAGGACTATGTGTTGTATTTGCCGGCTGGTGGGGTGAAAGGTGAGGACCAGGGGGACTCTGCCCTGTTTGCGAGTGGGGGAATGGGAGAGAGGGCAGTGTTTGTGGGGTATGGGAGGAGACCCTGGTGCGAGCCTCATCAATAGTAGGGAGGGGAATCCCCGTTCTCTGAAGAATGAGGCCATTTGTGATGACCAGGTGTGGAACACCTCATCCTGGGAGCAGATGCGGCGTAGATGGAGGAATTTGGGAATAGGGGATTTGGAGTCCTTACAGGGAAGCAGGGTGGGAGGAAGAGTAGTCCAGGTAGCGGTGGGTGTCAGTTGGTTTGTAGTGGGATGTCGGTCAGGAGTGTATCACCTGCAATAGAGATGGTGAGGTCAAGGAATGGTAGGGAAATGTTGGAAATGGTCCAAGTGTATTTGAGTGCCGGATGGAAGTTGGTAGTGAAATGAATGAAGTCAGTCAGTTGTGTGTGGGTGCAGGAGGTGACACCAAAGCAGTCGTCGATGTAACGGAGGTAGAGGTCTGGGATGGGGCCCTGGTACGCCGAGAACAAGGATTGTTCAACGTACCCAACAAAGAGGCAAGCGTAGCTGGGGCCCATGCGTGTGCCCATAGCTACGCCTTGTGTTTGGAGGAAATGGGAGGAATCAAAAGAGAAGTTATTGAGGGTAACGACCAACTCCGCTAGGCTGAGGAGGGTGTCAGTGGATGGGTATGGGTTGCTCCTCTGGTCGAGGAAGAACCGGAGGGCTTTGAGACCGTCCTGGTGGGGGATGGAGGTGTAGAGTGACTGGACGTCCATGGTAAAGATGAGAGGATGGGGGCCTGGAGAATGGAATGCACGGAGCCGACGGAGAGTGTCTGAGGTGTCTTGAACATAGGTGGGGAAGGATTTAACAAAGGGGGATAGGATGGCGTCAAGGTATGTGGAAATGTGTTCGGTGGGACACGAATAGGCAGAGACAATGGGCCTGCCAGGGCAGTCGGGTTTGTGGATTTTGGGGAGAAGGTAGAATCGGGCCGTTCGGGGCTGGGAAACGATGAGGTCGGAGGCTCGGGGGGGGTAGGGAGCCGGAGCTGATGAAGTCGGTTATGGTGCTCGAGATGGTGGCCTGGTGTTCGTCAGTGGGGTCATGCTCCAGGGGTAAGTAGGAGGAGGTGTCCGAGAGTTGGCGCGCGGCCTCCGCTTTGTAGAGATCGACGCGCCAGACTACCACGGCACCTCCCTTGTCGGCGGGTTTGATAACCCAGTCTGGGTTGTTACGGAGTGAGTCGATGGCAGTACGTTCGGGGCTGGAGAAACTGGAGTGAGACAGGGGAGTGGAGAAGTCGAGGCGGTTAATGTCCCGACGGCAGTTCTAGATAAATAGTTCTAGAGCCGGAAGGTCTACGTGGGGGGGTCCAAGTGGAGGGGTACATGGAGACAGGAAAAGGGATCATCAGTGGGGGGGTGAGGACTTCTTCCCGTGGAAGAACGCTGTGAGGCGGAGGCGACGGTAGAAGAGCTCCAAGTCGTGGTGGGCGCGGAACTCATTGAGGTGGGGACGGAGGGGGACAAAGGTAAGACCTCTGCTGAGGACCGACCTTTCAGTGTCGGAGAGGGGGAGGTCCAGGGGGATGGTGAACACGTGGCAAGGATGGGGGTTGTGGCCGGAGGAAGGCAGGTGGGTGAACTGAGGACGGAGCATTGTGTGGTGGGGGGGTGGAGGGTGGTCAGGGGGTGGGGGGGTATGAGGACTGTGGTGTGGGTGGGGACGAGCAGAGGTTACATGGTAGGGGGAGGATGGGGAAGACCCAGTGGAATAGCCACTAAGGTTACTGGGGCTGGGGAGACGGGCACTAGGACCCAGTGCCGCTAAAAACAGAGTGGTGGGAGGAGTTAGCAACGTGGAGGCTTCAGGCACTGCAGAGTCCAGTCTTCAGGTGAGGCGACTGCTGCGGGCTGCTGGAGGGCGGTGGAGTGTCGTGGGTCGGCGGACCCGAAGGTAGGAGTCCGCGGGTGATTCCGGGTGTTGAGCAGCCAGGTTGTTGTCTCTGTGTCAATGTCTGCCAGGCTCTGAGCTCCATTTGGTGGGTGGTAGAGCGGGCACTCAGAGATGACATGGTTGGCTGTCTGTTGTTCTGCTCTGCATTCACAGGCTGGGCTCTGGTGGTGCCCCATCTCCACATGCTGACTTTGAAACGCCCAACTCCAGGACCAAATCTGTTGAGCTTCACCCATGCTCCACTGGGGAGGTCAGACCCTGGACAGCTTTTATCTGGTGAGGAGATGTAGCTGTGTAATGGAGATGAGGTTGCCTTCCACTTTTGTGACCACTTGGTGGCTATCCAGTGTGCTTTTGTCTCAGTTGGCTAGATGGATGCGAGGAGTTGTTTTCCATGTGGTGCAAAGGGTTGACAGGACTTCAGTCGGGGTGGCCTCTGCTCTCTGCTGATAGCCTGATGGAGGATGTGATCTGACAGCCCTCAGAGCCTATAATACAGTCCTGTGGTTCAGAATTTAGGCCAAAGCCCAGAATTTAGGCCTGGAGCCTAGAAGACACATCCAGAGCCTATAACACAGGCCTGGAGCCTATGACACAGGCCTGGGGTCTCTGACACAAGCCAGGAGCCTATGATAGAGACCTGGGACCTATGACACCACTCTGGGGCCTATGCCACATGCCTGGAGCCTATGACATGGAAACATAGAAAATAGGTGCAGGAGTAGGCCATTCGGCCCTTCGATCCTGCACCGCCATTCAATATGCTCATGGCTGATCATTCAACTAGGTATCCCATACCTGCTGTCTCTCCATACCCTCTGACCACTTTAGCCACAGGAGCCTCATCTAACTCCTTCTTAAATATAGCCAATGAACTGGCCTCAACTACCTTCTGTGGCAGAGAATTCCAGAGACTCACCACTCTCTGTGTGTAAAATGTTTTCCTCATCTCGGTCCTAAAAGACTTCCCCCTTATCCTTAAACTGTGACCCCTTGTTCTGGAGTTCCCCAACATCGGGAACAATCTTCCTGCATCAACCCCTTAAGAATTTTGTAAGTCTCTATAAGATCCCCCCTCAATCTCCTAAATTCCAGCGAGTACAAGCCAAGACTATCCAGTCTTTCTTCATATGTAAGTCCTGCCATCACAGGAATCAGTCTGGTGAACCTTCTCTACACTCCATGGCAAGAATATCTTTCCTCAGATTAGGAGACCAAAACTGGTTCAATACTCCAGGTGTGGCATCACCAAGACCCTGTACAACTGCAATAGAACCTCCCTGCTCCTATACTCAAATCCTTTTGCTATGAATGCCAACATACCATTCGCTTTCTTCACAGCCTGCTGCACCTGCATGCCTACTTTCAATGACTGGTGTACCATGAGACCCAGGTCTCGTTGCATCTCCCCTTTTCCCAATCGGCCACTATTCAGATTATAGTCCACCCTCCTGTTTTTTGCCACCAAAGTGGATAACCTCACATTTATCCACATTATACTGCATCTGCCATGCATTTGCCAACTCACCCAACCTATCCAAGTCACCTTGCAGATCCTAGCATCGTCCTCACACCTAACACTACCCCCCAGCTTCGTGTCATCCGCAAACTTGGAGATGTTGCATTTAATTCCCTCATCCAGATCATTTATATATATTGTAAACAGCTGGGGTCCCAGCACTGAGCCTTGCGGTACCCCACTAGTCACTGCCTGCCATTCTGAAAATGACCTGTTCACTCCTACTCTTTGCTTCCTGTGTGCCAGCCAGTTCTCAATCCACATCAATGCAGAACCCCAATACCGTGTGCTTTAAGTGTGTATGCTAATCTCTTATGTGGGACCTTGTCGAAAGCCTTCTGAAAGTCCAGATATAACACATCCACAGGTTCTCCCTTATCCACTCTACTAGTTACATCCTCAAAAAATTCAATAGGATTCGTCAGACATGATTTACCTTTCATAAATCCATGCTGACTTTGTCCAATTATTTCACCACTTTCCAAATGTGCTGCTATCCTATTTTTAATGACTGACTAGCATTTTCCCCATTACCGATGTGAGACTAACTGGTCTGTAATTCCCCCTATTCTCTCTCCCTCCCTTTTTAAAAAGTGGGGTTACATTAGCTACCCTCCAATCCTCAGGAACTACTCCAGAATCTAAAGAGTTTAAAAAAAATTATCACTAATGCATCCACTATTTCTGGGGCTACTTCCTTAAATATTCTGGGATGCAACCTATCTGTCCAGGGGATTTATCGGCCTTTATTCCATTCAATTTACCCAACACCACTTCCCGGCTAACCTGCATATCACGCAGTTCCTCCATCTCATTTGACCCCCGGTCCCCTGCTATTTCCTGCGGACTATTTATGTCTTGCTTAGTGAAGACAGAACCAAAGTAGTTATTCAATTGGTCTGCCATGTCCTTGTTCCCCAAGATCAATTCACCAGTTTCTGACTGCAAGAGACGTACATATGTTTTATCTAACTATTTTCTCCTCACATATCTACTGATATGCGGTTTCTGCGGATCTGGTTGGGTAATAGACAATTTACAATAGACAATAGGTGCAGGAGTAGGTCATTTGGCCCTTCGAGCCATCACCGCCATTCAATGTGATCATGGCTGATCATCCACAATCAGTACCCCATTCCTGTCTTCTCACCACATCCCCTGACGCCGCTGTCTTTAAGAGCCCTATCTAGCTCTCTCTAGAAAGTTTCCAGAGAACCGGCCTCCTCTGCCCTCTGAGGCTGAGAATTCCACAGACTCACAACTCTCTGTGAAAAATACGGCCAGTGAAATGTTTCCTCGCTCTACGGAGCAGATGTTTGACGGATACCCAGTGCGATTATCGTTGATGACATTATTGTGGCGGGTAAGAATCTGCAGGAGCGCGATGACAATTTAAGGAAGGTGCTCAATCGAGCCAGGGAGGTCATTTGAATCTCAACCCCCACAAGTGCAAGTTTTGTGTCAACCAGGTGAACTATGTTGGACATGTTTTCACCAACGACGGCCTCAAGGCTGTTCCTGCAAAGCCGGCAGCCATCAGCGAGATGGCGGTGCCGACTGATGTCACCAACCTGCAGAGGTTTCTGGGCATGGTAAACTATCGTGGCAAGTTCATTCCGAACTTTAGTGAACTCTCAGCTCCACTGCGACAAGTTACTCACAAGAACACTGTCTGGACGTGGCACGAGCAGCAGCAGCAGCGAGCTTTCGACACTCTCAGACAGCAGATGTCGTGCCCTCCCACTCTGGCATATTTTGACATCAATCAACCAGTTATGGCCTCAGCGCAGCGTGCCTGCAGGGAGACCAGCTTATTGCTTACGTCTCCAGGACTATGACAGACACGGAGACACGGTATGCACACATCGAGAAAGAGTTGTTGGCGGTGGTTTTCGACGTGCGTTAAATGTAATGACTATATTTTCGGCTGGGCTATCACCATTGAGAACAATCACCAGCCACTGTTACTATTTTGATTCAGCTGATACACGCTGCCCCAGCGAGGCTGCAAAGATGATGCTGCATCTCCAAAAGTATGAAATCACCCTGATTTATAAGCGCGGCAAGGACATGCACCTGGCTGACACCCTGTCCTGTGCGCCCAGGAAAACTGATGACAGGCATGCAGGCGACAAGGATGCTTTAAATGTGATGATGGTCGCCTATATTGGTTCCTCTTGTTTGGACATGTTAGCGGCACGCACGGCTGAGGAGGACACTTTACAGACACTTGCGTCCATCATTCAACACGGGTGCTGTAGCTGTATTTTGAAGTCAGAGATGAACTGGTAATCCAGAACGGTGTCATCGTGAAAGGCCACAAAACGGTGATCCCGGCCTCGCTACAGCAGCACTGGAATTACCCTGTTTGTTTCCGGTATTCATGAGCCAATCCATTTGGGAACGGGATCTTGCCAAGTGAAAAGCAACCACTTACAAATTGGTATCATCAAAATTTTATAAACTGCTATACATTGAGGACACCCCAGCACGGAAGCATCAGTTCAGCGAGCAAAAAGTATGTTTTCTGGCCTGCCATGTCGGAGTTCATACGCCAGAGAACACAATCATGGGCGGTATGTAGCAGCTTGACACCGTGTCAACAAAAAGGAACCGCTTTTGCTACACCCGGTTCCTGACTAACTGTGGTCCATAGTGGCTACTGACATTTTCGATTGGCGTGGTAATCAATATCTAGTCCTGATGGATTCATATTCCGGGTGGTTTGAAATCGATTTGCTCCGCACAACCTCGTCGGCGGCGGTGATACAGAAACTGGCGAGGCACTTCTCGGTCCATGGGGCTCCTCTCACCCTCATGTCAGATAATGCTGGACAGTTCGCAAGTCAATGTTTCAAGGACTTTGCTAAGCGCTGGGATTTGAAACACATCACCAGCAGCCCGGAGTATCTGCAGTCGAACTGGTTGGCCGAGAGGGCCGTCAGTAGTGAGAAGCAGGTCATGGGGAGATCTAAGGGAGCCGGGTCCTACATATTTCTGGACCTCTTTAATCTTCGGAACGTTTCACGCGACCGGGTGCTGGGTTCGCCAGCGCAACGTCTGATGTCCAGAGACTCGCACCACTCTTCCCATTGCAAGGCAATTGCTTCAGTCACACGTGTATCACACGAGCCTCAAACAGTTGATGCACAATTGCAACACAAACGACAGGTTCAGAAGGCGTATAACGACCAGTCAAGTAGTCCACTCCTGCTACTGTTGGAGAGCAGGTGATATGATTGCATGGGTTCGTAGAAACATAGAAACATAGAAAATAGGTGCAGGAGGAGGCCATTCGGCCCTTCGAGCCAGCACCGCCATTCATTGTGATCATGGCTGATCGTCTGCTATCAATAACCCGTGCCTGCCTTCTCCCCATATCCCTTGAATCCACTAGCCCCGAGAGCTCTAACTCTCTCTCTCTCTCTTAATCCATCCAGTGATTTGGCCTCCACTGCCCTCTGTGGCAAGGAATTCCATAAATTCACAACTCTCTGGGTAAAAAAGTTTTTTCTCAACTCAGTCTTAAATGACCTCTCCTTTATTCTAAGACTGTGGCCCCTGGTTCTGGACTCACCCAACAATGGGAACATTTTTCCTGCATCTAGCTTGTCCAGTCCTTTTATAATTTTTTATGTTTCTATAAGATCGCCCCTCATCCTTCTAAACTCCAGTGAATACAAGCCTAGTCTTTTCAATCTTTCCTCATATGACAGTCCCGCCATCCCAGGGATCAATCTCGTGAACCTTCGCTGCACTGCCCCAATCACAAGGATGTCCTACCCCAAATTAGCAGACCAAAACTGTACACAATAATCCAGATGTGGTCTCCTGTACTGAAATCCTCTTGTTATGGAGGCCAACATTCCATTAGCTTTCTTCACTGCCTGCTGTACCTGCACGCCAACTTTCAGTGACCGGTGTACAAGGACACTCAGGTGTCGCTGTACCTCCCCCTTACCTAACCGAACCCCATTGAGAAGGGATCTGCAGCAAGCCACGGTCCTATTGAATCAAATCAGAAGGAGGACTCTACAGGCGGAATAGAAACCATATCCTACCGGTGAATGAGTCGATGCCATCTCAGCAGTATTTGTATGGTTACACAGATGTCCCAGGTGGCGTGTTATGGACTGAAGGAAGGACTGTTGGTTTGAATGGAGAACAGGTATCAGCAGACCGCGAGTTGGTCTTCACACCGGCATAGGAGCCGCTGATGCCGATGGCGAAGTCACATATAAAGTAACCTGTGATGTCGCCCATGAAGTTCCTTGCAGAAAAGACTTTTGCAAAACCAGTGTTGATTGAAACACCACCTGCAATGCTGTCACCTGCAAAGAGTACGACAGAGGGCCCATACCGTATGCGTGCGGGACAGGTTTGTAAACCCAGCCACAAGTACAAAGACTGTGTTTAGACACTTATCACCAACTTTAATTGATTGAGGTCTTCTACGTTTCCTTACATTGTGTTTAGAATAAGGGGTAAGCCATTTAGAACGGATATGAGGAAACACTTTTTCACACAGAGAGTTGTGAGTCTCTACTAGGGACTAGTGGAACATCACACATTCCTTCTCTACACAGGCGCTGCCCGACCCGCGGTGTGACTCCAGCACTGTGTGACCTCCTTCCCACGATGCATGCAGCTCGCACTCCCCATGTGACTCCGCGCAAGGGCAGGGGGCGGTCCAGCAATGCCCCTCAGATTGGCGGTGACATCAGGGCGGCGGTCGTATGTGCAGTCTGAGCATGCGGCTAACGTCACGGTGCAGGGCGGGCGGCTCGACGCAGTTTCCAGATGCTCGGCGCCACCTCCCCTCACCCCCCCACTGCCCCGTCACCCCCCCTCCCCCCACCAGCACCCTCCCCCCCCCCCAAGCACTAGTAATGTTCACGCGTTCGTAATTCGTAATGTCCTGTTTGCTAGCTTGTTGACCCTTGTCTTCCCCTCCTGCAGGGTTTAGGATCCGTTGCTGTGGACAGAGAGACGGGGACATCAGCGCCCATTGAGGGCAGTCAGGGTGCCGGTGAGCCCCCCATCTGCTCGGTGTGCGAGCTGAGCTTCAAGGGGCTGAGCTTCGAAGGAGGACCACATGGTGGAGCACAGCATAGCGTTATGAGTGTGACGTGTGTGGCAAGTCCTGGCAGAGCCCGGGCCAGCTGGAGATCCACCGGTGGGTGCACACGGGCGAGAAACCTTATGGCTGTTCTGCCTGCGGCAAGAGCTTTGCCTGGTTGTTCAGCTCCCAGACTTGGTCACCCTGGGGCCATGTCTCTGTGATCCCAACTATATCACATTCATTAATAACTATCTGCACATTCAACTCATCCACCTTATTACGAATGCTCCTTGCATTGAGACACAAAGCTTTCAGGCTTGTTTTTACAACACTCTTACCCCTTATACAATTATGTTGAAAAGTGGCCCTTTTTGATTTTTGCCCTCGATTTGTCTGCCTGCCACTTTTACTTTTCACCTTGCTACCTATTGCTTCTACCCTCAATTTACACCCCTCTGTCTCTCTGCTCACACATTTAAGAAACCCACCACCTCTTATTCTCTGTTTATTATCTTTTTCTTCTTTCTCCCCTACATGTTGGGTCTGAGTGCTCCCCTTCTCTGCCTCATGCCTCACACACTGTCTACTATCTTTCTCTATTTGAATCCCTCCCCCCAACCGTTCTAGTTTAAAGTCTCCCCAGCTCTGGGCCTGTGTTTTAGGTTCTGGGCCCGTGTTTTAGGCTCTGGGTCTGTGTCGAAGGCTCTGAGCCTAAATTCTGGGCCACAGGACTGCATTATAGGCTCTAAGGGCTGTCAGATCACCTCCTCCATCAGGCTATCAGCAGATAGCAGAGGCCACCCCGACTGTAGTTCCGTCACCCCTTTTTTTCCACATGGAACTCCTAGCATCCATCCATCCAAATGAGACAAAAGCACACTGGATAGCCACCAAATGGTCACAGGAGTGGAAGGCAACCTCATCTCCATTACACAGCTACATCTCTTCACCAGATAAAAGCTGTCTATGGGTCTGACCTCCCCAGAGGAACATGGGTGAAGCTCAACAGACTTGGTACTGCAGTTGGGCGTTTTAGTGCCAGCACGTGGAGATGGGGGCTCCACCAGAGTCCAGCCTATGAATGCGGAGCAGAACAACAGACAGCCAACCATGTCATCTCTGAGTGCCCGCTATACCACCCATCAGATGGAGCTCAGGGCCTGGTAGACATTAACGCAGAGGCAACCTGGCTGCAACTATTCCCTTGGTTTATTTATGTTTCATTCGCAAGAATGGCTTTATTAGAGGCTCTGGGTGAGGCTTGTGTTTTATGCTTTGGCCCAAGTTCTGAGCTGTGGCCGAAGCTCTGGGCCTCAGAGCCTGTGTTGTAGGCCTTCGGCTGTGTTGAAGGCTCCGGGCCTGGTTATGGGCTTTTGCCTCCGTTCCAGTCGACTTTCTGGACCTCCAGTCCTGTGTTTCGTAGGCTTCATGCTTGTGTTGTAGGCATCGAGCCTGTGTTATAGGCTCCAGGCCTAGGTTCTGGGCTTCCGAGCCTGTGTTGTGGGCCCCAGGCCTGTTTTATAAACTCCAGGCCTGTGTTGTGGGCTTTGGCCTAAGTTCTACCCCCCTTTCTCTCTCCCCCCTCTCTCCCTCCTTCTCTCACCCCCGTCTCTCCTCTCTCGCACTCACCCCTTCTCTCTCTCCTCAATCGCTCTCCCCACTCTCTCTACCCACTCTCTCTTCCCCTTGGCCCAGACCAGGTCTCCGGCCTCATCGCTCCCGCTGCTGGTTGGCTGATCCTCGCTCAGGCCCAGGCTGGCATCGACCCGCCTGCGCTCAGCTCACTCCCGCCTGGAGGGCCGGCCCGGAGGACCACTGGCGCTCGGCTCATCCCGCCTGGCCTGGAGGACCACCTGTGATCCGCTCGGCCACCTGGAGGATCGCTGGGTCTCATCACGGAGTGATATCACTCTGCATCGTCCCGTCTCCTTCACTCTCCCTCTTCCCCCCTCCCCCTCTCCCTCTCAGCTCTGTTCCTTCCTCTCTCTATCTCAAACCTCCCTCACTCCTTCCCTCTCTCCATCCCTAACCAGTTCCCTCAATCCCTCTCATCCTTCTCCTCCACCTGTCCCCCCACTCACTCCTCCTTACCCCCTCACTCCCACTCTTCCCTCAATCCCTCTCATCCTTCTCCTCCACCTGTCCCCCCACTCTCTCCTCCTTCCCCCCTCACTCCCAATCTTCCCTCAATCCCTCTCATCCTTCTCCTCCACCTGTCCCCCCACTCTCTCCTCCTTCCCCCCTCACTCCCACCCTTCTCTCAATCCCTCTCATCCTTCCCCCCACCTGTCCCCCCACTCTCTCCTCCTTCCCCCCTCATCCCCACTCTTCCCTCAATCCCTTTCATCCTTCTCCTCCACCTGTCCCCCCACTCTCTCCTCCTTCCCCCCCTCCCACTCTTCCCTCAATCCCTCTCATCCTTCCCCCCACCTGTCCCCTTACTCTCGCCTCCTTCCCCGCTCACTCCCACTCTTCCCTCAATCCCTCTCATCCTTCCCCCCACCTGTCCCCGCACTCTCTCCTCCTTCCCTCCTCACTCCCACTCTTCCCTCAATCCCTCTCATCCTTCCCCCACCTGTCCCCCCATTCTCTCCTCCTTCCCCGCTCAATCCCACTCTTCCCTCAATCCCTCTCATCCTTCCCCCCACCTGCCTCCACACTTTCTCCTCCTTCCCCCCTTACTCCCACTCTTCCCTCAATCCCTCGCATCCTTTCCTCCACCTGTCCCACCACTCTCTCTTTCTCATCCCCTCACCCCCACTCTTCCTCAATCCCTCCCTCCTCCATCCCCTCACTCCCTTCCACCAGTTATTTCCCTCACTCCTCCCTCATCTTGTTCCTTCACTCTCCTCATCCCTCCCTCCCTCCATCCCCCATGCTTGTTCACTCCCTCTACTCCCACTGTGTTCCCTCATCCCCTGCTCCATTTGTTCTGCCCTACTCTGTGTCACACTACCACACAATATGTCAATCCATCAGTACTACCGCATAGTGTGCCACTCCATCAGTACTACCTGACAGTGTATCACTACATTAGTACTACCCCACAGAGTTTCACTCCTTCAGATTTATCCAACAGTGTGTCATTGAATCAGCTCTACTCCAAAGAGTGTCACTATCCTTCCTCGATAAGGATTGTATCATAATTGTATAATATAATTGGATATATGTTTGTATTGTGTTATGGTGGTGGGCTTTGGCTTGTTTTATTGTACTGTATATATTTTCTAATAATTGAATAAATGTTTTGATTTTAAAAAAAAGGGGAAAAAAAAGTGTCACTACCCTAGAGTGTCATTGTGAGTACTAACCCACAGTGAGTCTCTCTATCGGTACTACAACACAGTGTGTCATTCCATCAGGACTAGCCCACAGTGTATCATTCCATAGGTACTAGTTCAATGTGTCATTATTTTGGTTCTACCCCGCACTGTGCCTTTACAACAGTACCACCACACACTGTATCAGTACAATCCCACGGTGTGTCATTCCAATTGATCTACCCCGCAGTGTGACATGCAATCAGCACTATTTCGCAGTGTCATTCCATCAGTACTATCCTACAATGTGCCACAACATCAGTACAACCCACTATTTGTCTCTCCATCAGTAGCACTCCATGGTGTGTCCCTCCATCTGTACTACCCTACAGTGTTTCACTCCATCAATTTTATCCCACTGTCAGTCACTCCACCAGTACTACTCCACAATGTGCCACTCGATCAGAACGACATCATGGGTTATCACTCCATAGTGCAACCCACAATGTGTCACTCCATCCACACCCATTGCACTGTGTGTCTCTCAAACTTCTTCTTCTTTCGTGTGGCGTGCACAGCCTAAAGTTGTTGGACAACTTGTTCTATTTGATCTTCCATTTGTGCACGTCGAGTTGATTGCATTAGTCGAAACAGGGCGGACCACATGAAGGTTGCAATTTTCCACCCCATCTCTCCAACAATACTACCATATCATGTGTCACTCCATCAGTACTATCCCACAGTCACACCATCAGTACTATCGCACAGTGTGCCATTCCATCAGTACTACCCCTTAGTCTGTCACTCCATCAGTATTACCCCACTTTGTCATAACAACAGTACTACCCCAAAGCGTGCCCCCCCATCAGAACTACTCTAGAATGTGTCATTATATCAGAACTACTCTGCAGTGTGTCACTCCATCAGTACTACACCAAACTATGCCACTCCATCAGTACAAGCCAGAGCATGTCATTCCATTTGTACTACCCCACTATCTCTACATCATAACTACCCTAAGTATGTCATTCCATCAGTACAACCCACCGGTAAGTCACTCCATCAGTATTATTGCTCAGTGTGTCATTCGATCAGTGCTACACAACCGGGTTTCACTCCATCAGTACTACTTTGGAATGTGCCACTAAATCAGTACCACACCAACGCTTGTCACTCCATCAGTACTCCGTTAGAATGAGTCATTACATGTGTATTACCTCACAGTGTGTTTCTCTAACAGTACTACAACACAGTGTGTCATTACTTCAGGACTTCCCCACGGCGTGTCATTCCATAGGTACTAGGCCAAAGTGTCAGGAGCCTGTGATGCGTTGGGCGATCTTCACCACCATCTGCAGAGCTTTCCGGTCGGCAACAGAGCAGTTGCCATACCATACTGTGATGCAGTTGGTAAGGATGCTCTCGATGTTGCAGCAGTAGAAGTTGACCAGAATCTGGGGAGACAGTTGGACCTTCTTAAGTCTCCTCAGGAAGAAGAGACGCTGTTGAGCCTTCTTGATCAGCGAGGATGTGTTGTGGGTCCAGGAGAGGTCATCGGAGATGTTGACCCCCAGGAACCTGAAGCTGGAGACACGATCCACCTCCGTCCCGTTGATATGGATGGGGTTGTGTGTGCAGCTCTCGATCTCCTGAAGTCCACAATGAGCTCCTTGGTCTGCTTGGAATTGAGGGCCAGGTTATTGTCGGCACACCATGCTGTTAGGAGCTGAACCTCCTCTCTGTAGGCGGACTCATCGTTGTCGCTGATGAGGCCAATCACCGTCGTGTCATCTGCATTCTTGATGATGGTGTTGGTACCATGTACAGGCATGCAGTCGTAGGTGAAGAGGGAGTAGAGGAGGGGGCTCAGCACGCAGCCCTGGGGTACGCCAGTGTTCAGGGTGAGGGTAGAAGAGGAGTGGTTATCCAACCTAACAGACTGTGGTCTGTTGGTTAGAAAGTCCAGTAACCAATTGCAGAGGGAGGGGTTGATGCCCAGGTCATCGAGTTTGGCGATCAATTTAGAGGGGATAATGGTGTTGAATGCTGAGCTGTAGTCAATGAACAGCATTCTCACATAAGTGTTTCTGTTGTCGAGGTGGGAGAGGGCGGAGTGGAGTGCCGTTGAGATGGCATCCTCCGTGCTCTTGTTCTTGCGGTATGCAAACTGGTAGGGGTCCAGAATGGGAGGTAGGCAGCATTTGACGTGTGTCATGACCAGCCTTTCAAAGCACTTGGCGATGATAGGGGTGAGTGCAACTGGGCGGAAGTCGTTGAGGCTCGCCGCAGTGGAATGTTTTGGCACTGGCACGATGGAGGTACATACTCACGCACTCGCGCAGATATAACACACACAATAGGGGGTTTGCACGTAAGGTCACTGGGTCATAGGGCTTGACGCACGGAGCCGCCCAATCCATCTGGAGGACATCCGTAACTTCCAGTATATGTTATTGATACAAGAAACGTTACTTTCCTACCTGTAAAAAACCGCCAAAATGTTGAATTTTTGCGCTGTAAAAAATTGTGGAAGTCGGGGTAAGTGTGAGAGACATGTATCCAACTTCAGAATTCCAAAAGTGAAGCAAAATGGAGGTAAAGAGAAGCGATAGCTGAAGGGACAACAACAGCTAAAGTGCTTGGCGAACATTGGCCGTGCAGATTTCGGAATTGGAACTTGGAAAACTTTATTGTCATTCAGACCTTGCGGTCTGAACGAAATTTCGTTGCCTGCAGTCATACATATAGTAAATAACAAAAACACACAATAAACACATATTTAACATCCACCACAGTGAGTTCACATGACACCTCCTCACTGTGGTGGAAGGCAAAAATCTTGTCTTTGTCTCTTCCCTTCTTCCTCTTCCTCTGCGCTGAGGCGACCCGGGCCTCCGGTGTTGTGACCGCACTCGCAGGTCACAGATCACCAACCTGTGACCTGCGAGCTCCCGACGATGTCGTCCACTGGGCCCGCGGCCGGGCCTCCGAAGTCGCTGCCGCCGCCACCGCCACCTGAAACCCGCCGCAGCCCCGAAGTCGGCCAGCCCCGCGATATGAAAATATTGGGAATTATCGCGTTTGCTCACTGCATTTCATCAACAGTAAGGCATTATTTGTGTTTTTTTCTTGATTCCTTTGATATCTAAAAAGTCTCAGAAGTGATAAATCTGGCTGTAAATTTTGCTTCAGAAGCGTTTTCTATTTGTATGTAAAAACCCACTTGAGAACCATGGGCGATTTAAAAAATTTACAGTCAGATTTATCAGTTCTGAAAGTTTTTAGATGACTCAAATAAGGCCTTCGTTGATGAAATGCAGTGAGCTAACGGCCAATGTTCGCCAAGCACTCTGGCTGTTGTTGTCCCTTCAGCTCTCGTTTCTATCTACCGTCATTTCCCCTCACTTTTGGAATGCTGATGTAGGATAAATGTCTCTCACGCTTATCCCGATTTCCATAATTATTTACAGCGCAAAAATGGACAATTTCGGCGGGTTTTAACAGGCCCGCTACGCTGGAAACAATGGTAAGTGCCTACCTGCAGTTCATCGCGTGTACTCCACTTGGCGTAGCCTCGCACCAGTACGGGTCATGGGTCGTGACCCGACTGCCGTGAAACCTCCCTATACAAGCGATCTTACAACTCTACCGCACACGCAGACGTGCATGAACACAGGATCCCGGGGTCGGGTGTGTTCCTGGTGAGCGGGGTTAAGCCCTTCTGTCGGCCCCGTAGGCCCGGTTCTCCCACCGAGGACGGCGAAGGGAGCCGCGTCTCGGGAGCGAGGTGGGTGCCGCGAGGGCTGCCTCGGTGAGGTCTGCTACATGATTTCACTAGGTTATCTCCAAAACAAAGCATTTCACTGTAGGTGGGGGTACGTCAGAATAAAGTATCATTGAATCATTGAAATGTTTGCAAACGCACACACATACTCCAGCTCATTTACACAATGTCACACATTCAGGCATGCATACACGTGCCAACACACTCGTGCATGAACTCACACACTCAAACTGTCACACACACAAACATTGACCAATGCGAGTCAGCCGACATCTCTTGAGAAGTTTAATTGATTTTATTGTCACGTGTACCGAGGTAGGGTGAAAGTCTTTTGTTGCGTGCTAACCAGTCAGCAGAAAGTCGATACATAATAACAATCGAGCCATTTACAGTGTGTAGATACTGTACATGATAAGGGGATAAATTTAGTGCAAGGTAAAGCGAGCGAAGTCCGATCAAGGAGAGTCGGAGGTCAGCAAAGAGGTAAATAGTTGTTCAGCGCTGCTCTCTAGTTACGGTATGATGATTCAGTTGCCTGATAACAGTTGGAAAGAATTTGTCCCTGATTCTGGAGGTGTGCATTTTCACACTTCTTTGCCTTTTGTCTGATGGGGGAGGGTGGAGAAAGAGTGTCCAGGGCACGCCTTGTTCGTGATTATGCTGCTGGCCTTGCCCAAGCAGTATGAGTTATAAATGGAGTCAATAGAAGGGAGGCTGGTTAGTGTGATGGTCTGGGCTGCGTTCACAATTTGCTGCAATTTCTTGAGATCTTGGATGGATCTGTTCCCAAACCAAGTTGTGATGGTGCATCTGGAGAAGTTAATGAGAGATGTTGGGGATATGCCGAACTTCATGACAAAGCGAATTGATTGATGATCGAATTCAGGTGAACAGGGTATTCATAGTCAAGTTGTCGAAACCAGAGATTAAAATAAACAGGGTGTGAGATATGGATTGAAGAGGATGGAACTATAAAGAGAGAGAAATGAATACTCGGTGGAAGAGGAGGCAGAGGGGAAGAATAGCGCAAGTCCGGGTGAGGCACGACGAAGAGCGAGGTGAAAGCGGGAATTTGCACGTTAGCTACCACCTGCCCCACTTAGGAAACCTGAACGGAAACCTCTGGTGACCTTGCCCGCAACCCAAGGTTTCCATGAGTCGCCAGAGGTTTTGGTCACTCGCCTGGAAAGCCTCGACCGAAGTGCGAGCTGCATCTACCGACCAAAGATCCTGTAGGATCTTTGCTACCGACCGCACACACACACACACACACACTCACAAACATCGCGAAGGTGGGGGCCAGGGACAGCGGAGGAGCGCTGTCTGCGCGAGGAAGAGGAAGGTAAACGTCTGCCTCAGAGCACAGTAAGTCCTTTAGAGAGCGCGGGAGGGGTGGGGAGAGAAGGGGGAGAGAGAAGGGGGGGAGAAGGGAGGAGAAGTGGAGAGAAGGGGGGAGAGAGAAGGGGGGAGAGAAGTGGGGAGAAGGGGAGAGAAGGGGGGGAAAAGGAGTGGAGACAGTTTTAAGTAGTTTAATAAAGTTAGCGGGCATCTTACCTTTCGGTGGGTCCTTGTAGGTCGTGAAACTCCAATGAGCCAATCAAAATGGCCGGTCAGCGAAGGCGATTGCCTTCGACTGCAAGTAAATAGCGACCCCACACCACTGGCTTCGACCAAACGGCAACCTATTTTTAGTCGTCAGGTTTTGATTTTGATGAAATAATGGAAGGAACATAGAAGAAGCCTCGACTACGTGGAAACCACTTTCGACCATTAGGGATAGTGACCAAAACATCCGGAAAACCTCATGGAAACCTTGGGTGGGGCGCAAGGTCACCAGCAGTTTCCGTTCAGGTTTCCTAAGTGGGACGGGATAATTCAATGTTCGTACCATTAGGTTGTAAGCTACCAAAGCGGAATATGAGGTGGCGTTCTTTCAGTTTGCATGTAATCTTATGCTGGCAATGGAGGAGGCCCATGACAAGAAGGTCAGTGTGGGAAGGAGAGTTACAATGGTCAACAACGGGACATCCGGTAGCCCTTGGCGAAACGAGGGTACGTTTTCGGCGAAACAGTGTCCGAGTCTACGCTTGATCACGCTGATGTGAAGGAGGCCACATCTGAAACACCGCCTGCAGCAGATGAGATTAGAGGAGGTGCAGGTGAACCTCTATGTCACCTGGAAGGGCTTCTGGAGTGTGAGGGAAGGGAGATAGGGACAACTGTTATATCATATGGTGGCTAACTGATTTCACTGCACTTTCCAAGAAACACGTTGGACAAAGAGGAGAGGGCAGGGGGAGAGTTGGAGAAGAGAGAGGGAGAGGGAGAAAGAAAGAGAGAAAGAAGGAGAGATAGAGAAAAAGAGAGAGAGAGAGAGGGTGCCATGGTTATCTAGACTACACTTCTTACCACCCTGCTTCCTGTAAGGACTCCATCCCCTACTCGCAATTCCTCCGTCTATGCCGCATCTGCTCCCAGGATGAGATGTTCCACACCAGGGCATTGGAAATTTCCTCATTCTTCAGGGAACGGGGGTTCCCCTCCCCTACTATAGATGAGGCTCTCACCAGGGTCTCTTCCATATCCCGTAACACTGCTCTCTCTCCCCATTCTCCCACTCGGAACAAGGGCAGAGTCCCCCTAGTCCTCACCTTTCACCCCACTAGCCGTCACATACAACAAATAGTCCTCCGTAATTTCCGCCACCTCCCACGTAACCCCACCACTCGCCACATCTTCCCATCTCCCCGCTGTCTGCTTTCCGCAAAGACCACTCCCTCCGTAACTCCATGGTCAATTCTTCCCTTCCCTCCCGCACCACCCCCTCCCCGGGCACTTTCCCTTGCAACCGCAAGAGATGCTACACTTGTCGTTTTACCTCCACCCTCGACTCCATTCAAGGAACCAAGCAGTTCCAGGTGCGACAGAGGTTCACCTGCACATCCTCCAACCTCATCTATTGCATCCGCTGCTCTAGATGTCAGCTGATCTATATCGGTGAGACCAAGTGTAGGCTTGGCGATCGTTTCGCCGAACACCTCCGCTTGGTCCGCATTAACCAACCTGATCTCCCAGTGGCTCAGCACTTCAACTACCCCTCCCATTCCGTATCCGACCTCTCTGTCCTGGGCCTCCTCCATGGCCAGAGTGAGCACCACCGGAAATTGGAGGAGCAGCATCTCATATTCCACTTGGGCTGTCTGCACCCTAGCCGCATAAACATTGAATTGTCCAATTTCCAGTAGCCCTTGCTGTGTCCTCCCCTTCTCAGCTCTCCTGCAGCCCTCGGACTTCTCGGCTTTACCATCCAGAACGTCCACTCACACAGCTGAGCTGTATGCCCTACTCGTGCCTGCATATTGGCAAAGGATACGTGCTAATATCTACACCAATTCTTGCTATGCATTTGGGGTTGTACATGACTTTGGGCAGTTATGGAAAAATAGAGGATTCGTTACATCAACAGGAAAGACTATTAAACTGGTTTTAAATTTACTGGATGCTATCCAATGGCCACAGCAAATCGCAGTTATTAAATGCGAGGCCCATATATCATCGGATGGTGATATGTCAAAGGGAAACAGATCCGCTGATTATGTAGCCAAACAGGATAACCAGAGCTTAGCATCACTCCAGGAAAAGAATTCCTGGAGCAAAGCAGAGTGTTATCAAGACCCTATTGTCTGGGTCCACCCTGATTGTCGGGTAGTTTGTTCCAGGAGCTAATTTTGTCCCTCTCTTGCCTAGACCGTGGACAGGCTCATATGGGAAAATGGGATGGGGGGGGGGGGGGGGGTGGCACACACATTGTCACAGCAGTGGTATTCACCAGGTATATCAGTCATTATTGATACATGTCTGGTGTGTCAACAAAATAATTGAGGGAAGACGCCTGCCTCTGTATACCCATGGGAATAAACATAGAAGAACTCATTTCACCAGTAAATTAGTTCAGAACCTATCGAAAGCTCTTGGGTTACAGTGGAAATTGCAAATGCCATATCAACCACAGTCCTCGGGGATGGTCGAAAGAATAAATGGGGAAATAAATGCTATTTTGTGGCCAGACGTCATGCCCATAGTGGTGTATGCCCTGAGAAATCAGTGACATAGAATTAGAGAGAGTGCCAGAGTAAAACTGGAGGGAGAGAGAAGGTGGAGGGAGATGTGTTGCATCGTTTTATCTACGGTCAGGACAATTCGGAGGGGGCAATGTTTCTGTGCTCTGAGTATCGTACATCTTTGGGTCGTTCCTCCTCAGAGGTGATGAAAGCAGATAATTGTATTATCCCAGGACGAAGTCAGGTCCATTCAGGGCAAGCAGGGAGTGGTTACAAGGGATCGGCGCGTGTGTGGTTTTGAGGTTACACTCAGGCGATCCACTATCACTTTGAGTAGCAGAGAAGAGTGGAGGGGTCATTTTAGTCCGAGGTGATCTGTTGAACTAATTCCTCAACCTGTGGACAACGGTCGCCCCGTCCACCTTCAAACTGGGCACCAGAAGCCCTGGGTCAATGCGTCCCTGGAATTTGGGATTGCCTTGCTGAATAAAGGAAATCAGACAAACAGCACGCGGTGGAGAGTTGGATCTGACGGAGTTTGAAGCAATATCCCCTTTGCTGGAAGAATGTCGCCCCAAATTCCCATCCAACAGTATCACCACAATTCCCAGTCGTTTAATTTTTTCAATCAATCCCCTGAATAAATTCCAAACTACCTCAGCAGGGATTTCACTTGCCTGATGTCATCTGTTTACGAATTATTTTAAAATCTCTATTTTTAAACTCTCTTGAAACTTCGCAACCCCGGTGGAGATGGAAAATTGTATAAAATCTCGGGGAAGATTCTGCCCCAGCATTTTGTTCCCAGATTACCGGTCGCTCACAGGGGCACGTCGCTGGGAAGGGAGAATGCTTGACGAATATTACAGTATGGAGAAAATCGTGTACGTGATCATTGCTACCGTTGGAGTCCCTGGTGAGTGAGCAGAACAATTCAAGTTTTATAACTGCGTGTGTTAACCGGTGTTTTTACCTGATTCTGATCATATTACAAGCTTCCCAACTGATTATCGTTGCACAGGAATATGTTAAATATGTCAATCTTTTCAGTGAAATAATTTTGAATGAACGCTGTGATATTTCTTCTTTTCAGATAGCTGAAACTAATGCCCCTGTCCCACTTAGGAAAGCTGAACGTAAACGTCTGGAAACTTTGCGCCCCACCCAAGGTTTCTGTGCGGTTCCCGGGGGTTTTTGTCAGGTTCCCGGAGGTTTTTTTAATTTTTTGAAATCATCGCCGGAACATAGAAGAAGCGGAAACCACTTTCGACCATTAGGGAGACTGACAAAACTTTCCGGGAACCGCACGGAAACCTTGGGTGGGGCACAAAGTCTCCAGAGGTTTCCGTTCAGGTTTCCAAAGTGGGACAGGGGCATAACTCTCTATTTTCTCTCACCGCCGTGACCTACTTGTTCTTGCCTTCAGTTGCGCAGTTGGCCCAGTGCTCAGGACAGGCCAATCTCCGGAACGGTGTGACTGGGAGGGATTTACATTGTGAAGTTCACTGTAACTGAATTCTTGATCAGAGTGAACACCCGAACCTGTTGAAACGTCTCAATGTGGAGTATGTGACAGTAGGATTCAACCCGCAGTGGTCAATAATTGCACAGATCACTTGAACCAGTGGCCGCGGATCTACCGGTGTGTTTCGTTAGTAAACTGAACTCACTGTGGAATTAATTCATTAACTCTGTTGCCAGATTCTAAGTTGCCCTGCCTTCCCTCTGCAACCCCCATCATCCGCATCAGATGCCGAGTTCCCAGAGCCCTGGTTATCCCGGCCGGTCACGGTTAAATCTGTGAAACTGGCCCCATCAGAGACTTTGAGCAGGGTCAACTATAGAAAGGACTATTCCACCTATTGTAGCGGATGGCTGCTCGGTTCCTCTCCGCCCTTTACCCCACCGGTCACCTTATCTCTCTCACCTGAAGCAGGCAGGTCGGGCACAGTCGGAGCCAGGTCTGACATTGTTAAACTTGCAGCCACGCACCGACTCCAACATTCCTGATCTTTAGCTTAACGTCGAGCCGGTGTTCAGCCCCTGAGAACGTGTTCTGTAATACCTAGTGTCCGTTCCCTTGTTTTTCCGCAGTGAATTTAGTGGCGATTGTGATCCTGTCCCGGGGAAAGTGCGGCCTCTCCACCTGCACCACTCGCTACCTGGTGGCCATGGCAGCGGCCGATCTGCTGGTCCTCATCACCGAGGTCATTTTGTATCAGATCCGATATCATTACTTTTATTGGAGTTTCCTGTCCATCACCACTGTGTGCAGTGTTATCTATGTAGTGAAGTATGCAGCTACAGACTGTTCGGTCTGGTTCACCGTCACTTTCACCTTTGATCGGTTTGTCGCCATTTGTTGCCAGAAGCTGAAAACTGCATATTGCAGCGGGAAAACTGCGGCTGCGGTTCTCGCAACAGCCGGCGTACTGCTCTGTCTGAAAAACGTTCCCCGCTACTTCCAGCTGGAACCGTGGAGAATCATCTACGATATCCCGTGGGGCTGTTACACGGCGGACAGTTATTACACTGACCCCGGGTGGTTGGCGTTTGACTGGCTTGACACCGTTTTAACTCCGTTCCTCTCATTCGCTGTAATCCTGCTGCTCAACGCTCTGACAGTCCGGCACATTTTAGTGGCCAGTCGGGTCCGTAAGGGGCTGCGGGGTGAGAGCAAGGGGGAGAGCCGCAGTGACCCGGAGATGGAGAGCAGGAGGAGGTCTGTGGTTTTACTCTTCACCATCTCCGGCAGCTTCATCCTCCTGTGGCTGACGTTTGTTGTTAACTTCGTCTATTATCAGATCACTGGAATTGGAACTGATCGGAATGATTCTGAGTGGATCTTTGAGGAAGTTGGTTTTTTGCTGAGGAATCTCAGCTGCTGCACGAACACATTTATTTACGCGGCGACCCAGTCCAAGTTCAGGGAGCAGGTGAAGAGCGCAGTGAAATATCCGCTCACATCAGTGCTTCAGCTCATTAATAAATCCGCGCCCTGAACTTATCCCAGAGACGACCGCTGTCTCTCTGCTCCGGGCTCCGGCTCCTGACATTCACCGTGGGATCTTCCAGGTGTCCGTCCCAGGCGGGTGATCCCATCGACTGCCTCGCTCCGGGACCTCCAGTCCGTCACAGCGAGATCTGCCACATTTCCCCAATCGTCCCATCTCCCACCGCAGTCTGGAGCTAAACGTCCTGGGGCCAAGCGTCCTCACTGTCTCCGCAGTAGGAACCGGTCTGTGGTAAACTGCACGCAGGAACGAATCAGCCCTTCTTCCTCCGCGATCCGGATGTGCCTCTTGGATGGTGACACGTCTGGTATAACTACTGTATACTCAGAATGATTGTCAAATCTCCCACTGGTCCGTCCGGTGTGTCCTTCACCTAGGGACCTCAGTCCCATCTTCCTCCTCTTCAAATCTCCCGCAAAACCGGTTCCATTGAGAGTAGAACCTAACGTCATTCACACACATAGAAACATAGAAAATAGGTGCAGGAGGAGGCCATTCTGTCCTTCGAGCCAGCACCGCCATTCATTGTGATCATGGCTGATCGCCCGCTATCAATAACCCGTGCCTGCCTTCTCCCGATATTCCTTGACTCCACTAACCCCTAGAGCTCTATCCAACTCTCTCTTAAATCCATCCAGTGATTTGGCCTCCATTGCCCTATGTGGCAGGGAATTCCATAAATTCACAACTCTGGGTAAAAAAAAAATTCTCACCTCAGTCTTAAATTCTCACCTCACCTCACTTCAACAGTAGATATGGAATGTTATGGAGCAGAGGGACCTAGGAGTGCAGGTACACAGTTCCCTGAAACTCCGCTCACAGGTAGACATGGAGTGTTGTAGTGTGTTAAATCCCACCAGGCTGCTTCGATGGCTGCTTCGCCGGCTGTCTGTCATTTTTTTCATATTTTTAAAACATTTTTAGTGTTTGGTAAAAATTTGTTTTAATGTTCTTCGGTTTGCTTTATGTGGGGGAGGGGTAGGGGATCGGGGTAAACTTTTATTTCAGGCTCGTACCTTGCCGGAGATTTGCCGGATTAATTTTCGGATAACATTCTCCGGAGCTGGAAGCCTCCTCGGACTGTCGTAAGCCCCACCGAAGGGGCGTAGACTTAACATCGGAGCTGATCTGTTGCCTGGGATCGCCCCAACCACGGCCTGCGGACTTACCATCAAGAGCTCGCAGTCTCGGCAGAGGCTAGTTTCGACCAGCCCTGACGCGAGGTTCGATCGCCCGGCGCGGGGGAGCTCACATCCCCCCGGTGCAGGAGCTTGATCGCCTCGACGTGGAGGGCCAAAACGCCGCCGGCTACGGGAGTCAAGCCCGTCCCATCAACGGGGACTCGAGGCCCCCGATCGCGGGAGAACTAAGGGAAGGACTTGAAATTTATTTTGCCTTCCATCACAGTGAGGAATGTGTAGGAGTCACTGCGGTGGATGTTCGTGTTAACAAATTGCATCTTTGTTTGTGAGTGAAACAGTTTGCGTGTGTGAGAGTGTGCGGCTGTTTGTCCGCGAGACAATGTGAGATAATATGTGGCAATGTGAGTTGGTGGGAATGTTTGCATGTAATTATTTGATTCTGATTCAGATGGAGCCAGGAGTAAAGATACACATTTCCCTGAAAGTGGCGTTGCAGGTAGACAGGTAGTGCAGTTGAGCCGAGGGATCTCCGAGTGCAGGTACACAGTTCCCTGAAAGTGGCGTCACAGGTAGAAGGGGAGTGTTGTAGAGCAGAGGGATTTAACAGTGCAGGTGCACAATTCCCTGAAAATTGCCTCATATGTAGACAGGGAGCGTTGCAGTGCAGAGGGAAGTTGGAGTACAGGTACACAGTTCAGTTGTCCTCAGACGACACCAGACGACACATTCCTCTGACATTTTCACCACCTCCAACGGTATCCCACCACTGGCCACCTCCTTTCCTTTCGGCTTTCCGCAGAGACCGCTCCCCCCGTAACTGCCTGGTTAATTTGTCTCTTCCCAAGCAAACCACCCCCTCCCCTGGTACTCTCCCTTGCAACGGCAGGAAATGCGACACTGTCGCTTTACCTCCGCACCTCCTCCAACCTCATCTGTTGCATCTGTCCGCTACTCTAAGTGTCGGCTGCTCTACATAGGTGAGACCAAGCGTCGGCTTGGCGATCACTCGCTGAACACCTCATATTTCCCTTGGGCAGTTTACACCCCAGTGGTATGAACATTGATTTCTCCAATTTCAGGTAGTCCTTGCTTTCTCCCTCCTTCCCCTCCCCTTCCCAGCTCTCCCACAGCCCACTGTCTCCGCTTCCTTTCTTCTTCGCCCCCCACCACTTCCACATCAGTCTGAAGAAGGGTCTCGACCCGAAACGTCACATATTCCATCGCTCCATAGATGCAGCCTCACCCGCTGAGTTTCTTCAGCATTTTTGCCTGCCTTCGATTTTTCCCGCAACTGCAGTTCTCTCTTAAACAGTTCCCTGAACGTGTGGTCAGATGTAGAAAGTGAACGTTTTAGGGCAGAGGCATCGGTGTCACCTGTTTATTTCCAAAAGTAGACAGTGCACACCCTTCCCTCCCCCTCTCCACCGTCCCCACCCCTCCCCCGTGTCGCGGGGTGAAAGTGCTTCTGTAGGTCTGTACAATATATAGGCGGCTGGGGGGGGATCCCCAGCTTGTGTTAAGGTTCATTTTCTTAAAACAGACAACTTACAATATGTCAGGTAAAACCAACACAAGCTTTAATGATCATTTAGCTAGAGAGTGCTAGGAGATACAAAGTCGATCATACAGCAGATACTTAACTCCTCCCAGGCCACCACTCTAATGAATGAAGACATACAGCATATTTTTATAGTATTTCAGAAACATAGTCACATGTTCATACAGACTTGCAGCAATGACGTCTAACACATCAATCACAGCTCTACCCATTCAAAGCATGCTTGTCACTAATACAATATTTCTCATGCTAAGATTATATCGATCACAAACTTTATTTACAAAACCCCCAAATAACAGGAAGTTAGTCAAAGGTTTATCATGTGCAGTACCTTCTTAAACAATGTAAGGATCCTTATCAGTTGCCCACGGAAAGTTCTGCTAGTAGGGAATACCAATTTCTCAAGAATCTTGTCCTTTCCCAAGGCTTGTGTTTACAGAAGCCTGAAACTTCTCAAGAAGTACATCCCCTCTCACCATTGTCAATATATTTTGCTTGGGCACAACAGGAAGCAGCTTGGATGCAGTTTAAATGCTGCCCTCCAATTTCCTGATTACCCAGCCCTTCTACAGAACCCAAATTTCAAAGCTTTCATTTACTCAGAACCACAAAACCCAAATTAATGTTTAATTAATAAAATACATAAAATATTCCATTATTAACTAGGATATTATCACTTGTTATTGCTTGGCAGAAGTAGATGTAGCCCAGATCATGCGGCAGTTTATCTGAGGCAGAGACTGTCTGTTCATTGTCGATCGCAATATTGGGGAAAGAGGGGAAGTGAGAGGATGTGGGGAGAGAGCGGAAGCGGTGTGATGGGGAGAGAGGGTGAGGAGGAGGGGAGCGAGGGTGTTTAGTGTGGGGTAGAGAGGGGGAGTGGAGAAAGGGAAGGGGGTGCAGTGTGGGCAGAGAGGGGAAGACTGTTGGCGAGGATTAGTGGGTTGGAGAGAGAGGAAGAGGGAGTGAGGAGGGGGAGGAGAGATGGTTAGAAGGGGAGAGAGGGAACAATGAAATGTGGAGAGAGGGGAGGAGGGAAGTGGGGGAGAGGGTGAGGGGAGGGGAGCGGTGTGAGAGGGAGAGGAAATAGGGAGAGAGCGAGGGGTGCGATGTGGAGAGGGGGAGTGGAAGAGAGGAGAGGGGGCGGTATGATGTGGAGAGTGAGCGGTGGGTGGAGAAAAGGATGTGGTAGATGTGTGTGGAGAGGGGGGGTTATTGGGAGAGAGTGGGTGACGGATGCAGAGAGGCAGAGGAGAAGGGGAAGGAATGGTGACAGAGAGGGATAGGAGTGTGGGGAGAGAGAGAGGCAGGAAGTGTGGGAAAGGGGCGGTGTGGATAGAGAGATAAGAGTGTGGGGAAGGTTGGAGAGTGCGTAGAGAGAAAGAGTGAGGGTAGAGTGGAAGAGGAGCAGGGGAGAGGGCAAAATAATTGGGAGACTGAGAGGAGGGTTAGAGAGGGAGCTGCGTGAAGGGAAGAGGAGGACAGGTGGAGGAAAGCGTGGGAGAGGAGGGGAGGATGGAGCAGAGGGGGAGGAGTGTGGCATAAAGGGAGAGATGGGGAGAGAGGGAGCGATGAGACAAGTAGATGGGGAGGTGTGATGGGGAAGGGAGAGGAGGAGGTAATGGGAGTGGGGCAATGGGGTGAGGGAGAGGAGGTGTGGAAAGAGGGAGAGAGGAAGCCATGTGATGGGGAGCGAGGAAGCAAAGTAATAGGGTGAGGGGAGGGGAGCGGTGTACTGTGGAGTGAGGGTGCAGAGTGGGGAACAGGATGCAGGAGGGGAGAGAGAGGTGGGAGAGAGATGGGAAAAGGAGTGGAGAGAGAGGGAGCAGTGAGGGTGGAGGGGCGGAGTATGGGGAAATGGCGGGGTGGGACTGGGGGTAGAGGGGAAGACTGTGGAAAGAGAGAGGGGCAGGTTAGTTAAGAGAGAGAGGGAGTGAGGGTAGAGGGAGAAATGGGGGATGTGGAGAGGGCGAAGGGGCTGTGGTGAGAGAGGTAGGAGAGAAAAGAGAGAGGAGAGGTGTTAGAAGTGAGGTTAAGAGTGTGGGGACAAAAGAGTGGAGAGGTTTGGGGATGGGCCGGGGGGGGGGGGTTGAAGAGGGAGAGGAGGAGGGGAGAGTGGGGGACGAGGGGGGAGTGAGAAGGAGGGCGAGAGAGAGGAAATGTGGGGATAGAGAGGGCGAGAATGAGGAAATATGTGGAGAGAGAAGGGAGGAGGGGAAAAAGCGGTGATGAAGAGAATGATAGCAAGCAGGGAGAAATGGAGATGTGGGGGGGGGGGGAGAAGAGCGTGGGAGGTTATAGAGACTGGGGGAGTGGAGAGATGAGGAAACAGGCGAGAGTGAGGGGAGGAGGAGAGAGGAAGAATTGAGAGAGGGAAACAGTGGTATGATGGGGAGATAGAGGGAGAAGTGGAAGGGAGATTGGGAGCAGAGGGTAGAATGGGAAGGGAATGTGTAGAGAAGGGCGGAGTATGAAGTAAAACAGGGAGGATTAGGGAGACGGAGGAGGGGCGAAGGGAACAGCGAGGGGCAGGAGGTGTGGGCCATGAAGAGCAGGGAGAAGAGGAGAGAGGGGAGATGTAATGAAGAGATGGGGAGGAGGGGGATTGAGGATCACAAACGTGGGAGGGAAGAGCGGGGAGAGTACTGTGATGGATATAGAGATGGAGAGGCGGAGTGGAGGAAGGGGCAGTGAGGGGGGAGAGTGGAAGTGTGTGGGTAGAGTAGGAGTTTCGGGTGAGAGGGGAGGATTAGGGAATGATGAGGGGAGAGAGAGGGAGAGAATGGGAAAGAGTGTGGAGATTGATGGGAGGCGTGTGAGAGAGAGGGAGAATGTGGGGACAGAGGGTGGAATGTGGACGGGGGGTTGGAGTGGAGAGAGGGAGGGGAGGAGAGCGGAAGAGTGCTGAGAGAGAGGAGGAGTGTGGGAATAGAGAGGGGTGTGTGCGTGGGAATGGAGCAAAGGAGTTGGGAGAGAGAGGGACGGATGGTAGGAAGATAGAGTGAGAGGGTGGTCGGGATAGAGAGTGTAGTAGGGTGGGGAGAGCGAGCAGAGGAATGGAGAAAGAGAAACGGAGTGAGAGGGGGAGAGGATGGGGAGAGAGAGAGATGGAGGAGGGTAGGGAGAGAGAAGGGAGGATTAAGGGGAGAGAGGGGGAGATTGGGAGAGAGAGTGAGAGTGCAGGAGTGTGAGGGGAGGCATATAGGGAAAGAGAAGGCGGTGTATGGAGCTTCAGGGGGAGGAGTGTGGGGACGAAACGCGGAAGCGTGGGAAGAGAGAATGGGATCTGTGGGGGAGAGAGGGGGATGGAGTGGAGAGAGAGTATGTAAGGAGTGAGTGAGGGGAGATGGTAAGGAGAGTGAGGGGAGTGTGGGCACAGGGGATGGAGTGGGGAGAGAGGGAGGGAGTGGGGAGAGACGGTGAGCGAGGGAAAGGAGTAGGGAGGGAGGAAAGTTGCAAAAGAGGGAGGGAGTAGTGGGGAGAGAGGGAGGAGTGAGGAAAGAGATGGAGTAGCGGAGAGAGAGCGAGAGGAGAGTTGGGTGAGAGAGATGGAAGAAGAGTGTGAGGGGAGAATGTAGAGAGAGAGGGGAATATGGGGAGAGAGGGTGGATTGGAGAGAGAGGAGGGGGAGACAGGGGAGTAGCGGGGTGAAAGTGAAGGTGTGTGGGGATAGAGAGGGCGAGGAGTGGGGAGAGAGGTGGAGTAGTGGGCAGAGAGGGGCCGGAGGGGAGGAGTGTGGAGAGAGGGGATGGGTGTGGGGATAGAGAGGGGGTGCTTGGGGAGAGAAGGGAGGAGGGGAGAGAGAGGGAGAGGGTGGTACAGAGTAAGAGAGGGGTGGAGGTAGGGAGAGCGAGGAGAGGAGAGAAAGAGGGGTGGAAGGGAGACGATGGAAGGGAGAGAGAGGGAGGATGGTAAGGAGAGCACGGGGAGGAGTGGGAGAGGGGGAGATTGGTGAGAGTGAGAGTGTGAGGGTGAGGCCTGTGGGTAGGCAGAAGACGGAGCGTATGGAGAGTTAGGAGTGGAGTATTGGGAGAGAGAGGGGGAGGAGTGGGGACAGAGTTGAGGATTTGCGAGAGAATAAAGGAGCGGGGAGAATGGAGAGGGAGATGGTTGGGAGATCAAGGGGAGTGGGGAGAGGGGATGAGTGGACAGTAAAAGAGGATAGAAACATAGAAACATAGAAAATATATGCAGGAGGAGGCCATGCGGCCCTTTGAGCCAGCACCGCCATTCATTGTGATCATGGCTGATCGTCCGCTATCAATAACCCGTGCCTGCCTTCTCCCCATATCCCTTGACTCCACTAGTCCCTAGAGCTCTATCCAACTCTCTCTTAAATCCATCCAGTGATTTGGCCTCCACTGCCCTCTGTGGCAGGGAATTCCATAAATTCACAACTCTCTGGGTAAAAAAGTTTTTTCTCACCTCAGTCTTAAATTCCTGGCCAGCTTCCCCTCGTAATTCATATTTTCAGCCCGTATTGCCCGTTTTGTTTCCTTCTGTTGACCTATGAAAGTTTCCCAATCCTCCGGCTTCCGGCTACTCTTTGCTGTGTTATACATCTTTTCTTTTAGTTTTATTCTATCCCTAACTTCTCTTGTTAGCCACGGTTGCCTCCTACTCCCCTTAGAATCTTTCTTCCTTTTTGGAATGAAATGATCCTGCATCTTCCGGATTATGCCCAGAAATTCCTGCCATTGCTGTTCCACCATCATTCCTGCTAGGATCCCTTTCCAGTCTACCTTGGCCAGCTCCCCTCTCATGCCTTCATAGTCCCCTTTGTTCAACTGCATCACTGCCACTTCCGATTTCTCCTTCTGAAATTGCAGATTAAAACTAATCATATTATGATCACTACCTCCAAGTGGTTCCTTTACCTCAAGTTCTGTTATCATATCTGGTTAATTGGATTTTAGAGAGAGAGAGAGGAGGAGTGGGGGTGGGGAGAGAGCGAGGGAGGAGGGGAGAGGAAGAAAAGAGGAGGGGAGTGAGGGGAGAGGAGTGGAGTGAAAGGAGAGAGGAGGGGAGAGAGCAGGAGAGGAGGGGAGAGAGGGAGCAGTGTTGGGATAGCAGGAGAGGACTGGAAGGTGCGATGGGAGAAATGGGAATGAGGAGGCAGAAGGCCGGAAGAGGTTGGCAGCGACAGGACCGGAGTAGTGGGAAAGAGGCGGGGGTGTCGACAGAAAGGTCTGCGGATGTGGAGCAAGAGAGGACGTGAGCAGTGGGGAGAAGGAGGGATTTGGGAGAATGTGGGGAGGGGGAAAAGGGGAGGAGTGGGGAGTGAGAGAGGGGGAGAAGGGTAGGAGGAGAGAGAGCGGGTGGATTGGGAAGTGGGGTGGAGCTGGGAAAGAGAGGGGCAGTGGGGAGAGAGCGGGGGGCGGTGTGCGGAAAGATGAGGAGTGAATTCGGAGAAGAGAAGTTGGGAGAGAGAGGGGGAGATTGTGGGGATAGAGAGGTGGAGGTGTGCGGTGATGGAATGTGGGAAGAGAGGCGGTGTGGGAAGAGAAAACAAATAGTGTGGGGAGAGAGAGGGAGTGGGGAGAGAGAGGACAGGATGTGTTTGGGGAGCGAGGGGGAAGTGTGGGGAGAGAGAGGGGGGTGTTGGAAGAATGTTGGGGAAGAGAGTGGGGATAGAGATTGTTTCAAGGGAACAGGTGGAGGGAGGAGTGTGAGAGAGATAGGGAGGAACGATTGTGTGGAGTGAGAGTGAGAGGAAATGTGGGGTTCGATTGGGGGAGGAGCGGGGAAAAGTGAGTTGGTTGGGATAGAGAGGAAGGAATGTTGGGAGAGAGAGGGAAGAGCGTGGGGAGATGGGCGGATTGGGGAGAGAAAGGAGGAGTGTAGAGATTGAGCTATTCAGAGGTGAGGAGTGTGGGAAGAGAGGGCGACACGAGAGGGGGGAGAGTGGGGAGGGGAGAGGGGGGGTTGCGAGTGAGGTAGGAAGGATTGTGGGGAGAGAGAGTTCCATGAAAGTGGGGAAGGATGGGGACGATTGGGTTAGAGTAAAATGAGGACGTGTGTGGGGAGAGAGGAAAGAGTGTGGGGAGACAGAATGGGAGGAGTGTTGGAAAGGGGGAGTTGGGGGAGAGGGTGGGGCGATCGAGGGGTATCATATAACCATATAAACCATATAACAATTACAGCACGGAAACAGGCCCTCTCGGCCCTTCCAGTCCGTGCCGACCATTTGTTTTCCTCTAGTCCCATCTACCTGCACTCAGACCATACCCCTCCATTCCCTTCACGTCCATATACCTATCCACTTTACTCTTAAATGTTAAAATCGATCCTGCTTCCACCACTTCTGCTGGAAGCTCATTCCACACAGCCACTACCCTCTGAGTAAAGAAGTTCCCCCCCACGTTACCCCGAAACCTCTGTCCCTTAATTCTCATGTCATGCCCTCTTGTTTGAATCTTCCCTCCCCTCAATGGGAAAAACGTATCCAAGTTAACTGTCTATCCCTTTCATCATTTTAAAGACCTCAATCAAGGGAGGGGGGGATTGTGCGGGTGAGGGGGTAGAATGTGGGGATGGGGAGGAGGAGAGAGTGGAGGAATGGGGAGGGAGGGGAGGAGGGAGGGGAGAGAGCAGAAGGAGAGTGAAAAGAAAGGGAGGAATGTGGGAAAAAGATGGGAAATGTGCAGAGAGGTGGAGGGGTATGCGGAGACAGAGCGGTGTGATGGGGAGAGGTGAAGATGATGGAGCAATTATTGAGTGATGTTGTGGTGAGAGCAGGAGGGGGGTGGGAACGGTTCGATGGGTAGAGATGAGGAAGAGGCGTGGGCAGACGGGTGGTCGTAGAAGGGGAGAGACAGGGCGGTGGGGGTGGGGAAAGAGAGAGGGGGTGTGAGGGGAAGCCGAGGATTGGGGCGAGAGAGTGAGCGGAATTGGGGGTGAGAAGGGGGGGGGGGGCGGTTGAGGTGGGGGGAAGTGGAGAGTGCCGAAGGACTGTGGGGAGTGAGGGGGGGTTGGATAGGGAGAATGAGAGAGCCGGACACTGGGGGGAGAGAGAGGGATGGAGGAGTGTGGGAGAGAGAGAGGGTGTTGTGGGGACAGAGAGTGGGAGTAGTTGGGAGAGGAAGGCCCGTAGGAGAATGGAAGATGACATGAGGGGGGAGACGAGTGGAGAGAGAGACATTGAGTTTGGGGAAGAGAGCGGAGCAATGCGGTGAGAGGGGGGTCGTGTGGGCAGAATAAAAAGGGGAGGAAAGGGGAGAGGGTATGTATGTGAGGAGAAAGAACTCTCTCTCTGTCTATTCCTCTCTTCCTCCCCACACTCTCGCTGTCTCTCCACATTCTATCTCTCCCTCACCACACTCTCTCTCATAGAAACATAGAAAATAGGTGCAGGAGTAGGCCATTCGGCCCTTCGAGCCTGCACTGCTATTCAATATAATCATGGCTGATCATCCAACTCAGTATCCTGTACCTGCCTCCATACCCCCTGATCCCTCTAGCCACAAGGGCCACATCTAACTCCCTCTTAAATATAGCCAATGAACTGGCCTCTGTGGCAGATAATTCCAGACACTCATCACTCTCTGTGTGAAAAATGTGTTTCTCATCTTGGTCCTAAAAGATTTCCCTCTTATCCTTAAACTGTGACCCGTAGTTCTGGAATTCCCCAACATCGGGAACAATCTTCCTGCATCTAGCCTGTCCAACCACACACACACACACACACACACTCTCTCTCTCTCTCTCTCTCTCTCTCTCTCTCTCTCTCTCTCTCTCTCTCTCTCTCTCTCTCTCTCTCTGTCTCTCTGTCTCTCTGTCTCTCTGTCTCTCTGTCTCTCTGTCTCTGTCTCTGTCTCTGTCTCTGTCTCTCTCTCTGTCTCTCTCTCTCTCTCTCTGTGTGTCTCTGGAGAGAGTTGATGCAGAGAGGATATTTCCACTAGCGGGAGAGTCCAGGACCAGACGGCATAGCCTCAGAATTAACGGACTTTCCTTTAGGAAGGAATTGAGGAGGAATTTCTTTAGCCGGAGGGTGGTGAATCTGTGGAATTGTTTGGCACCTACAGTCCCCCCCCCCCCACCCTCACATCAGTCTGAAGAAGGGTTTCGAGCCGAAACATTGCCTATTTCCTTCGCTCCGTAGATGCTGCCTTATCCGCTGAGTTTCTCCAGCATTTTTGTCTACCTTCGCTTTTCAAGCTTCTGCAGTTCCTTCTTAAACAGTTGTGGAGGCCAATTCTGTGGATATATTCAAGGCAGAGATAGATAGTACAGGGCTCTCTCTCTCTCTCTCTCTCTCTCTCTCTCTCTCTCTCTCTCTCTCTCGCGCTCTCTCGCGCTCTCTCGCTCTCTCGCTCTCTCTCGGAGTCTCCGGGCGATGATTTTCAAAATCGAGCGCGGGGCTTTACTCCACAGAGGCCCAGGAGCCGTTGGAGCAAGAGGAGGACCCAAATCTGTAACATTCCACACTTCAAAAGAAGTGTTCTGGTTGGTGGAAGCCAACTGGAGGAAGCAGCTGATTGGGTGCAACCCCTGGTTTGCATTTCTGCTTTCTGGTTAAGGGTTCAGTTAGTTAAGGGCACAGTGAGTTAAGGGTTCAGTGAGTTAAAGGTACAATGAGTTAAGGGTTCAGTGAATTAAAGGTACAGTGAGTTAAGGGTTCAGTGACTTAAAGGTACAGTGAGTTAAGGGTTCAGTGAGTTAAAGGTACAATGAGTTAAGGGTTCAGTGAGTTAAGGGTTCAGTGAGCAAAGCGTTCAGTGAGGTAAGGGTTCAATGAGCTAAGGGTTCAGTGAGCTAAGGGTTCAGTGAGCTAAGGGGACAGTGCTTTTTAGTAAAGGTTAGTTTAAAGGATTAAGATTTTTATAGTGTGAGTGAGTTGATTCAATTTGGAGGTACGCCATGTCAGTTGAGATCGGCCTCATGGTTTTCTCATCCTGCAACATGTGGGAGATCAGGGATATGGTCAGTGTCCCTGGTGACTACGTTTGCAGGAAGTGTGTCCGGCTGCAGCTCCTGGCAGACCGCATTGAATGATTGGACCTGCGGTTGGATTCATACTGGAGCATCCATGATGCTGAGAAACTCGTGAATAGCACGTACAGTGAGTTGGTCACACCGCAGGTAAAAGTTAAGCGGACAGAAAGGGAACGGGTGGCCATTAGCCAGCGTAGCAGTAGGCAGGTAGTGCAGGAGTCCCCTGCGGTCATCTCCCTCCTAAACAGATATACCATTTTGGATACTGTTGGGGGAGGGCTCATCAGGGGAAGGCAGCAGCAGCCACGTTCATGGCCCCATGGGTGGCTCTGCGGCACAGGAGGGGAAAAAAAAGAGTGGAATGGCTACAGTTGTAGGGGATTCAATTGTAAGGGGAATAGATAGGTGTTTCTGCGGCCGCAAACGAGACTCCAGGATGGAATGTTGCCTCCCTGGTGCAAGGGTCAGGGAAGTCACTGAACGGCTGCAGAACATTCTGGAGGGGGAGGGGGAACAGCCAGTTGGCGTGGTGCACATTGGCACCAACTATATAGGTAAAAACGGGATGAGGTCCTACAAGGCGAATTTAGGGAGCTTGGAGATAAACTTAAAAGTAGAACCTCAAAGGTAATAATCTCTACCAGTGTCACCTGCTAGTCAGAGTAGAAATAGGAGGATATTGCAGATTAATATGTGGCTTGAAAAATGGTGCAAGGGGGAGGGATTCAAATTTCTCGGGCATTGGAACCAGTTCTGGGGGAGGTGGGACCAGTACAAACAGGACGGTCTGCACCTGGGTTGGAATGGAACCAATGTCCTTGGGGGAGTGTTTGCTAATGCTGTCAGGGAGGATTTAAACTAATGTGGCAGGGGGTGGGAGCATGAGCAGAGAGACAGAGGAGTGTAAAATGAGGGTAGAAGCAACAGGTAGCAAGGTGAAAAGTAAAAGTGGCAGGCACAAAAATCCAGGTTCAAAAATCAAAAAGGGCCACTTTTCAATTGTATAAGGGGTAAGAGTGTTGTAAAAACAAGCCTGAAGGCTTTGTGTCTCAATGCAAGTAGCATTCGTAATAAGGTGGATGAGTTGAATTACAGATAGTTATTAATGAATATGATATAGTTGGGATCATGGAGACATGGCCCCAGGGTGACCAAGGCTGGGAGCTGAACATCCAGGGATATTCAATATTCAGGAGGGATAGACAGAAAGGAAATGGAGGTGGAGTAGCATTGCTGGTTAGAGAGGAGATTAATACAATAGAAAGGAAGGACATTAGCTTGGAGGATGTGGAATCAATATGGGTAGAGCTGTGAAACACTAAGGGGCAGAAAACGCTAGTGGGAGTTGTGTACAGGCCACTTAACGGTAGTAGTGGAGTCGGGGATGGCATCAAACAGGAAATTAGAAATGCATGCAACAAAGGTAAAACAGTTATAATGGCTGACTTCAATCTACATATAGATTGGGTGAATCAAATTGGCAGGGGTGCTGAGGAAGAGGATTTCTTGGAATGTATGCGGGATAGTTTTCTAAACCAACATGTAGGGGAACCAACAAGAGAGCAAGCTATTCTAGACTGGGCATTGAGTAATGAGGAAGGGTTAGTTAGGAGTCTTGTTGTGCGTGGCCCCTTGGGCAACCATAATATGGTTGAGTTCTTCATTAGGATGGTGAGTGTTAATTCAGAAACAAGGGTTCTGAACTTAAAGAAAGATAACTTTGAGGGTATGAGACGTGAATTGCCCAAGATAGACAGGCAAGTGATTCTATTGCGTACAGTTTTGGTCTCCAAATCTGAGGAAAGACATTCTTGCCATAGAGGGGGTACAGAGAAGGTTCACCAGACTGATTCCTGAGATGTCAGGACTTTCATATGAGGAAAGACTGGATAGACTTGGCTTGTACTTGCTAGAATTTAAAAGACTGAGGGGGATTCTGATAGAAACTTACAAAATTCTTAAGGGGGTGGATAGGCTAGATGCAGGAAGATTGTTCCCGATGTTGGGGAGGTCCAGAACAAGGGGTCACAGTCTAAGGATAAGGGGGAATTCCTTTAGGACTGAGATGAGGAAAACATTTTTCACACAGGGAGTGGTGAGTCTGAAATTCTCTGCCACAGAAGGTAGTTGAGGCCAGTTCATTGGCTATATTTAAGAGGGAGTTAGATGTGGCCCTTGTGGCTAAAGGGATCAGGGGGTATGGAGAGAAGGCAGGTACAGGATACTGAGTTGGATGATCAACCATGATCATATTGAATGGCGGTGCAGGCTCGAAGGGCCGAATGGCCTACTCCTGCACCTATTTCTCTCTCTTTCTCTCTCTCCCTGGGCCTCCGCCTCCTCTCCCTCTCTCTCACCGCCCATCGGGTCACCGGGGCGGCTCCATCTTGGACGTCATTTCCGGGCTGAGGCCGCCCCGCTGCGCAGGCTCGCAGTCTGCGGGGCAACAGGCGGGGCAGCGACGTCATCTCCGGGCTGAGGCCGCCCCCACCCCCCTGCGCTGCGCGGCCTCCTCACAGTCTGCGGGGCAACGGGCGGCTGGGGCCGCGGCGTCACTTCCGGGCTGATGCCCCTCTCTCTCCCTCTCCCCCCCCCCCCCCCGCGTTGCGCGGTCTCTCTGTTTGCGGGGCAACGGGCGGAGCAGTGACGTCATTTCCGGGCTGAGGCCCCTGCGCCCTTCGGTCTCTGTCTGTCTCCGGGGCAACGGGCAGCGGGATGAGCCGTGAGTAGCCGGGCCGGGCCGGGCCGGGCGCGGTGAGACGGGGTGTTAAAGAAGGAACTGCAGATGCTGGAAAATCGAGTGTACACAAAGTGCTGGAGAAACTCAGCGGCTCAGCAGCATCTATGGAGCGAAGGAGATAGGCGACGTTTCGGGCCAAAACCCTTCTTGAGTCTGAAGAAGTTGCCTATCTCCTTCGCTGCATAGATGCTGCTGCTCCCGCTGAGTTGAGTTTCTCCTGCATTTTGTGTACCCGCGGTGAGAGGGGGATTCGGGGCGCGGAGGGAGGGTGGGGTCAGTCCTCCGGCCAGGCCGCGGTCTCGCACCCGGGAGACAGTGACTGGGCCTGGGGTTGGCGGAGCCTGCGCTCGGGGAGCCGGGCCTGGGCCTGGGGTCGGGCCTGCGCCGGGTCCCGCCGCCGCAACACGGCCGTCAATCTCGGGTGGGGCTGATGGGTGGGCGCGTCGTGCGGCCGGGGCGGTGGAGGAGTAATGTCGCGGTTGCGGGGAGTCGGGACAGAGTCTCTCTCTGTCTGTCTGTCTGTCTGTCTCTCTCTTATAAATTTTATTTTTCATTTTAAATAAATCAACACAAATTAAAAAGACATGTTAATAAGAAACATTCAAGTAATACACAAAATAAATATACTGAAACATGAAATAAATAGAAATCATTCAAAAAAAGTTGTTTTTTTATATAGATATAATGTAGCCATGCCATCAGTCACACACCATGCCATCAGTCACACCCATCCCACTCTGGCTAATTAAGAGTGAAGAGTGCGCCTGCACATAACAAAATTTAACAAACCAGCCCTTACTCTGGCAGAACCTGCTAGTCTGTAAAGTATAATATAAAAAGGTTGCCATTTGTGAAAAAAAAATGTCAGTACATGTATATTTAATTTTCTCAAGTTTAAGAAAAAACACTACATCTGTGGGCCACTGTGACTCAGAGGGTGGGTTTGAGGATTTCAACTGTAGGAGTAGGCGATGTCTGGCTATTAAAAATGTAAAATTAATAATTTATTATTTAACAGAGTTTAATCGACCTGACTCATCCGGGGCCCCAAAAATGGCAATCAATGGACAGGGCTGTCGAGGTATTCCCATTGCAGTAGACATTATATTAAAGTAGCCGGACCAAAAATTATGTCATCATGGTCAAAGGAAAAACATATGGCTCAGATGACAGTGTGGGCCCGAACATTTATCCTCCACCTCTGGATAAATCCCAGACAGTCTTGTTTTAGAAAATTGGACCCTATGTATAACCTTAAACTGAATGAGTGCAAGACGAGCGTAAGACGTAACAGTACATAGCCCACCCACAACGTTATCCCTCCACTCCTCAGTAAATTGAAGTCCCAGCTCTTCCTCCCAAGCAACCCTTGTTTTAGAGTTGGACTGATCGCAAAGATCCAGAATGCGATTACACATCTCTGAAACAATCCCTCTTTGTTGTGTCTTGATAGTAATCAAACTATCCCACATTGGTCGTGGAGGTGAAGAGGGAAAATTAGAAAAGCGTTTAGAAACAACGTGTCTAACTTGGAAGTACCTAAAAAAATGATTTGCTGGTAATCCATACAATGATGATAAATTGGTAAAGCTGTTAAAAATACCATCTGAAAACAGTTCAAGAAAACATTGTATACCTTTGTTATGCCATACCGAAAAAACGGAATGCAAATGTGAGGGAGGAAACAGGTGATTGTTACATAATGGACCTAAAGGAGATGCAGCTACAAATTTGAAATATTTCCTGAATTGATACCAAATCTTTAAAGTATTAAGCACAACAGGATTTTTGATAAACAATGAAATCTTGGTTGGGAGAGAGGAATATATAAAAGCAGATATTGAGGATGAAGGAGGGCAAGAGCAGGTTTCCAGTTCGCACCAAGCTAAATAAGGAAAATCAACCCAACAATGTATTTTATAAATGTGAGTAGCCCAGTAGTAGATTTGAAAGTTCGGTAAAGTGAGACCACCACTGAACTTACATCGTTGGAGTAATGATTTACGGACCCTCGGGAGCTTCGCACCCCAAATAAAAGAGCTAATCATTTTGTCTAGAAAGCCAAAAAAATGTTTTGGAAAGAATGAGGGAATTGATTGAAACAAATGAAGAAATTTAGGCAAAGCATTCTTTTTAACAACATTAATCTTCCCAATTAAAGGGAGAGGCAGATTATTCCATCTCTGAAAATCAGATTTCACTTTAGTCATGAGCAGGGTAAAGTTGGCAGACAAAAGGCCTGAGAATGTACGCGTCACATTGATGCCAAGATACTTGAATCCAGAGCGAGAGATTTTAAAGGGCAAATCAGCTTCCTAAAGTTGCAAACCTGCTGCGTTATATCCTGAAAAAGAACAAAAAATATCCAGAATTGATAGGATACCCAGAATACAAGATGCAGGATCAGTTACATACAGCAACAAATCATCCGCATACAGAGATAAACGATATTTGACACCGTTACGAACAACACCTTTAAAGGCAGTGGAGGACCTTAAAAAAATGGCTACTGGTTCAATAGCCAAAGTGAAGAGAGATGGAGATAAAGGGAAGCCCTGACGTGTCCCACGTTCTAGTGCAAAGTATTCAGAATGAAAATCATTGTTTGAACACTAGCTTGTGGCGATGCGTACAGTAATCTTACCCAACTGATAAATTGATCTCCAAAACCGAATTCATTCAATACCGCGAATAGGTACCCCCACTCAACCCTATCGAATGCCTTCTCAGCATCTAATGAGATTGCAATCTCAGGCAAATTATCAGAGTGTGTTGAATGAATAATATTTAAGAGTACGAGTGTTGAAAAATAAATGGCATCCCTTAATAAAGCCATTCTGTTCCTCAGAAATAATACTAGACCAAACCCTCTCCAGACGGAGAGCAATAATTTTGGCCAAAACTTTGACATCAGCATTCAGTAAAGACGGAGTTCTATAAGAACCGCAGGCAGTGGGGCCTTTATCTTTCTTTAAAAGAAGAACTATCAAAGCTTGAGTCAGTGTGGGAGGTAACAAACCATTTTCCAAAGATCATTGAACATCAACAAAAGTAGAGGTGCCAATTTATCAATAAATTTCCTTAGAAACTCTATTGGAAATCCATCAGGAGCTGGGGTTTTGTTAGATTGCATTACTGTAATAGCAAAACATAGTTCTTCAAGGGAAAGTGGAGCATCCACTTCTTTAACACGGTCAGAATCAATGGTAGGATTCTCAAGATTGGCTCGGAACTGATTCATTTTGGTAGTATCAGAATGGAATTCTGATTTGTATAGGAGAGAATAAAATGATTTATATGTGGCATTAATTTCCACAGGATCCGTAACAATCGTGTTAGAAACATTATTAATTTGAGGTATAAGACGTGAGATGAACTGACGGTTTTTAGTTTTTTTTAAATTTAATATTTTTATTAGAAGCATTGCATATTATCTAAGGTACAACAGCACTTCAAATACAAATCAGACATCACAAACGTTGTACAGATATTATGGGATAATTTATATATGCTACTGTTTTTGATTTTTTTTTTGGGAAGGTAAGGGAGTGAATAAAAAAGGAAAAGTATAAATCAATAATCAAGACGTTGTGATTAAATAATAATGATTATATAATTAAAAATAAAAAAGAATAAAGATAAACAAGGAAAAATAAATAAATAAAAACAATTATATAATAAAAAAACAAAATTAAAAAAGGAATACATCTTTACATTGAATGAAACAGTTTCATATAACAATATCTACTGAGACATGTATACATATCCCAATACTTTTTTCATCTAATCCTACACCAGGGTACTTATTGAGTTACGGTGCTGAGCTCAGCTACCCCTTTAAATAATCAATGAATGGAGACCATATTTGTTCAAAAAGTTCATATTTGTCCATTAGGACAAACCTAATTCTCTCCAAATGCAACGTCTCCGACATTTCCACAGTCCACATTTTGATTGTGGGGAACAATGTTCCCTTCCAGAATTTTAATATTAATTTTTTTCCAATTATCAAGAAAATTTATTTGACTTGCTGTTAATATTAAGCTTAAGTCAGGGGCTCCTAATATTATTAACTTTAGATCAGGGTCCAATTTAGTTTTAAGAACCTCAGAGATGATTCCAAAAATATCAGCCCAAGAACTATTACGTTTTATGCATGTTCCAAAACTATGCGTTAAGTTGGCTTCTAAATTCTGACATTTATCGCAAATGGAAGAAATGTTAGGAAAAATTCTATTGAATTTCGTTTTTGAGTAGTGTCATCTATGTATTGCTTTAAATTGTACCAAAGTATGTCTGGCATTTAAGGAGCTTCGGTGTATACGTTGTAAACTTTATTCCCATGTGTCTTTCATTATAGATAGACCTATTTCATTTTCCCATATCTGTCGGTATGATTCTGTTGTTGGGACTTCCCTATCCAAAAGAGTATTATATATGCACGCTATTAATTTTTCTGTATTTAGGTGCTTGTTAAGCCACTCATCCAATAATCCTGGCTCTCTATTCTTATAGTCTTGCATGTTTGACTTGATATAGTCTCTAATTTGTAAATACCTAAACAAGTTATTTGGGTGTAATCCATAGATATCTTTTAATTCTTGAAATGATAGAAATTTTCCTTTCCTTTAAAGGTGTAAACTGATGTTTTATTTTGTGTGCTAGTAATCGATTTGCTTTATCGACATGTTCATAATAAGTACTGTGAGTTTGTAACAACAGTCGCTCGGCCCTTCTAGTAGAAATAAGATCAAACTCCGCCTGAAGATTAAGACGCTTCTTAAATAGTTCTGGAGAAGTAAGCCTGGTATTGCGTTTTTTTATTAGAAGAGGAGGAATATGAAATAATCTGCCCTCTTAGAAAAGCTTTCAGCAACTACCAAATTAATGAATAATATGTAGATCCACTCTGGTTAAAGAAGAGAAACTCATCAATTGAGTTTGAAACAAATTCACAAAATGTTTTATCAGCCAAAAATAATGAGTTGTATCTCCAGATGGGGCGGGGGGGGGGGGGGGGGAAGTAGATTTCTGTATGGATAACTGAATATCTAGAAATAATGGTGCATGATCAGATATTAGAATACTTGAGTAATCCGAGGAAACAACACATGAGTTGAGGCTATTATCTATAAAGAAATAATCTATTCTTGAATATGATTGATGTACCCGAGAAAAGAAAGATAACTTTTTAGTTGAGGAGTTACGAAGTCTGCAAGGGTCAACCAAACCACTCTGGCTCATAAAACCAGAAAAAGATTTAGACATAGCTGATTGGGGTAAAGTGCGGGGACTAGAACGATCTAGCTTTGGGTCAAACGCACAATTCAGATCACCTCCAAAAATTAACAAATGGGTATTTAATTAAGGTATATTACTAAGTAATCTTTTAGTGAATACAATGGTTCAAAGGTTATTTTATTGGTCACATACACCAATTGGTGTTGTGAAATGTTTCTTGCCAATGCAGCACACAAAAAAGAATACAGACATAACAATAATAAAGAGATTTTAAACAAAAAAAACATCCCCCCACAATGGTTCCCATTATGAGGGAAGGCACAATGTCCAGTCCCCATCAGCATCATCAAAGTTTGGCGCATAGACATTTACTAACAACACCTTTGTTTGCTTTAATGTACCTGCAACTATAGGATATCCACCATTTTGATCAGCAATAACATCAGTAGATAAAAACTGAATTATTTTATTAATTAAAATAGCAACCACTCTACCTTTAGAATTAAAATTGGAATGGTCGACCTATATCCAAGCCTATCCAAGAGGACTGCAGCCTATGATGATCTTTACGCCTAAGATGAGTCTCCGGCAACTATACTATGTCAGAGTTAAGCCGTTTCAGGTGACTGAAACCCTGGATCTTTTAATAGGATTGCCCATACCACGTATGTTGCAAGTGAGAAAACAAATAGGTGTGCCAGAACCAAGAATGCTGGGATTCAAATTAGCAGAACACATTTATGTGTAAATGAAGTAAGCAAATGGTTCCGAAGAAAGCCAGGATGACTGCCCCACCCCCGCCCACACATACACAAACCCCCACGCACACACACACACGCACACCAAAAAAGTCTCCAAAAGGGAGACAGCAGTGTAAGAAACGAGAAAACAATTGTTGCTTCATAACCATGGCAACAACTCAGAGAATAAACTAAGCCAACCCTAAGAAATCACTCTCACAGACTCGTAAATGTGTCATAAAATCACCACTACTAATAAGAATATCCCATATCAGCTTAAATGAAATATTACCTCATGTAGGCTGAAGGGATGTACATGAAAAGACTACTTCAAAAATATATAAACACCAATATACCGTAATGTATTTTGGGGGCCTAATATTAGTGCAAAATAAGGTATTATCACACAACAATTTAAACAAGTTAAATTCTCCCTGCATATAAAAGGAAAGTTGCAGAGAAGATGAACGTATGTAAGATGAACAGGAGTAAACAAGTGTCTAAATGTAAACAAACATCAAATGTGAGCAAGTATTTAAATGTGAACTAAAGGCACGGATGCATGACATTATTGCAACATATTGCACAACATCACCCAATATTCATCTTGTTGACGTAAGCCTTGGCATCCTCCACCGAGTCAAAGTCTTTCTCCACACCTTGGTAGCTGATCCGGATTCGGGCCGGGTAGGAAATAGCATAGCGAACCCCCTTCATGCTGCACAGCTGTTTTCTGACCTCGTTGAAGGCTGCCCGGGCCACCTTCGTGTGATCGGGGAAAACGGAGATCCTCATATCACTCGTATCGATCTGTCGAACTTCTCTCGCACGCCGTAAAACATTTACACAGTCGTTGTAGTCATGGAACCTGGCAATGATGGGTCGTGGTCGCTCACCGGGTCGTGGTTTCAGCTGTGTGGATCTGTGCGCTCGATCCAGTTGCGGCTCTTTGCCCAGCTTGAACGCGTCCTTAAGCAGGGTGGCGATAGCAATGGAATAGAAATGGATAGACTGTCTCCTCAGGAACCCCCACTATTCTTATGTTGTTGCAGCGCGATCTGCATTCGAGATCCTCGCATCTTTTGTCCAAGTTAAAAAACTCAGCAGTTAGACGCTTGATCTGAATCTTCAGCTCAGCAATCTCGTCTGTACAGGCAGAAAGTGACTTCTCCATTATCCCCACAGTACCTTGGAGTATGGCCAACAGTGTCCATAGTAAACTTATCGTTCGCGAGTTGTGTTTTCACGGCTTGAAGGTCAACTCTGATTGTGGACAAATCACCCAATGCTGCTCGTAGTACGGTTTTAAAAATACCTGCAATGTCCTGTCTCAAAGATGTTAGTAATTCTAGCTTCAGGACCTCCGCGTCGACAACACTCTCTGTCTCTCTCCCTCTCTGCGTCTCCGTGTCTCTCTCTGTCTCTCTCTGTCTCTCTGTCTCTCGCCATGTCTTTCTCTCTTTGTCTTTCTCTCTCTGTCTCTGTCTGATTCTCTCTGTCTCTCTGTCTCTCTCTCTCTCTCTCTCTCTCTCTCTCTTGTCTCTCTCTGTTTCTCTCCATCTCTCTCTCTCTGTCTCTGTCTCTGTCTCTCTCTCTCTATCTGTGGGATTTACACAGCTACATTGGACGTTGAGGCGGGGTCCGTCTGGGCGGCTGGGGCTCCCGCTGGGTGCCTCGCTGTTCCAGCCAGTCTCTGAGGTCAGGTTCAAAACTCCTTCTCTAAGATCCTCCATTCTGATTTTAAATTTATCACCCAAATTTTTCTTCTTCCAGAATAAGGCTTTGGCGACCGCCTCCTGCACACAATCAGTTGGTTCACCCTCCAGGTACACCTCATCCAGATTTTCCAGGCATTTTTTGGTCATTTTCAATCAAAATGTTTTCATGTTTGCTTTGCCCAGGTTTCATCATGAGAGGCCAATTTTTGTAATGTTTCCTGGGTGCGATTTGCCGGTTTTACAAAGTGTGTTAATATCTTTGCCTGCCTCGTGATACCCTAAGTGGGTAGGCTCCGCTCTTGCAGAACCCTCAGACGGTGCAGTGTCTGTGCCATTTTATAAATAACTCTAACAGGGCTCTCACTTAACTTATTCCCCTGTTGCCAGCTGGGTAACCTTGACAGCTTTTTAGGTTGCCAAATTACAGTTTAGGTGGTCATTTAAGACGGTTTGCATGACGCATGCGATAATGTGCTCGGACGAAGTGCGTACTTACCAGTCGGAATTATGCTCAATGAAGCATTCACATATTATGTTCAAGAAGGAATTGCAGATGCTGGAAAATCGAAGGTAGACAAAAGTGCTGGAGAAACTCAGCAGGTGCAGCAGCATCTATGGAGCGAAGGAAATAGGCAACGTTTCAGGCCGAAACCCATCAGTCTGAAGAACGGTTTTGGCCTGAAACGTTGCCTATTTCCTTCGCTCCATAGATGCTGCCGCATCCGCTGAGTTTCTCCAGCACTTATGTATACATTCACATATTATTTCTGCTTCAAATAAGTCACAAACTAAACATATTCATCAATCAAGACATGATATATACCACAATGACATGCAGCAAAATTATAATACAATATCGCAACTCTTTTTACACATTGCAATTAATGCAATTTCTATTAGTTCTTTCCACTTCCAAACAAAAATGTGGTCGGATTATTCAGCAAATGATTAACCTGTGTCAATAAATCCTGGACCATGCAGACTACAGATTGATGCAAGCATGTTTTCTGTGAAGGACCGAAAATTACCATGATATGGCCATAGCATGGGTCGTTATTGCTATTGGCACAGAAACACTCTGGCTTCCCACATAATTTATGCATAACAAAATATACAGGTTGCAAGGAAATTTCTAAAGACATTTTATGATAATAGCTGTTAAAACTGACTATATCCATCTGACAGGTTAAGCATTACACTAACTGAATAGAGATGGCCAAAGGACATAACTGCAGCAAATGTTCTTTTGGTAATATGTTTAAAGGTGTCAAAACAAATAATAACATTGGGAATTAAAACACATTTGATTGCATTCCGTTGTCAAACATAGTGAATGTTCGCTCTGAAGACCATGAAGCACAATAGGGTCAGGGGAGCGGGGGTGGTGTTTATCAATGGGGTGGATATATGGCGGGGGGGGGGGGGGGGGGGGGTTGAGAAGGTGAGGAATGGATGGATTGAGGCAGGTGAATTAGTACGTGTTGGTTGGAGTATGTAAAATTGTGCGGGAAGAGCACGGGGGATGTCAGTGGTGTTGAATGAGGGGTTCAGTACGTGATGGATGGGGGGGAACAGTACAGGATGAATGGAGGGATCAGTACAGGATGAATGGGGTAGACAAAATTGCTGGAGAGGGTGAGGCAGCATCTATGGAGCGAAGGAAATAGGCAACGTTTTGTGTTGAGACCCTTCTTCAGACTGTTCCCCCATTCTTCTTGAATGGAGGGATCAGTACAGGAATGGGGGAGGGGTGTGGATCGGAGGGTCTGTGCAGGATGAATGGGAGATCACTACAGGATGAATGAGGGGATCAGTATAGGATGAATGGGGGATCAGTACGGGATGAATGAGGGGATCAGAACAGGATGCATGAGGGGATCAGTACAGGATGCATTGGGGATTCAGTAAAAGATCAATGGGGAGATCACTACAGGATGGAGGGGGGGGGGGATTGGTGCAGGGTAACTGGAGGGTGGGTCAGTACGGGATGAATGGGTGGATCAGTGCAGTATGAATGGGGGGAGAAGTGCAGGATGGATGGGAAGGGGGGTCAGTATAGGATGAATTGAGGGACCAGTGTAGAATGGATGGGGGGGGGTGCAGGAGAATCAATGCGAGGTGGGTAGTGTGATGAATAGATGGGGGGGGGGGGAGCACAGGGGATGTCAGTGAGGACTGAATAGAGGAGGGAATGGGGATCAGTGCGAGATGGAGAGGAGGGGTCCCAGGAGGGGTGGAGTGGGGCGAACAAGAGGTTAGTGCTCCTCAGACAACATCGCCCGTAGCTATAGGATCTTTGGTGCAACTGCTTCAGATGGCGGAAGGAGGCCTCCCTATCCCTCCCTCTTCTCGGCTTCGGCGTGTGAGAGGGGTTGCTTTGAAAGCGCCATTGGCAGATTTGCAAGCAGCGGCCGTTATCAGGGCGATAGTGGCCGCTGCTTGCAAATCCGCCAACGGCGCTTTCAAACCAACCCCTCTTGCACGCCGAGGCTGGGAGGAGGGAGGGAGAAGGAGGCCTCCTTCCGCCGGGCGGGGTGCGGGAGGAGGAGGTGGTGGAGCCGCTGTCGCGGCCGCTGCTGCAGCTGTTCGGGGCCCGTCATTTTCCCTGACCCTTCGTCACCACGCACCTAGTATCTTTGCCCTACTAGTATCTTTGCACCTACTACAGCCACTGCCGACATGAAATGTCACGTTCCTATTTGCCAGAGATGTTGCCTGACCCGCGGAGTTACTCCAGTTTTTTGTGTCTATCGGTATAAACCAGTATTTGTATGCCAAGCCGGGCAAAATGACTCGCCGTTTAGGTTGCCCAGCGGCACTTCGGGTGGTCAGTGGCACCCAGGCAACCGCTAATTTCGAGCCCTGTCTAACAGCAACTGCAAAGGAATCTCTTAGCCTCGGTTGATTCCTGTGCTGGTCGCGATTCACATTATGACTGTTGCTAAACAATCGCTCTACCCCCACTCCCCCCTGAATGTTATTACTAATTTCTGGCTTTGTTAGTAGTAAACTATACTGCAATACTAATGCAGTAAACTATAGCGTCAATTATCTCTAGCGTAGTAGGGTTAACATGAAGGTGCTCACCAAGTCTTTGTTTTTTCCAGCATGTGGAGACCACTTGTTGAACTCTTCCCGACTGGGCAACGATTTTCCAGTTTCGCTCTCGCTGCAGCTTCATCAGGGAAAGAGATCTACTTCTAGCTGGTAAGGGGTTTTAAAGGGCAGGTTGATGTCCCTCCCCTTCAGGGTTTGCCCCTCCCATGTGCTGAGTCCTAGTGCTAAGGTTCAATTTGTTTCAAACAGATGACAACGCAAAAGTTAGTAATACAGTAACCTCTTTATTTCGCCAGACGGGTGTGGGAGTCAACTCTCACAGTATGTAAAATACAGACTACAGTCTCTCTTTCTCCACACACAGAGGTAATGTTCAATCAGATATATTTATACCCTAATAATCAGCAATTCAGCAATTGTTTATCTTACAGAGTTTTGTACAGCCTCTTGTCTGTTCATATATGGTTAAAATGAGAGGATTGACTGGTTCTTCCGATAGAGGAAAGGTTCGCCCATATGTAGTAATGCTGAAGGAGCTATTTTTGCAGATTCAAGCACTCTTGTGTTTTGACCTTGTTGATTAATTGTACATTACAATCGGTAGCGTAAAGGGTATGAACGAGTTGTCTGAACATTTTTCTGATCGTTTATATCATAGAGCAAAAATATTCATGTTATTGTGCTGTAATGTCGCTAGTGTTGTAGAAGAAAAGCAAAAACATTCATGTTGTGCTGTACTCTTGCAAGTGTTGGAGGAGAAAGGGAAAGCATTCATTTTATTGCTTCTAAATCTAACAGCAGATTTACATTGTGTAACCTAAATCTTTAAACTCTTTCATTCCTTACTCTTTATCATATATGATAACATTCACAGTCCTCGGTAGGTATACAATGGTCGCAAGCATTTAACAATAAAAATCAGAGCAATGATTAATAAAACGATAGAGCCATACTGTAACACAGTACCCCAGAGTCCACAAAACCAACTGAATGGCCAGCAGCTCCCATTTCCTTCATTGTACCCATGCATGTCACTGCCAACTTTGCGGATCTTTTCAATTTCTTGGGAAATATTGGTAGCAAGGTCAGTGATATTAGAGGACTCATCAGGGATTATAGGCACAACACTCTCATCTTACTATAGCACAGGTGCCTTCTTGTTGATCTTTGCAGGTAAAAGCGTACAGGAACTTGCTGTCTTTATGCATGGGTATGGAGAAAAAGGCTGAACATGGGTCAATTACTGGAAAGTTGTCGGTTTCTGCTGGTATTGATGACCAAATAATATTGGTGTCAGGTTCTTTAGGAGCAATAGGGATCACTATTTTTTAATATCTCTCAGGTCTTCGACAAAATACCATTCATTATGTCTTCCCACTTTCGGGATTGGCAGAAGAGGAGTATTACAGGACTTTGCTTTTCACTAATACTCCTTGTTGTAATAAAGATACTTTGACTGTAGCTATCCCTTCTTCAGCCTCTGGGGCCAGTCAATATTGTTTTAAACATGTCAAGGCGGCACCCGTTTTTAAAGTCACTTTATGTTCAAGGGCTGAACACAAGGTGATCTTTCCTTCTGTGTCATTGGCAACCTTAAAACATGAAATATGTCTGTTTGTCCTTCAATATTTTATAATTTTTCCTATTTCTTTTGCTGTTGCTGGAGGTCTAGTAGGTACAGTTAAGTGTGACTCAGAGGTGTCGCCCATCTCAAATCGATCCCTTTGGTTTTTAGAGAGGTGGACCATTATTCCTAATCCCAAAGAACAAATAAGGGGTCACTGTTAATGGTTCAAGTTTATTCAACCAGGGGGAAACTCGTTCCTGGTATCCGGAATTAGGGAGGTATGTATATAATTCAGTGCAATGCGTTTGCTTCTGTTCATGGCTGGTTTCAACCAGACACTAAAAATACTGGCATTTTAAAAAAAAATGTGTATGGCTTCCTTTTATCTCCGGTCTTGCAGGAGGACGTCCAAGTTCATACTTCCTTTTTCCACCTTCACTGCTGTAGGTGTAGTCAGTAGTACTTGCAAGGGCTCCTTCCACAGTTCTCCCAATTTCTTCCCATCCCAATTTCTTATGAGTTTGTGATCTCCTGGTTGTAAGGATTCGCTGTTATGGTTAGTTGATCGTGGTTTCTGCGTTTCTGTGGCTCAGTGGTTTCTGTAAGACTGACAAGGTTTGGGTCAGTTGCTGTGCATATGTAATTAATTCATCACGAAGTTTCTGTCCAGTCTCAGTCAAGGCTTTACTTAAACTCTTTAACTACTTACAAGGCAGACCCTTTAAAAATAGGTTATTATAAAGAAAACAACAATTTCAAATTAACAGATCTTTTTCTGAGATAAAGACATTTCCAATTCTCATCCAATACCTCAATCTGAATCCCACATGGCCAGAGTGCAATTCAGATTTCTCTTGAATTCAATTCATAAGGTAAGAAATAGGAAGAAATCAAAATTAAAATACCGACAAGTTTGTGATGTAATTAAAGTGAAGAGGGAGATGTGATGTATATGTAATATAAATGCCAGTGCCCCTTGAGGCCAAAAGCTGAAGCTGGCAAATGTGCCTGTGCCTCGTTATTAAGCTCAGGTGACCTTCGAGAAGTTTCCGTTGGTTATTCAAATTAAATCTTGCTTACAAGATGTCGGACGTGTATTCATTGTACTAGTCACAAGGGCCTTACGGAGACCATTACATGGTGTCAAAGTGAAAACTAAACATAAAAAAAAACTAAAGAAAAGAACGGCAGGACTCAACCCTCCTTTGCAAGAAAACTTCTCGAAGGTCACCTGGAAAGGAATCCTAGCAGGAATGACGGTGGAACAGCAATGGCAGGAATTTCTGGGCATAATCCGTAAGACGCAGGATCATTTCATTCCAAAAAGGAAGAGTCTAAGGGGAGTAGGAGACAACCGTGGCTGACAAAAGAAGTTAGGGATAGAATAAAACTAAAAGAAAAGATGTATAACACAGCAAAGAGTAGCCGGAAGCCAGAGGATTGGGAAACTTTCATAGGACAACAGAACAAAACAAAACGGTCAATACGGGCTGAAAAGATGAAGTACGAGAGGAAGCTGGCCAGGAGTATAAAGAAGGACAGTAAACGCTTCTGTAGATATGTTAAGGGAAAAAGAGTAGCAAAGTCAAATGTGGGTCCCTTGAAGGCAGACATGGGTAAAATAATTATGGGTAACAAGGAAATGGCAGAAGTGTTGAATAGGTACTTCGCATCTGTCTTCACTACGGAGAACACAAACAATCTCCCAGATGTACTGGAGGACAGAGGATCTAAGGGGGTAGAGGAACTGAAATAAATTTTCATTAGGTGAGAAAAAGTATTGGGTAGGCTAATGGGACAGAAGGATGATAAATCCCCTGGGCCTGATGGTCTGCATCCCAGAGTCCTCAGGGAGGTTGCTCTAGAAATAGTGGACGCATTGGTGATCATTTTCCAATGTTCAATTGATTCAGGATCAGTTCCTGTGGATTGGAGGATAGCTAATGTTATCCCACTTTTCAAGAAAGGAGCGAGAGAGAAAACGGGGAATTACAGACCAGTTAGCCTGACTTCAGTGGTGGGAAAGATGCTGGAGTCAATTATTAAAGAGGTAATAATGGAGCATTTGGATAGCAGTAAAAGGATTAGTCCAAGTCAACATGGATTTATGAAAGGGAAATCATGCTTGACTAATCTTCTGGATTTTTTTGAGGATGTGACAAGTAAATTGGATGAAGAGGTGCCAGTGGATGTAGTGTATTTAGACTTTCAGAAAGCCTTTGATAAGGTCCCGCACGGGAGACTGGTGACTAAAATTAGAGCACATGGTAGGAGTAAGAGTGAACGGGTCCTTTTCAGACTGGCAGGCAGTGGCGAGTGGAGTGCCGCAAGGCTCGGTGTTGGGGCCGCAATTGTTTACCATATATATAAATGATTTGGAAGAGGGAATTAGGAGCGACACTAGCAAGTTTGCGGATGACACAAAGCTGGGTGGCAGTGTGAACTGTGAAGAGGATGTTAGGAGGTTGAAGGTAACCTGGACAGGTTGAGTGAATGCGCAGATGCATGGCAGATGCAGTATAATATAGATAAATGTGAGGTTATCCACTTTGGCGGCAAAAACAAGGGGGCAAATTATTATCTCTATGGGATTAGGTTAGGTAAGGGGGAGGTACAGTGAGACCTGGGTGTCCTTGTACACCAGTCACTGAAAGTTGGCGTGCAGGTGCAGCAGGCAGTGAAGAAAGCTAATGGAATGTTGGCCTTCATAACGAGGATTTCAGTACAGGAGTAAAGAGGTTCTTCTGCAGTTGTATAGGGCTCTGGTGAGACCACATCTGGAGTATTGTGTATAGTTTTGGTCCCCTAATTTAAGGACGGACATCCTTGTGATTGAGGCAGTACAGCACAGGTTCACGAGATTGATCTCTGGGATGGCGGGACTGTCATATGAGGAAAGATTGAAAAGACTAGGCTTGTATTCACTGGAGTTTAGAAGGATGAGGGGGATCTTATGGAAATATATAAAATTATAAAAGGACTGGACATGCTAGATGCAGGAACAATGTTCCCAATGTTGAGTGAGTCCAGAACCAGGGGCCACAGTCTTAGAATAAAGGGGAGGTTATTTAAGACTGAGCTGAGAAAAAACTTTTTTACCCAGAGTTGTGAATTTATGGACTTCCCTGCCACTGAGGGCAGTGGAGGCCAAATCACTGGATGGATTTAAGAGAGAGTTGGATAGAGCTCTCAGGGCTAGTGGAGTCAAGGGATATGGCAGAAGGCAGGCACGGGTTATTGATAGTGGACGATCAGCCATGATCATATTGAATGGCGGTGCTGGCTCGAAGGGCCGAATGGCCTCCTCCCGCACCTATTTTCTATGTTTCTATGTGTCAGACCTCAGTCACGCGGCACAGGCACATTTGCCAGCTTCAGCTTTTGGCCTCAAGGGACACTGGCATTTATATTACATATACATCACAAAGGTCACCAATCCTAATGCCAGGTTATGCAGCAAAGAAAATGAACACTGTTTGCTGAGCCACATCCGCAAAGATTTATCACATAAATGAGCAATCTCATTCAATGACATCCTATTTCATCTGAATTAAAGGATTAATTTAACATTCACCCAGAACCGGTTCCACAAACAAGTAGCAGTCTTTAAACTCACTCCATACCCTCTTTTCTGTGACATTCACTCACAAATTTCCACACCTCACCTATGCTGAATCTCAGATATTCACACACTTTCAAGCAATAACATTCTCACTCAAGAGTAAAACAGTTATCCAAACCTCAAGGAAATCATGCAAATCTCTTAAAACTTGCTGTCCCTGACTGCCCTTGTCAGCCACGGTCGCTCCTTACTTCCCTTGGAATCTTTCTTCCTCTTTGGAATGAACCAATCCTGTACCTTCTGTATTATTCCCAGAAATATCTGCCATTGTTGTTCCCCCGCCTGCTAAGGTGCGACCCATCCTTTTTGTACAATTCGCTCTTCCCCCAACGCAGATCCCAGTGATCTAAGAATCTAAATCCCTGCTCCCTGCACCAGCTCCTCATCCACACATTGAGATCCTCTATATCCCTGTTCCTTCCCTCACCAGCACGAGGAACTGGCAGCAAACCGTAGATAACCATCCTGGAGGTCCTGCTTTTCAGTCGCCTTCCGAGTTCTTTGAAGTCACGCTGTAGAATGTCTTTCCTCTTCTTCCTGACGTCATTTGTGCCGACATGAACTACCACTTCCGGCTGCTCACCTTCACCCTTGAGGATGCTCTGCAATTCACGTCTCATACGTCCTGGATCCTGGCACTAGGGGGGCAATACACCATCCTTGACTCCCACCTGTTGCCGCAGAAACCCCTGTCTGTTCCTGACTACCACAGCTCTGCCTGACGTCTGTCTCTTCGGTTATGCCTTAGCTTCACCTTTAGATTTGCAGACCTATCCCTTCTCTCTTCGGGTATCTTCGGTGTAACAATCTTACTGTAGTTCCTGTCCAGGATTTTCTCGGATGATCCTGAGGTCATCCAGCTGCGTCTCCAGTGCCCCAACACGGTCCTTCAGGAGCTGAACCTGGACACACTTCGATAGAGGCAGGAAACATTTTCCCGATGTTGGGGGAGTTTAGAACCAGGAGCCATAGTTTAAGAATAAGGGGTAAGCCATTGAGAACGGAGATGAGGGAACACTTTTTCACACAGGCAGTTAGTGGTGAGTCTGTGGAATTCTCCGCATTAGAGGGTGGAGGAGGCCGGTTCTCTGAATACTTTAAAGAGAGAGCCAGATAGACTTTTAAAGATAGCGGAGTCAGGGGATATGGGGAGAAGGCAGGAATGGGGCACTGTTTGTGGATGATCAGCCGTGAAACAAGGGTTCTGAACTTAAACAAAGGTAACTTTGAAGGTATGAGGCGTGAATTGGCCAAGATAGACTGGCAAGTGATTCTTAAAGGGTTGACAGTGGATGTGCAATGGAAGGTATTTAAAGACTGCATGGATGAACTACAACAATTGTTCATCCCAGTTTGGCAAAAGAATAAATCAGGGAAGGTAGTGCATCCATGGATAACAAGGGAAATCAGGGATAATATAAAAACAAAAGATGAAGCATACAAATTAGCCAGAAAATTCTCCTATGATGTATTAATAGTAAATTATTCCATTCTTTATGATTTTCTTTTTTGATGTTGATTTATATTTATTTTTCTGTTTTCCTCTCTTTAAAAAAAAAATGATTAGAGTCAAAATGATTCACTTGACAATATTAATAATGTATGACCGTTGTACATGAAATATTGCTATCATAACATATGTTTGCTGAGTCACTGGTCTACATACTCTAATAAAAATATATATTAAAAAAACCCCAAAACAAATTAGCCAGCAAAAGCAGCCTACCAGAGGACTGGGAGAAATTCAGAGTCCAGCAGAGGAGGACAAAGGGCTATATTTAGGAAAGGAAAATAGATTATGAAAGAAAACTGGCAGGGAACATAAAAACTGACTGCAAAAGTTTTTATAGATATATGAAGAGAAAGAGATTAGTTAAAACAAATGTAGGTCCCTTGCAGTCAGAAACTGGTGAATTGATCATGGGGAACAAGGACATATGTGGATAGAGAACTGGCTGGCAGACAGGAAGCAAAGGGTAGGAGTAAACGGGTCCTTTTCAGAATGGCAGGCAGTGACTAGTGGGGTACCGCAAGGCTCAGTGCTGGGACCCCAGCTAGTTACAATATATATTAATGATTTGGACAAGGGAATTGAATGCAACATCTCCAAGGTTGCGGATGACACTAAGCTGGGGGGTAGTGTTAGGTGTGAGGAGGATGCTAGGAGGCTGCAAGGTGACTTGGATAGGCTGGGTGAGTGGGCAAATGCATGGCAGATGCAGTATAATGTGGATAAACGTGAGGTTATCCACTTTGGTGGCAAAAACAGGAGGGTAGACTATTATCTGAATGGTGGCAAATTAGGAAAAGGGGAGATGCAACGAGACCTGGGTGTCATGATACACCAATCATTGAAAGTAGGCATGCAGGTGCAGCAGGCAGTGAAGAAAGCAAATGGTATGTTAGCATTCATAGCGAAAGGATTTGAGTATAGGAGCAGGGAGGTTCTACTGCAGTTGTACAGGGTTTTGGTGAGACCACACTTGGAGTATTGCGTACAGTTTTGGTCTCCAAATCTGAGGAAAGACATTCTTGTCATAGAGGGGGTACAGAGAAGGTTCACCAGACTGATTCCTGGGATGTCAGAACTTTCATATGAGGAAAGACTAGATAGACGTGGCTTGTACTCGCTAGAATTTAGAAGACTGACAACTTACAAAATTCTTAAGGGGTTGGATAGGCTAGATGCAGGAAGATTGATCCCGATGTTGGAGAGGTCGAGAACAAGGGGTCACAGTCTAAGGATAAGGGGGAATTCCTTTAAGACTGAGATGAAGAAAACATTTTTCACACAGAGAGTGGTGAGTCTCTGGAATTCACTGCCACAGAAGGTAGTTGAGGCCAGTTCATTGGCTATATTTAAGAGGGAGTTTATTGTGGTCCTTGTGGCTAAAGGGATCAGGGGGTATGGAGAGAAGGCAGGTACAGGATACTGAGTTGGATGATCAGCCATGATCATATTGAATGGTGATGCAGGCTCGAAGCTCCGAATGGGCTACTCCTGCACCTAATTTCTATGTTTCTATGAATATATTGGATGGTGGTGCTGGTTTGAAGGACCGAATGGCCTACTCCTGCACCTATTGTCTATGTTTCTATGTAAAAGCTTTTCACTCCACATCACCGTCTACGTCTTTCCTGCGTCTCTCAGTCTGAGGAAGGGTCTCAACCTCGAAACGTCATCCATTCCTTCTCTCCAGAGATGCTGCCCGTCCCGCTGACTTACTGCAGCATTTTGTAGTCTGGCCCCCCTTGAAGTATTATCTCAGGTTTGCAGCCTCTGCAGCTGCTGTGATTGTTTCCTCCCCCCCCCCCCATGTGGTGTAAGAGCCGCGGGCCGGTCTCAACGTGGCAACCGTTGCTAGGGCGGGATGGGTGGCTCTGATTGGCCGAGGATGTGTCCGCCCGAAGGGCGGGGACGCGGCTCTGATTGGTCGGATGCAAGGAGGGGGCGGGACCTGGTCCTTTGTGACGTGTAACGAAGAGGTGGAGCCTCTGCTCAGCACCGGGAGCTCCGGTGGGAACGGTCGCCGCCGCTCCGCCCCGCGTACATTCCCCACCCCCTCCTCCCTCCTCGAGGGCGATCCTGCGGCCGGCGACCTGAGGAGCCGGAGCCTGTGGCGTGTGGGCGGAGGGCGTTGTCAGTGAGTGAATCTGGGTGTCCTCTGGTCCTCTGACTGCAGCGCTCTTCTGGCGGCGGGAGGCCACGGCGCAGTGTCTCCGACTGCAGCATAAACCTGGCGGCGGGAGGGCTCGGTGTAACCGATCCACGTTCCCCACAAACGCTGGCAGGCGGTGCCAGCAGTCCCTACCGTGACTTCAGGGCACGTGTCGTGCATGCCTTGCATATGACGGCACATGGCGGGGGTACGTCATGGGGCAGGACCGCCCCCTTTCTTCCTCACCGCTGGTCCTCCCTTATCCTCACCTCCCCCTCTCACAGCCCCCCCCACCCCATCAAGCACTAGTAATGTTCACGTGTTAGTAATGTCCTGTTTGGCAGCTTGTTGACCGTCTGTGTTCCCCTCCTGCAGAGTTTGGGAGCCGTTGCTGTGGACCGAGAGATGGGGAAGTGAGTGGCCATTGAGGGCGGACAGGGTGCCGGTGAGCCCCCCCCCCCCCAACTACTCGGATTGCGGGCTGAGCTTCGAGGTACTGAGCTTCAATGGAGGACCACATGACGGGGCACAACAAGGAGAAGCGTTATGAGTGCGACGTGTGTGGCAAGACATGGCAGAAGCCGAGCCAGCTAGAGGCCCACCGGCGGGTTCACACAGGAGAACGCCCCTTCGACTGCTCGGAGTGCAGCAAGAGTTTCAAGACGGCGAGTGTCCTGAACACCCACCGGCGAGTGCACACGGGCGAGAGGCCCTATGGCTGCTCCACATGCGGCAAGAGCTTTACCCAGTTGTCGGGGCTGCAGGAGCACCAGTGGGTGCACAGCAATGAACGGCCCTTCACCTGCTCCGACTGTGGCAAAGGGTTCAAGTCGTCCAAGGACCTGAAGGTGCACAGGCGCCTGCACACCGGAGAGCGGCCTTACAGCTGCAGCGACTGTGGCAAGTGGTACATCCACTCCAGCAGCCTGCTGAAGCACCAACGCACCCACACCGGGGTTCGCCCCTACACCTGTGCCCAGTGCGGCAAGGGCTTCACCCGGTCCGACAGCCTGCTGGAGCACCAGAGTACCCACACCGGCGAGCGTCCCTACACCTGCGCCCAGTGCGGCAAGGGCTACACCCGCTCCACCAAGCTGCTGTCCCACCAGCGGGTGCACGCCGGCGACCATCCCGTCCCAAGCCCGGTGTGTGGAGAAAGCTTTGCCATGGCCTCTTTAGCCCTGTCTCACCAGCACGTGCACACCAGTGGCCAGCCCTACGACTGCCCGCACTGTGGTGAGGCGTTTGACAGCTCGCGGGGGTTGCGGCAGCACCGGCGGGCCCACGCTGGTGAGCAGCTGCTCCCTCTGTGACAAGAGAGCATGGAGGCTGCGGGAGCACCAGCGGATATACACCAGAGAGAGACCCTTTTTGTGCGCTGAGTGTGGCAAGGATTTCACCCACATGTCCAGCCTGTGACAGCACCGGCGTACCCACTGCGGTGAGCGTCCCTTCCCCTGCCCGTCCTGTGGTAAGGGTTTCACCCGCCTTGACCACCTGCTAGAGCACCGGTGAGTCCACACTGGCCAACGCCCCTTCACCTGCCCGCTCTGTGGCAAGGCCTTTGCCTGCTCCCCCAGCCTGCTTGCACATCGCGACGTGGGCAGGCGCTGTTTAGGTAGACACAAAATGCTGGAATTAATGGGTAACATTTCTGGTCGAGACCGTCCTCAGACATGCTGCTTGTCCCTCTGAGTTACTCCAGCATTTTGTGTCCTTTTTTTGTAAGCTAGCATCTGCAGTGCCTTGTTTTTAAACCATTCTGTTTAACCATCTCCGCACCTTCCCCAAAGCCTCCACATCAGTCCTGTAATGGAGTGACCAGATCTGTATGCAATACTCTGCCGATCACCCTCTCATCTGTTAACATAGTGTCAGTCTGAAGAAGGGTCCTGTTCTGAAATGTCACCTATCCATGTTCTCTACAAATGCTGCCTGACCCGCCGAGTTACTCCAGCACTCTGTGAAACGTCACCTATCCATGTTCTCCACAGATGCTGCCTGACCCGCTGAGTTACTCCAGCACTGTGTGAAATGTTACCTATCCATGTTCTCCACAGATGCTGCTTGACCCGCTGAGTTACTCCAGCACTCTGTAAAATGTCACCTATCCATGTTCTCCACAGATGCTGCCTTTGCCCACTCTCCCAACCTGCTAGCAAACCGCGACGTGGACAGATAGGCGCTGTTTAGGTTGACACAAAATGCTGGAAGGAATGGGTAACGTTTCTGGTTGAGACCCTCCTCAGTCTCGACCCGAAATGTCACCCAGTCCTTCTGTCCAGAGATGCTGCCTGTCCCGCTGAGTTATTCCAGCACTTTGTGAAACTTTGCTGAGTTACTCCAGCACTTTGTGAGAATAAGAAGCGGAGGGTTTCTTAAATGTGTGAGCAGAGAGACAGAGGGGTGTAAAATGAGGATAGGAGCAATTGGTAGCAAGGTGAAAAGTGGCAGAAAAGCAAATCCAGGGCAAAAATTTAAAAGGGCCACTTTTCAACATAATTGTAAAAGGGCCAAGAGTAAAAACAAGCCTGAAGGCTTTGTGTCTCAATGCGAGGAGCATTCGTAAAAAGGTGGATGAGTTGAATGTGCAGATAGCTATTAATAATTATGATATAGTTGGGATCACGGAGACATGGCTCCAGGGTGACCAAGGCTGGCAGCTGAACATCCAGGGATATTCAATATTCAGGAAGGATAGACAGAGAGGAAAAGGAGGTGGGGTAGCGTTGCTGGTTAGAGCGGAGATTAACGCAATAGAAAGGAATGACATTAGCTTGGAGGATGTGGAATCGATATGAGTAGAGCTGTGAAACACTAAGGGGCAGAAAACGCTAGTGGGTGTTGTGTACAGGCCACCTAACAGTAGTTGTGGAGTTAGGGATGGCATCAAACAGGAAATTAGAAATGTGTGCAACAAAGGTAAAACCGTTATAATGGGTGACTTCAATCTACATATAGATTGGGTGAATCAAATTGGCAGGGGTGCTGAGGAAGAGGATTTCTTGGAATGTATGCGGGATAGTTTTCTAAACCAACATGTGGAGGAACCAACGAGAGAGCAGGCTATTCTAGACTGGATATTGAGTAATGAGGAAGGGTTAGTTGGCAGCCTTGTTGTACGTGGCCCCTTGGGCAAGAGTGACCATAATATGGTTGAGTTCTTCATTAGGATGGAGAGTGACATTGTTAATTCAGAAACACGGGTCCTGAACTTAAAGAAAGGTAACTTTGAGGGTATGAGACGTGAATTGGCCAAAATAGACTGGCAATTGATTCTTGAAGGGTTGACGGTGGATATGCAATGGAAGGTATTTAAAGACTGCATGGATGAACTACAACAATTGTTCATCCCAGTATGGCAAAATAATAAATCAGGGAAGGTGGCGCATCCGTGGATAACGAAGGAAATCAGGGATAGTATCAAAGAAAAAGATGAAGCATACAAATTAGCCAGAAAAAGCAGCCTACCAGAGGACTGGGAGAAATTCAGAGACCAACAGAGGAGGACAAAGGGCTTAATTAGGAAAGGGAAAATGGAGAATGAAAGAAAACTGGCAGGAAACATAAAAACTGACTGCAAAAGTTTTTATCGATATGTGAAGTGCAAAAGATTAGTTAAAACAAATGCAGGTCCCTTGCAGTCAGAAATGGGTGAATTGATCATGGGGAACAAGGACATGGCAGAACAATTGAATAACTACTTTGGTTCTGTCTTCACTAAGGAAGACATAAATAATTTGCCGGAAATAGCAGGGGATCGCGGGTCAAATGAGATGGAGGAAATGAGTGAAATCCAGGTTAGCCGGAAAGTGGTGTTAGGTAAATTGAATGGATTAAAGGCCGATAAATCCCCAGGGCCAGATAGGCTGCATCCCAGGGTACTTAAGGAAGTAGCCCCAGAAATAGCAGATGCCTTAGTGATAATTTTTCAAAACTCTTTAGATTCTGGAGTAGTTCCTGAGGATTGGAGGGTAGCTAATGTAACCCCACTTTTTAAAAAGGGAGGGAGAGAGAAAACGGGGAATTACAGACCAGTTAGTCTAACATCGGTAGTGGGGAAACTGCTAGAGTCAATTATTAAAGATGGGATAGCAGCGCATTTGGAAAGTGGTGAAATCATATGAAGGGTAAATCATGTCTGACAAACCTTATTGAATTTTTCGAGGATGTAACTAGTAGAGTGGATAAGGGAGAAGCAGTGGATGTGTTATATCTGGACTTTCAGAAGGCTTTCGACAAGGTCCCACACAAGAGATTGGTATACAAACTTAAAGCACACGGTATTGGTGGTTCACTATTGATGTGGATAGAGAAGGTTCACCAGACTGATTCCTGGGATGGCACGACTTCCATATGAAGAAAGACTATCCAGACTCGGCTTGTACTCGCTGGAATTTAGAAGATTGAGGGGTGATCTCATAGAGACTTACAAAGTTCTTAAGGGGTTGGACAGGCTAGATGCAGGAAGATTGTTCCCGATGTTGGGGAAGTCCAGGACAAGGGGTCACAGTTTAAGGATAATGGGGAAGTCTTTTAGGACCGAGATGAGAAGATCGTTTTTCACACAGAGAGTGGTGAATCTGTGGAATTCTCTGCCACAGAAGGTAGTTGAGGCCAGTTCGTTGGCCATATTTAAGAGGGAGTTGGATGTGGCCCTTGTGGCTGAAGGGATCAGGGGGTATGGAGAGAAAGCAGGTACAGGATACTGAGTTGGATGATCAGCCATGATCATATTGAATGGCGGTGCAGGCTCGAAGGGCCGAATGGCCTGCTCCTGCACCTAATTTCTATGTTTCTATGTAACATCACCTATCCATGTTCTCCACAGATGCTGCCTGACCCGCCTGTGTTAGTCATAGTGTGATACAGTGTGGACACAGGACCTTCGGTCCAACCTGCCCACACCGACCAATATGTCCCGGCTACATGTCCCACCTGCCTGCGTTTGGTCCATATTCCTCCAACTTATCCTATCCATGCACCTGTCTATAACTGTTTTACCACTGCCCTGAACTGGTTCGTCTCCTACCTGCAAACATAGGCAATTCTTTTCCTCCCCAACTAGCTTCTGCTGCGGGGTCCACAAGGCTTCATCCTAGGCCCCATTCTCTTCTCCCTGTATATGCTCCCCTTAAGCCGTCATTCAAAGGCAAGGCATTTCCTTCCACTGCTCTGCAGACGATACACAACTCTATCTCCCCCTGAAGCCCATTGAAGCCTGACTTAAAACTCATCTTTACTTTCAAGCCTTTCTTGACGTCCTCTGAGGGAGGTCTATATGTATGTATTTTATGTATGTACTTAATCTATGAACCACTGTTGTATAACGTTAGTACCTCCATCAATGCAAAGCACTTTGGTCAACGAGAGTTGTTTTTTAAATGTGCTATAGAAATAAAAGTGACTTGACTTGACTTGACATGGTTGGCTATCTGTTGTTCTGCTCCGCATTTACAGGCTGGGCTCTGGCAGAGCCCCCATCTCCACATGCTGGCGCTGAAATGCCCAACTCCAGGACAAAGTCTGTTGAGCTTCACCCATACTCCTCTGAGGAGCTCAGGCCCTGGACAGCTTTTATCTGGTGAAGACATGTAGCTGTGTAATGGAGATGAGGTTGCCTTCGACTCCTGTGACCACTTGGTGGCTATACAGTGTGCTTTTGTCTCAGTTGGCTGGAAGGATGCTAGGAGTTGTTTTCCATGTGGAGCAAAAGGGTGACGGGATTTCAGTCGGGTGGTCTCTGCTCTCTGGCCTGATGGAGGAGGTGATCTGACAGCCCTCAGAGCGTACAATACAGTCTTGTGGCCCAGAATTTAGGCAAAATCCAGAATTTAGTCATGGAGCCTACAAGACACGCCCAGAGCCAACAACACAGGACTGGAGCCAATGACACAAGCCTGGAGCCTATGATACAAGCTGGAGCCTATGACACAACCCTGGAGCCTCTGACACAACACTGGAGCCTCTGTCACTGGCCTGGAGCTTATGACACGGGCCGGGAGCTTATGACACGGGCCTGGAGCTTATGACATGGGCTTGGGGCCTATGACACGGGCTTGGGGCCTATGACACGGGCATGGGGCCTATGATACAGGCTTGGGGCTTATGACACAACCCCGGAGCCGATGACACAAGTCTGGGGCCTATGACACAAGCCTGGGGCCTACGAAACACAGGCTCAGAAGTTCCAGAACTTAGGCAAAAGCGTGGGGCCTAAAATACAGGACCTGAGCCCACAACAGAGGCCTGGAGCCTATAAAAAGCCCTGAGGCCTACGAAACACAGGCCCAGAAGCACAGAATTTCAGGCAAAGCCAGGAACATAGGCATGGGACCTAAAACACAGGCTCGACGTCAACGTACCAAACCTCTGAACCAATGAGCATTATTGCAAGATATTTTGTGGGTGCTTAGCGCAGATGTAATATATTTGTGTATTTATGCATGGAACTAAATGTTTTCGAGTGAAGCTTTTTGGGCCAAAAATCAGCAATTAGATGATGATGAAAATGCATTAATAAAAGGAAAATAAAGCATGATATCCCCCCTCTCTCTCCCCATCCCTTCCCCCATAACCTCTCCCCCTCCCCCTCCCCTAACCCTTCCCTCGCCCCTCTCCCCTCCCTCTTCCCCCCCCTCACCCTCCCTCTCCCCGCTCCCCCACTCCACCCATCCCCTCATCCTCCTCCCCATCCCTCTCTCCTCCCCCATCCCCCCTCACCTCACACCTTCCTCCTCTCCCCCACCCTTCCCCTCTCCCCCAACCTTCCCCTCTCCCCCCTCTCTCTCTCCCCCGCTCTCTCCCTTTCTCTCTCTCCCTCTCTCTCTCCGCCGCCGCCATGGGAGGGCTGCAGTCGGAGGACCAGAGGCGCTACACCGCGGTCTCCCGCCGCCGTTCGGACCCACGTCCTCTTCCCTCCCCAGCCTATTGAAGGCCGCGGTGCAGCGTCTCTGGTCCTCCGACTGCAGCGCCCCCTGGCGGCGGGAGGCCACAGTGCACCTATGCACGTTGCCCGACCCGCTGAGTTACTCTGACCTTCTGTGACCTTCCCATGATGCATGTCACCCCCCCCCCCCCCCGCCCGCTGGTGACTCAGCGCCAATCACCGGTGGTCCCTCTTGGATTGGGGGTGACGTCAGGGCGCTGGTCGTACTGGCTGGCGGACGGGCGGCTCGACACGGTGCCCGGATGCTCGGCACTCCCAGGTAGGTGCGAAGCCCCCACTTTCCCCTGCCCTCCTTTCCCCCACTCACGCCCCCTCAACCCCCCCTTCCATCCACCTCATGTCCACCGTCCTCATCCCCCTTCCCCACTTGCCTCCTCACCATCTCTCCCCTCCTTCCCGCCTCCCTTCTCCCCCTCCCTCTCCCTCACCCCTTCATCTTCCCCCCTTCACTCCTCTCGCTCCCCTCACACACCGTGCCCTTCCCCCCATTGCGGGCGGCCAGGGTGCCGGTGAACTGACCCCTGCATCTGCTCGGTGTGCAGGCTGAGCTTCGATGGAGGACCACATGGCGGGGCACAACAAAGAGAAGCGTTATGAGTGCGACGTGTGGCAAGGCCTGACAGTACCCGAGCCAGCTGGATACCTGCTGGCGGGAGCACATGGGAGAACGTTCCTTCGACTGCTCGGAGTGCGGCAAGAGCTTCATCCGCTATGACAGACTGCTGTGGCACAACCGCGTGCACTCCGGCCAGAGGCCCTTCGGCTGCTCCGACTGCAGCAAGAGCTTCAAGACGACGCATGAGCTGAAGATGCAGTGGAGAATGCACACGGGCAAGAAGCTCTTTGGCTGCTCTACCTGCGGCAAGAGCTTTGCCTGGTTGTCGAGGCTGTGGCAGCACCGCTGGGTGCACAGCAGTGAGCAGACCTTCACCTGCTCCGACTGCGGCAAAGGCTTCAAATCGTCGCCGGACCTGTTGATGCACAGGCAGGTCACTGCAACCGGTCTGCAGCCGCACTCACCACGATGCCCGTGGCCAGGGGTCCAAGTCCATCACCTCCCCCACAAAGGCCACCAGCTAGGCACTGGCCATGACACCCATATCCGGCCTGCTGGACGGCAGCCTTTGTGTGGGAGGTGATGGGCCAGTAGTTCTCTCTGGTGAAGGCATGGGTGGAGGCGGCAGTCGCTGGAAACACCATGGCCGCTCGGCAAAGATGGCAGCGGACTGGCCGATCTCGCCACTCCTCCACCATCCTCAACCAGCTCAAGGCCGTGCTGGCATCCGTACATCTGAATTTCAAAATCCACGGAGAAATCTCATGCCTCTCTCATTCGAACTGTACTTATCAGCCATCACCTGCTATAAACCCAGTTACCTTTGTACAACTGCAGAAGAAGAATGTAACCATGATCGTAGAAGCCGCTGCCACTCCCCGGTTGGACTTACAGTCATCCGATTGATAATCCTGATCTGGTCCTAATTACCGATGACTCTTCTCACCAACCTAGTGATGACAGATTATTGGCAGGATATGCAGTGGTCACACCACACCAAGTGCTGGAGGTGTACGCTTTACCATCCCGAATGTCCGCTCACACAGCTGAGCTGTATGCCCTGACTCGTGTCTGCATATTGGCAAAAGATACGAGTGTTAATATCTACACCGATTCTTGCTGTGCGTTTGGGGTTGTACATGACTATGGGCAGTTATGGAAAAATAGAGGATTCCTCACATCAACAGGAAACATGATAAACTGATCTTAAATTTTATTAAGATCCTAAAATGTAGACATATTCCTTATTAACTATCTGTGTAGTATAAAATACATGAATATACTAACATTGTGTGGGATGAGAGAGAATACGAGGGTGAAGTGAGGCATCTAAATGGGCATCTAAACAGGAGGAAGGTTGAAGTTGGAGTTTGAAATCCAACGAACAACTTCCACACAGAACACAGTGAACTCGCTGCCGGAAGTAAATAAGTGGGACCCAACATCTGGTCATGCAATAAAATCTCTAAGCAAATCTGCAAAGTCTCCACTTTACATTTTCCTTAAATTTCCCTCCAAATTAATTTCTTCCACAAAAAGAGACAATTATTTCATTGGAATACGACTTGGCTCCAGTGGGTTGACGAGCAAAAGTCCTTGTTTATCGCAGCTGGAGTCTTGCCGACGTCCAAGGGTGGAGAGCGAGCTTCCAACTTTCAGAGTTGAGGGGGAATGACCGGGGGACAGGAAGTGGTGACTCCGGATTAATCCTAAACGTCTTTTGCCAGCGAGAAGAAACACAGAGGAATGACAAAGAGATGGTCCACGATGGGGGATGTCTCCTTAATTTGGAGAATTCAATGTTCATGTCATTGGGCTGTAAGCTTTAAGGTGCTATCCCTCCAGCAATGAGGAGGCCCCAGGACAGAAAGACCAGGGTGGGAAGGGGAGTTAAAAATGGTTGGCCAACCGGGAGAATCCAGCAGGCCTTGGCGGACAGAGCGCAACTGCATTTCTCCTGGAGTAACTTGCAACCTCTGGGAGCACGGACAGGCAACATTCTAGGTCAGGACCCTTCTTCAGACTGCTTGATGTAGGGGTTGGAGAAAGTTGGAAAAGAGAGGTGGGAGTGGTTGCCTTAGATTCCCTTCCTTACAGATGCGGCCTGACCACCAATTCAGAGGGGAATGGACCGACGATGTTTTGAGTCAGGGACCCTTCTTCAGACTGATTGGAGAGGGTGGGGGAGGAAGCTGGAAAAGAGAGATGGGGGCTGGACAAAGCCTGGCAAGTGATAGATGGATACAAAATGCTGGAGTAACTCAGCGGGAAGGCAGCATCTCTAGAGAGAAGGAATGGGTGACATTTCAGGTTGAGACCCTTCAGAAGTGATAGGTGCATATAGGTGAGGGAGACACAAGAAACTGCAGATGCTGGAATCTTGTATGGAACACAATTTAGTTAGATGCACAGAATCTCGTGCCCAGATTTGGTGCCTATGAATCGAGGACCAGAGGACATGGGTTCAAGGTGAAGGTAAAAAGATTTAAAAAGGTATCCGAGGGGTGACTTTTCACAGAGGGTGGTGGGTGTATGGACAAGCTGCCAGAGGAGGTAGTTGAGGCTGGACTATGCCCAACGTTTAAGAAACAGTCAAGTCAAGTCATTTTATTTCTTATAGCACATTTCAAAACAAACTCTCGTTGACCAAAGTGCTTTACATTGATGCAGGGGTACAAAATGTGCTACAAATAGTGGTACATAGATCAACAATACATACATACATACATACAGCGCTCCCTCAGAGGACCTCAAGAAAGGCTTGAGAATAGAAATAAGTTTTTAAGTCTTTGACTTAAAAGAGTCGATGGAGGGGGCAGGTTCTGATGGGAAGAGTGATGCTGTTCCATTGTCTAGGAGCTGCAACCGCAAAAGCGCGGCACCCCTGAGCTTATGCCTAGACCGCGGGGGGATGGTCAGTCACCCCAAGTCAGCCGATCTGAGGGACGTGGAGGTGGTATGGTGGGGGTAAGCAGATTAGATTTTGATGTAGGTGGTGGCAAGCCCGTTAAGGGCTTTGTGTACACAAAGAAGGAGCCTGAAATTGATTAGGAACTGCACAGGGAACCAGGATCGGGGTGATGTGGTCCCTTTTTCGGGTGCCCGTCAGGAGTCTAGCTGCAGCATTTTGGACCAATTGCAGGCGGGGCAGGGATGATTGGCAAGTTTTGTTTTTGTGTGTTTGTGTGTGTAATGAGGTGTTTGTTGTGGTTGTTTTGGTTGTGTGTTAATTGTTTGTGGTTGTATTATTGTTAAATGTATTGATGCAGTGTAAAAGGAGTTGCAGTAATCAAGGCGGGAGGAGATAAATGAATGGATGATCTTTTTGAGGTCATCAAATTGGAGGAATTGTTTTATTTTAGCTAACGCTCAACTGGAAGAAGCTAGCTTTTCCAGTTTCCAGTTCCATTCAACTGGAAGTAGCTAGCTTTTACCATGCATTGACTTGTTTGTCAAATTTCAACGCAGAGTCAAATATCACGCCAAGGTCTTTGATGTGAGGTTGAGTAATGGGGTAAGGTTTCCAAGCTGCCTGCTATCATTTTGATTGATGTCCGAGGGGCCGAGTAGGATGACCTCAGACTTACTCTCGTTTAGTTGGAGGAAGTTCTGGGCCATCCAACACTTTTTATATCTCGAGGCAGAGTAGATAGATCGGTTGTTGGGCTTCAGGGGGAGATAGAGTTGTGTATCGTCTGCATTGGAAGGAACGGAAGGAATGCCGTGCCTTTGAATTACTTGGCCTAAGGGGAGCATATAGAGGGAGAAGGGAATGGGGCCAAGGATGGAACCTTGTGGAACCCCGCAGCAGAGGCTAGTGGTGTAGGAGAAAGAGTTGTTTATGTTATCAGAAAAACTCTACCTTTGACTACGAACCCGAACGGTGACGGTCAATTAGGATGGTGTGGTCGACAGTATCATCAATGCTGCGCTGAGGTTAAGAAGGAGCAGGATTGCACAGTCGCCGGACGTCAACGGTGAGCAGTAGGTCATTATGTACCTTAACAGGCTGACTCTGTGATGTGGTGGGCCCTGAAACCTGATTGGAAGTTTCCAAGATAGTATTTTGGTGAAGGTAAGGCATAAGTTGTCATGTGTGGGTGCCCGCTCTACCACCCACAAATGGAGCTCAGGGCCTGGCAGACATTGATGCAGACAACAACCTGGCTGCTCAACACCCGACTTGAGATCCAACTATTCTGTTGGTTTATTTATGTTCCATTGTAAGAAGAAGGGCTTTATTAAAGTCTCTGAACCTGTGCTATAGTCTCCGGGTCTAGGTTCTGGGCTTGGCCTAAGTTCTGGTGCCACAAGCCTGTGTTTTTGGTGGCACGGGGTTGTATTATAGGCTCCAGGCCTGTGTTTTATGCTTTGGTCCAAGTTCTGGACCTTGGCCTTAAGCTCTGGGCCTCAGAGCCTGTGTTGTTGGCCTTGGGCTGTGTTGAAGGCTACGGGCCTAGTTGTGCACTTTGGCCTAGGTTCTGACCTACGTTTTGGTCCCCCAATCCTGTGTTTAGTAGGCCTCATGGTTGTGTTGTAGGCACCAAGCCTGTGTTATAGGCTCCAGGCCATGTTTGGGCTTCCGAGCCTGTGGTGTGGGCCCAGGCCTGTTTTATAGACTCCGGGCCTGTGTTGTGGGCTTTGGCCCTAAGTTCTATCCCCGCTCCCGCAATCTTCCCTCTCTCTCCCCACTCTCTCTTCCCCTTCTCTCTCACTCCCTCCCTCTCTAACCATCCAATCACCTGAACTGAAAACGCCACCGCAATTCCAGAGAACACGATCATCAAGAGAAGACCGCAGAATAAGGCGAGAATGGTGATTTTGCGAGGTTACGGGGCAGAAACGGCCATTTTCTCGCCCCAAAATATATCGCCCTCGCTCTGTTTCTGTTTTTTTTTACTTATTAGATACAGCGCAGAAACACACCTTCGCTCTCACCGAATCCGCACCGACCAGCAATCGCACTAGCAATCGCCTGTTCACACACTAGCTTAGATTAGAGATACAGCGCGGAAACAGCCCGTTCAGCTCACCGGGTCCGCGCCGACCAGCGATCGCCCGTTAACACACTAGTTTAGTTTGGACATGCAGTGCGGAAGGAGGGAACAGGCCCTTCGGCCCACCGAGTTCGCGCTGACCAGCCGATCGCCCGCTCACACACTAGTTTATTTGAGATACAGTGCGGGAAACTCATTAAATTATATTTGATAATCCCGCCTCTCTCTCCTCTCCACCCCTCTCCTCCCTAATTGATACACAACTGATTAACTTACCACTGGCAATCTCCCAGGTGGACGGTCCCTTGAGGCACCTTACCGGGAGAGAGATGGTAGACAATAGACAAAAGGTTCAGGAGTAGGCCATTCGGCCCCTTCAAGCCAACGCTGCCATTCATTGTGATCATGGCTATGATCATCTCCAATCAGTACCCCGTTTCTGCCTGATCCCCATATCCCATGACTTCCACTATCTTTAAGAGCTCTGTCTAGCTCTTTCTTGAAAGTATCCAGACAACTGGCCTCCACCGTCCTCTGAGCAGAGAATTCACAGATTCACAAACTCTCTGTGTGAAAAAGTGTTTCCTCGTCTCCGTTCTAAATGTCTTACCTTTATTCTTAAACTGTTGGTCCCTGGTTCTGAACTCCCCCAACATCAGAAACATGTTTCTGCCTCTAGCGTGTCCAATCCCTTAATAATCTTATATGTTTCAATAAGATCCCCTCTCATCCTTCGAAACTCCAGAGGTTACAAGCCCAGCCGCTCATTGTCTCAGCATATGGACAGTCCCGTAACCAGCTTGGAGGGGATCATGGTGTTAAGCGCCGAGCTGTAGTCAATGAATAACAGCCTGATATATGAGTTTCTGTTGTCAAAGTGGTCCAGAGCATAGTGGAGATGCCCTCGAGATCGCATCCACCGTTGCTCTGTTGTGGCGGTTAGCGAACTGCAGTGGGTCGAAGTTCTTGTTGACGTAGGAATTGATATGCGCCATAATTAATCTCTCAAAGCACAACAACACCACAGACGTTATTGCCACTGGTCGATAGTCATTGAGGCACGTCACTTGTCTTCTTGGGCATCGGTATTATTGATGCCCTTTTATTTATTTGTTTTAATATTTATTTTATTAGAAGCAATTGATAAAGCGAAAGTAATCGACCACATTTATACAATTTTCGTTTTATAAACAAATAACTAAATCAGAAAAAGGAAAAGGAAAGAAAGAAGAAAATAAAAAGAAAAGAAATAATTTTGTGAAAGACATATATCCCTGCCCTACCATACGCCCGCTCACCCGACCCTAGCATCTATTTTTGAGTTTGTGTTCAACCATTATGTTGTAGAAGAAATTCAATAAAAGGAGCCCATATTTTGGAAAATGATCTGCTTTGGTCAGTTAAGATAAGCCTTTTTTTTTCTAGATGTAGTGTCTTGGTCATTTATGTGATCCACATCTTCACTGTCGGGACTGTTATCTTTTTCCAGGATTTAAGTGAACGTTTTTTCACAGTATTAAACCATAGTCAAGAAAGCATCTTTGAGATATCGTTAGATTAGGGCAACTCTCTGACATTCCTAATATTATTAGTTTTTGAATCTGGCTCCAATTGAATTTTATGTGTTTTAAGAAATGATTGAATATTTCTGTCCAGAAGTTTTGTATTTTTATACAGGATAATTTTATCAAAATAATGAATTGTATCCTGAAGTGATATGGCTTCTTGAAAGTGATATTAATCACAAAGAGGAGAGACAGTTGGGAAGATCTTGTTCAATTTGGTCTTTGAGTAGTATAACCTATTCAATACTTTAAATTGTATCAGGCATTGCCTGGCATTTAAAGAAAGTAGTGTATGTATTGTAGGCTTTCCTCAAATATATCTTTCGAAATGGGTGAACACAGCTCGTCCTCCATGCTCGCCAATAAATCTCAGTGGGTGGGGTTGTCAATATTTAGAAGAGTATTATAAATGTAAGATATCAACTTACTTGTATCGGCAAGTCTATTCAAAACAATCGTCTAATATATACTGGACACATAAGAGGACAGTCTTGTGTATATGTTTTCATGTAATCTCGGATTTGAAGGTATCTAAAGAATTATTGGCCATTCAAGTCATATTTCATAGTTCTGAAAAGAAGAGAAAGTCCCCTTCTTATAGAGGCTCCCGCAGTTATTGATTCCCAGGTTCTTCCAGTGAACAAAACACCACATCTAAAGTAGACTGTTTAAACAAGGGATTTATGAAATAGGAAGAAAGAGAGACATACTTCTCAATAAGACTGAATTTCAGCTGGTTCCAGATACAGATAGTACTATGTATTATCGGATTTTGCTCATACATTGACTTATTCAAATGTATTGGAGATAGGTGGATCGAGTCTATACAAAAAAGGCAAACAATCTTCCCTCTCCATTTTTACCAATTTTACACGTTGACATGTATTCGTCCAACAGAAAGTTTATATTTTTAATAGTAGTTGCCCGGTTATTATAATAAATTAGAAAATTAGGTAGAGCTAATTCTCAATTTTTTTTGGATTTGCACAAATGTCTTTTGTGTATTCTGTTGGTTTTGTAGTCCCAAATAAAGTGTAGTGACAATAGAGTCAATTTAAAAAAAAACATTTAAGGAAAATATATCAGTATTGATTGGAATAAGTATAAAAGTTGCGGAAGGAAGATCATCTTTATGGCATTTAATCTAGCCGATTAGGGAGATAGGAAGTGTTTTCCAAAATTGGAAAAATGTAGGGGCATGCCTACAATTTAGTGATTAATGGTGGGAAGTTATTTTAAACAAAGAGGAATACTTTAATTCTAGTCAGTAAATTTACAAGGATATCTGAACTTTTTTAGTAACGATTCTGAAAGGAAATTGTGTAGTTGATAAGAGTCTTGTTCTTCTATTGGCATGATTTCATGTTTGTTCCAATTTATTCTGTATCCAGTAAAAGAACCAAATTGTTCTATATACATTTAAACATTTGGAATACTAACTTGGGGAGGGGGATTAGTATGTATAGAAACATAGATACATAGAAATTAGGTGCAGAGAGTAGGCCCATCGCCTTCGAGCCTGCACCTTATGTATAAAAATTACATAATCTGCATATAAGAACATTTTTTGGAGGTTTATTTGGTATTATATCCATAAATGCCCTGAAATGGGACCTGATACTCTCGGCAAAAGGGTTGCATGGCTAAATCAAAGAACATTGGAGAAAGAACACATCCTTGTCTGTAACCCCTAGATAAATAAAATTTAGGTGAAAGTGTTTTGATTTGTCAGTTATTCTAGCTGTCAGTCTCGTGTATAAAAAGCTTCACCATAAAGTAAAGTTTTCTCCCAATTGGAATTTTTCCAACACTCTGAAAAGATAATACCATTCCACTTGGTCGAAAGCCTTTGCTGGATTCCAGTGAAATAATTGTTAGATCTTCATTTGGCATCTCTGCCGATTATATATTATGCTAAACAAATGACTCAATTATAAAAAACGAGTGTCGTTTAGGTATAAACCAGTTTGATCTAGAAGTATTAATTTACCGCTCTAGGCTTAAACTACAAGGTCAAAGTCTTAGCTATTGTATCTTCTGATCCGTATTTAAAAGGGCTATTGCACTATAGGATCCAGGCTCCTCGAGATTTTTATCTTTTTTTTGGAATTAATTATAATAGGTGATTCAGCAAGAGTTTGAGGAAAGTCTGTTGTTTAATGCTTGAATGTAAAGGGCTTGGAAGCGTGGGGAAATTAAATCATTACATTTTTATAAAATTCGTTACTAAACCCATTTGGGGCCAGGAGTTTTTCCACTTTTCAATGATTTAATAGTCTCTACTAATGTCTTTTGTTGTTATCTCTTCTCCTAATTCATCACGTTCCCCCCTTATTGAGAGATGGCGTAGATAGCAATTCTCAAGAAAGCTTTTCATCTTTCCAGAATCGACTCAGCGTTGTTTTTGATGAATATAATGTTTGGTAGAATTGTAAGAATCTTTCATTGATATCTTCTTCTTTGCTTCTTCTTTCGTTGTGGCGTGCACAGCCTAAAGTTGTGGGACACTCGTTCTATTTGATTTCCGTTTGTGCACATCGAGTTGATTGCATTAGTCGAAACAGGGTGGACCATGTGAAGGTTGCAATCTTCCACCCAATTGATAAATTTAGGCAATGTAAGCAAATCTCCTTTTTTCTGATCTAACTTTGTGAATAGTACGGTCATCTCTCTAATTGCGAAGTTGGCATGCTAGTAGCTTGTGTGGTTTATCACTAAATTCACAAATTTTTTTTTGTTTAGTAAATGAAATACCCTAATAAATTTTGCATGAGAGAATAGGTTTAATTTACATTTTAGTGCAGCTATCTTATTATGTTTTGCAATGTTTGGGTCAGCCGCATTTTCTAGGTCTAACTGTTTTTATGTGTTTTTCTAATTCCAATTGTTCAGTCTTATTTTACTTGTTTTGTAAAAGCTTCGTATGATCTTGTACAAAACTGTGTACATTTTGGAATTTAAATTTTTGGAATTATTACAAAAAACTATTTAACACAAAATTGAACCCCAATATCGAATTGATTATCTTTGGATCAATGGAAAAGGGAAGTAAACTAACTATATTCCAAGAAGCTTTTCTTTAATTATGGTCTAATAACAGCGAAAAAAACTTATACTTAAATTTTGGAAAACGCACCTAACGCCCAACATTCAAATCGTGGATCTCAAACATACGATCTGAAATGCTACATCTTGAAGAAATGAGATTCCTCTTACTAGGCAAGTAGACCAATTCTTTAAAGATTTGGTCTCCGTTTATTCATCTTATGCATGTGGTGCAACATAAACATAACCTTAGAAATTAAATGGTTAGAAACTGGGAGATGGTTGGGTTAAAAATATGAGATAGGTAGATCTCTCCTAATATCTCTCTTTTTTTTTTACTTTTTCCTTTTCTTTCAATCTTTTAACTTCTCATCTCTGTCCTTTATTTCTTATTTTTTCTGTTTCTACTCGCTTGTTCTATCTATTTCCAACACTCTTTATTTTTTTTTTTTTCTCTCACTGTTCTTTTATTATTGAACCAAAAGTATGAAGTTGTACAAGAATGAAAAATATGTATTTATGTATTAGGTATTAAGTACCAGACTACTGTACTTACTTCTAACAAAAAAAAAAAGAAAAAAAAAAAAGAAAAGCTTTTGTATGCGATAATACAGCCTCTGACATAGGCTTTAAAAGTTTCCCACAGCAAAGATGGAGAAATACCAGGGGTGTCGTTTGTCTCAATAAATGTTTTCATCGGTAGCTTCAGATATAGTCACAACAACTTGCCTCAGCTAGTATTGGTTGGATTCAATCTCCAAAATGATTGTTTATTAACATTCCTTCCAATTTTACTGAAAAAGTAAGAGGACAGTGATCTGAAATAATAATGTTGTGATATTTTGGGTTGTAGGTAAAAGGGATATGTTTGGCATCAACAAAATAAATAGTCAATTCGTGGCATGGCAATAGTCAAATGCATGGCAGATGCAGTATAATTGGATAAATGTGAGGTTATCCACTTTGGTGGCCAAAAACAGGAAAGTAATTACTATTATTTGAATGGTGGCCGATTAGGAAGAGGGAGATGCAACGAGACCTGGGTGTCATGAAAGTAGCATGCAGGTGCAGCAGGCAGTGAAGAAAGCGAATGGTATGTTAGCATTCATAGCAAAAGGCATTTGAGTATAGGAGCAGGGAGGTTCTACTTCAAAGTACAGGGTCTTGGTGAGACCAACACCTGGAGTAATTGCACACAGTTTTGGTCCTCCAAATCTGAGGAAAGACATTCTTGCCATCGGGGGAGTACAGAAAAGGTTCACCAGACTGATTCCTGGGATGTTCAGGACTTCCATATGAAGAAAGAGTGGATAGACTCGGCTTGTACTCACTATATTCAAAACAACAAAAAATTTAGAAGATTGAGAGGGATCTTATAGAAACTTACACAAATTCCTTAAGGGGTTGGACAGGCAAGATGCAGCAGAGATGTACCCGATGTTGGGAACTCTAGAACAAGGGTCACAGTTTAAGGATAAGGGGAAGTCTTTTAGGACCGAGATGAGAAGATCATTTTTCACACAGAGATGATGAGTCTGTAAAATCTCTACCACAGAAGGTAGTTGAGGCCAGTTCATTGGCTATATTTAAGAGGGAGTTGGATGTGGCCCATGGCTAACGGGATCAGGGGTATGAGAGAATGCAGGTACAGGATACTGAGTTGGATGATCAGCCATTATCATATTGAATGGCGGTGCAGGCCTCGAAGGGCCGAATGGCCTACTCCTGCACCTATTTTCCATGATTCTATGACATATTAACCGACTCTAAGTCTGTTGATTTATAACAACTTATTGATTATAAACACCAGTATAACTTATTGATTATCATCGCAGTGTAAACTCAGTAAATTATTACTTACATGCACACAACGATCCGTCCTCAGTGCAACTCACCTGCCTTCCTCCAGCCACAACCCCCATCCTTGCCGCGTGTTCACCATAAGAATCACCTGCAGACCGGACTCTGCAGTGGGCCTGAAGCCTCCACGTTGCTAACTCCTTCCAGCACGGCACTGGGTATCTTTGCTAGTGCCCGTCTCCCCCAGCCCCAGTAACCTTAGTGGCTATTCCACTGGGTCTTCCCCATCCCCCCCTACCATGTAACCCCTGCTCTTCCACACCCACAACCACAGCCCCCATACCCCCCCACCCCCCCTGACCACCCTCCACCCCCCCACCACACGACGCTCCGTCCTCAGTGCACTCACCTGCCTTCCTCCGGCCACAACCCCCCATCCTTGCCGCGGGTTCACCATCCCCCAGACACTCCCTTCCTCCCCGACACTGAAAGGTCGGTCCCTCAGCAGAGGTCTTACCTTTGTCCCCCTCCGTCCTCACCTCAATGAGTTCCGCGCCCACCACGACTTGGAGCTCTTCTACAGTCGCCTCCGCCTCACAGCGTTCTTCCACGGAAGAAGTCCTCGCCCCCCACTGATGATCCCCTTTCCTGTCTCCAACGTACCCCCTCCACTTGGACTCCCCCTCGTAGCTTTTCCGGCTCTAGAACTATTTATCCAGAACTGCCGTTGGGACATCAACTGCCTCGACTTCTCCACTCCCCTGTCTCACTCCAATCTCTCCACCCCGAACATACTGCCATCGACTCACTCTGTAACAACCCAGACTGGGTTATCAAACCCGCCGACAAGGGAGGTGCCATGGTAGTCTGGCGCATCAATCTCTACAAAGCGGAGGCCACGCGCCAACTCCCGACACCTCCTCCTACTTACCCCCTGGACCATGACCCCACTGACGAACACCAGGCCACCATCTCTCGAGCACCATAACCTACTTCATCAGCTCCGGCTCCCTATCCCCCTAGCCTCCAACCTCACCCTTTCCCAGCCCCGCACGGCCTGATTTTACCTTCTCCCCCAAAATCCACAAACCCGACTGCCCTGGCAGACCCATTGTCTCTGCCTGTTCGTGCCCCACTGAACACATTTCCATTTACCTTGACGTCATCCTATCCCCCCTTTGTTAAATCCCTCCAACCTATGTTCAAGACACCTCAGACACTCGCCGTCGGCTCCGCGCATTCCATTCTCCAGGCCCCCATCCTCTCATCTTTACCATGGACTTCCAGTCACTCTACTACACCTCCAACCCCCACCAGGACGGTCTCAAAGCATTCCGGTTCTACCTTGACCAGAGGAGCAACCCATACCTGTCCACTGACACCCTCCTTCGCCTAGCAGAGTTGGTCCTTACCCTCAATAACTTCTCTGTTGACTCCTCCCATTTCCTCCAAACACCAAGGCGTAGCTATGGGCACACACATGGGCCCCAGCTACGCTTGCCTCTTTGTCGGGTACATCAAACAATCCTTGTTCTCAGCGTACCAGGGCCCCATCCCCGACCTCTACTTCCGTTACATCGACGACTGCTTTGGTGTCACATCCTGCACCCACACACAACTGACTGACTTCATCCATTTCACCACCAACTTCCATCCGGCACTCAAATACACTTGGACCATTTCCGACATTTCCTACCATTCCTTGACCTCACCATCTCTATTGCAGATGATACACTCCTGACCGACATCCACTACAAACCAACTGACTCCCACAGCTCCCCTGACTACTCTTCCTCCCACCCTGCTTCCTGTAAGGACTCCATTCCCTATTCCCAATTCCTCCGTCTACGTCGCATCTGCTCCCAGGATGAGGCATTCCACACCAGGTCATCGCAAATGGCCTCATCTTCAGAGAACGGGGATTCCCCTTCCCCACTATAGATGTGGCTCGCACCAGGGTCTCCTCCATACCCCACAAAATGCCCTCTCTCCCCATTCCCCCACTCACAACAAGGGCAGAGTCCTTCTGGTCCTCAACTTTCACCCCACCAGCCGGCAAATACAACACTAGTCCTCCACCAGTTTTCGCCACCTCCAACGTGACCCCTCCACTCGCACATCTTCCCATCTCCCCCCTCCCCTGTTTGCCTTCCGCAAAGACCGCTCCCTCTGCAACTCCCTTGTCAATTCTTCCCTTCCCTCCTGCTCTACCCCTTCCCCGGGCACTTTCCCTTGTAACCACAAGAAATGCTACACTTGTCCCTTCACCTCCCCCCTCCACTCCTTTCAGGGACCCAAGCAGCCCTTCCAGGGTCCGACAGAGGTTTCACCTGCACCTCCTCCAACCTCATCTACTGTATCCGCTGCTCCAGATGCCAGATGATCTATATCGGTGAGACCAAGCGGAGGCTTGGCGATCGTTTCGCCGAACACCTCCGCTCGGTCCGCAATAACCAAGCCAACCTCCCGGTGGCTCAGCACTTCAACTCCCCCTCCCATTCCGTATCCGAACTCTCGGTCCTGGGCCTCCTCCACGGCCAGAGTGAGCAACACCGCAAGTTGGAGGAACAGCACCTCATATTCCGCTTGGGGAGTTTGCATCCTCTGGGCTTGAACATTGAATTTTCTCAATTCTGTTAACCCTTGCTGTCTCTTTCCCCTTCCCACCTCTCCCTCAGCCCTCGGGCCCTGGCATTCCCTCTCTCTCTATATCTCTGCCCCACCCTAGTCGCACTAGCTTCTCATTTTCACACTACAAACAGCTTACAATGGCTTGTTCCCTTTAATCATCGATCTTTTTTGCATATCCTGCATTCATTGTTCTTTATCTCTCCACATCACCGTCTATATCTCTCGTTTCCCTGATCCCTGACCAGTCTGAAGAAGGGTCTCGACCCGAAACGTCGCCTATCTCCTTCTTTCCTTAGATGCTGCTGTACCCTCTGAGTTTCTCTAGCCTTTTGTGTACCCCCAAAGTATTACTTCTCCTTTGATGGATCCCACAGTGTCCTGGGCAAACTTGAATGTTTTATCGGGATCAGTAAAGAAGGATTCATCCCCTTTATAAGTAACTCACAATTTAGCAGGATATAATGGGCCAAATCGGAGATCAGGTATGTCCCTCAGAATAGCTCTTGACTTGGGAGAAGAGTGGTCTTTTCTTAACGACTTCGGCAGGAAAGTCTCTGAAGAATCGTATGTTTTTGCCTTGAAAAGTTAGGTTTCTGTTGCTGGCAACTTTCTGCAAAATACCCTCTAGAGCATGGCAGTGGTGCACCCCTCAGGATCAGAAGTTTTGGTGGGCTGTGATGTCTGACCGGGTTCTCAGAGCTCTGTGAGACCAGTTACGTTTAGGTTTTTCATCTAAAGAGAGTACGTCTTGAAGTAGTTGAGCCGTAAAATCTCGAAGATTTTGAACACGTTGTGAGGGATAAAGTGATTAAACCCCACTATAGTAAGGAGCTTTAAAGAGGATTCAAACTGATAGGGGCCAGGGAGAGGGTTTTGACACAGCTGCGTATAAAAGTTACCAGACCCATCCTTGAGTGATAGCATTGTATAGCGATAAAAGGGAGTGATGTAGATAGATCCCTATCAGTAGAATGGTGATAGATGGGACCCTTGTCACTATAGCTTAGCTTTAATGCTGATATAGGAGAACTGAGAGGGTTCACTTGGAGGTGAGTAAAACTAGGATAGGTCATGAACAACTGAGCATGCTTAATAAAATAAATGAATATTACAACACACACCCCTGGTCAAGAAACTGTTCATTACCATGAACATGCGATGTATGATGTGGGAGGTACTGGGGGGATGTACCTACATATTGTGCACCTCGATTTAGTCTTTGAGCAGCACAAAGCATATCGCACAAACTGGGGCTCGTCCGCGATCACCACTCCGGCTGCTTGGTGGGTGGCAAAGAAGGAAGGGAAGGTGCACCCTGCTGATTTCAGCAGTCCTCTGATCTCCTTGCTTGCCATCAGCTGTTTGAGCGAGTGATATTCGGGTAAAAATATTACAACACAACCCCTGGTCAAGAAACTGCTCATTACCATGAACATGCGATGTATGATGTGGGAGGTACTGGGGGATGTAACTACAGATTGTACACCTCGGACCCTGATTGGAGAAGGGTCCGGATGGGAGGTTGAATGTAGAATTGTGTGTATAAAGGGTGTGAGATACGCTTTGTGCTCACAATCACTGCTCAAAAGACTAAATCTTGGAAGCAAGAGATTCTTTATTTTTCACGAATCTGCAGAACCGGGTGCCTCTCCAAGTCGAGACACACCGAAGTCAGAGAAGTCATCCCCCTTTATACACATGATTTTACATTCAACCTCCCCTCCGGACCCTTCTCCAATCAGGGTCTGAGGTGCACATCTGTAGGTACATCCCCCCAGTACCTCCCATATCATACATCGCATGTCCAGACATGTTCATGGTAATGAGCAGTTTCTTGACCAGGGGAGTGTTGTAATTTTCATTTATTCTATTGAGCATGCTCAGTTGCTCATGACCTACCCTAGTTTTTACTCACCTCCTAGTGAACCCTCTCAGTTCTCCTATATCAGTACTAAAGCTAAGCTATAGTGACAAGGGTCCCACCTATCACTCCATTCCACTGATAGGGATCTCTCTACATCACTCCCTTCTGCCACTATACAATGCTATTACTTCTTACTCAAGGATGGGTCTGGTAACTTTTATACACAGCTGTGTCAGAACCCTCTCCCTGGCCCCTATCATTGAATCCTCTTTTAAAGCTCCTTACTATAATGGGGTTTAATCACTTTATCCCTCACAATCCTCCTTTTTCTTTTGCTACGCATATACTGATTAAACCTCAATTTCAAGTTCCCTCAACTCGAATTGATGTAACATTGTCCTAATCTTCTTTTCCTGTAGATCATGGACCTCCCTGGCCGCATTATCATTATTCTCTGTATTTCCCCTTTCTCTCCCATAGGCATGACTTCAGCCTGCATCTGACTTATACTCCTTGTAATAAGTTCCCTAAAACAAGGGATGCAACAGGGGATAAAGATCAGTCCAGCCTTGCACATAGAAACACGAGTCCCACCGTTCTCCACCATGTTCCTCCGAGGATGGAATCCCACCATTGGGTTCCCATAATCGAATTCCACTTTTGTATTGGAACATGCGCCAACTTACGGATCCCTTCTGATATGTCCATCACTGCCTGTCCATTATCATCGATGTTTAAACAGCAATTAGAGAGGTTGAATTTCTCGCATACCCCTCCTTCTTCTGCCAGGAGATAATCTAGGGCCAACCGGTTCTGGTATATCGCTGCTCTCATCTGTGTCTGCTGCTTTGCCAGCATCTCCAGTGCCCCCGCAGTTTGGTTGGGTAATTACCTCCAGACTCTGCTAGTCTTATGATCTGGTTTAACATGTTTACTGGGTTCGGTAGCCCCATGATCCATCCTGTGCCCAAGTGGCTGGTCCGTAGTATGAGATGATTCTTGCTGGTGGCCATTCATCATCTTCCCATTCTCCAATGTCTATTTTCCTCTTCTTCCGATATAGGTCGTCAAATACAGGTGTTCCTAGCAACCGCCCTTCTTCGGTGTTTACCAGGAAAAATCCAGGTTGTACCAGTCCAATAAAGCAAGTCCCGCTCCAATTTATCGGTAACACCGAGTATGCCTTGTATCCGCATATCCATAACAGTCCTTCAGGGGCCGGTCCACTAGAGGCAACCTTGTTCCATATGTCTCGCAACACTGGGATTCCTTGATAAGGGTTGTTCCCGGTGCAGTTCCATAGTCCAGTCGATTCCATTCCATCAGTCTTCATCCAGATAGCGCAGTTTTTCCCGTATTTCGTAGTTGGATACCATTTAGGCTTCTCTGGCCACCACACTCGGGACTGATTTGGCCAGTGGGTGACGATGCACTGGCAGGGGTTGCTGCCTACTAGGACAGCATCCTTTGCCCAGGGCCTAGCGATACACTCAATCCCAACCGGAGCGTCTGTCAGGACGCATGCCTGGGGATCTCGGTCTTGTCCAACTGTCAGGTTCCGCTCCATCAGGTCCCATACTTCAACAATGGATCCTCTCCACAGCCAACGTGAGCTCATCAGTGGTCCGCCACAGACCCAGCAGTTAGTCACATTCAGGATTCCAGCTATCCGGAGGGCCAAGTCCACGAACAGGTTTTTTTCTCCTTCAGGGATCTCAATCTGCTTCTTTATTTCTTCGTACAGTGTCTGGTGCAATTGAGGCTGAGTTAGGTGGGGGGAGGGGGAGGCTTGGTGACTACTACTTCTGTAAACTCTTTTATTACTTCCTCTTTCATCTTATCTATTGCCCATTTTACGACCTGGAAAGGGAAACCTAACTGTCCTGCCTTGGTTACACAAACCCATCTCTCTCCCTTTGGGCAGGTAACGTACCCAAACCTCCCTATATACCCCCTATTCCCTATCATCAAATACTTCTTTCCCCCCTCTTCACAAATTGTTCTTGTCCTCACGTTATAGCAAGCATCGTTCACATGGGAATGATAGGTAAATGATCTGGTTATCCGCCCTCCATATCTGATAGGATGATAACATTTATCACAATTATCAATACTTTTTACCACAATTACATGCAAAGCAAACAATACCACAATACTGTCAGTTATACATTAAAGTTAATGTTAGGGGTTTGTTTCCTGGCTTCACCATCCACTGTTCCTCCTCATCAGGAGCGGGTGGATCAACGGGTCCTTTAACCCGGATTGCGTGAGTCCACCCTTTTTCTTTTGTTCGTACTGCTGTCTCGGTTGTCAGTAATACTAGGTATGGGCCGGTCCACCTGGGCTGGAGTTTCTCCTCCTTCCAATTCTTGACCAGTACCCAGTCGTCGGCCTTTACAGCATGTATCGGAAAGTCGAGTGGTGGGCTTTGAGCCACTAGTCCTTTAGCTTTTAATAGTAAGATTAAATGAGAACTTACCAGTTTGAAGTTTGGTCTTTATTTTATGAGGAGTCGAGTTGAGGGACTACGTGAATAGAAGCCCGTACAGCCGTTGGTGCGTCAATCTTCAAAGCAGCGGAATGAATTCACAGCTAACAATGACCGAAGTATAATGGTAAGATGATAAAACTAGAACTACCAGATGAGATCTATGAGGGTGGGAGCGGAGGGCACGTAGTCCCTCAACTCGACTCCTCCATAAAATAAAGATCAAACTTCAAACTGGTAAGTTCTCGTTTAATCTTACTATTTTACTTCGGAGTCACGTGAGTGACTACGTGAAGACTTCAAAGCACTGTGAATTCACGCCACAGACTCAAATCCGACATTCACACTGCCTGGATTGACTCAAAAGTCGTTAACAATCAATCATGCATCAGTAATACATTTGTTAAATGGAATAACAGTTTATTTACAAACAGATCATAACAAACCCCTCTAACTCAGGGGAAAAATGTAACAGTACTGACACCAGAATCAGCAAACACCCCGAGCCTTGAAATCGGCTTGTGACAAAACCTCTGAAAATTAGCTCACTGGACCATCCTGCGGCCGCGAGGACCTTGCAATCATTTGCACCGACACCTTACTGTGTGGTTTTTTTGTGACTAATAAAACAAAGCCAACTCTGTTCCTCTCAGAGGTTTAGTAATCTCAATGTAAAGAGATAAATGTGAGACTATACAGAAGCGATCATCTGCGGGGTATGCTGAAAACACCATCTTACATCCTGTCATGCCTCTTTTATTATGTTTAAGCAAATCATAGATATAAAATATAATGGCATCAGCCGACACATGCATTCTATCTAGCCGTAGCTTTTGCAATGTTTGTACACGTTGGGCTGAAACCAACACCAGAAGCATGACCACCTTCATAGTTACTTTGGCTATAGATAGGCTTGTAACCGGAGCCCACTGGCGAAGAAGCATAAAAACCTCACTCACATTGCAAATACCGGCATACCTGAGTTTAGGAGGATTAGAATTGAAACTCCCTTCATGAATCGTGAACTAACGGATGTGTCCCTACTGTATGCAATTCTGCATTCATAGGTAAATAAGAAGACAGAGCACTTCTGGCTGAATTAATTGCACTGTAACTTAATTTTTTTTTTGGTCAAAATAAAGAGTTGACAACTCCAATACATCCGTGATCCCTGACGTGTGGTATACAATATCCTGCTGTAGGCAGAATTGCTCCCACTTCCTTATATAGGTGATATATTGCTGCTGTGTACTATCCCTGCAGGCCGACGTGAGAACATCCACCGTCCGATGAGACAGTCCTCTCCCCAGGTATGGCCTCCTTATAATCTGCAAATTAACAGATCAATACGATCCTATAAAGGATGTTGATCCCCAGTGACTGGATTTACCAGTAGATTTTTATTCTTGGGCATAAGCATGTAAGGCTCCCTAGCCATTTGTTAATACAACGGGAAACCATGCTCGTGTAGGCCAATCTGGCACTACCAATACCCCTGAAGCGGAGTCCTCCTTGATCTTTTGCAAACATCTGCTGATGAGACAGAATGAAGGAAATACATACACAAACATTCCTCCCCCAATGCAGCGAAAACGCATCCACTGCTACTGCCCCAGTATCTGGTTACCATGAAACATATCTAGGTAACTGATGATTTAATCGAGATGCAAACAAGTCAATATCTGGCAATGCATACTGATCAATCATTTGGTTAAACACATCCTGATTAACATCCATTCAATGTTGTCATTAACTGACGTGACCTCTTCCTGGCAAATAAAGTGCTGAAAGCCAGATATTTTGGTCAATACACCAGCTCCAAATCTGGTTAGCCAGTCTATCACAAGACTGTGACTTAACTCCACCCATGTGGTTTACATATGCCACTGCTGTGGTGTTGTGAATCTGAGCTGCACATGCAGATCCCTCCTTGTAGAACAATAAGCTTTGAGCCCATACCAGGTGCCCAACAACTCTAAATAATCAGTCCCTCTTAATTGAGGAAGCGATGTCTCATCCACATTCCATCTGCCTCCACAACTAGAAGACATATCTGTTGCACCCCAACCCAGTGCACTCACATCAGTCTGTAATATCAGTGACGGTGATTCCACGAAACCTTCCTTAAATTTTTTGAAACGTACTATCCACCATTGTATGTCAGCAATCGCCCCAGCTGACAACTGCATAGGCCTATCAAAAATAGCCCCTTTGTATTCTCAGTGCCTGTTCCTTTGATGGTTGTAATTGTTGATAATGCAGAGGACAATACTGCACAGCTGGAAAAGCTGCAACAACTTCCCAATAAAACTGGCTACTTGTCTAATCAAAGGCCGTTGTTCTCCAACGAGATTAACACAGTCCTCAATTAACTGATTCAATTTATCCCTGGGCAAAGTTACCAACATGTGATTGGAATTAATGGTAAATCCCAGATAATCAATAATTTGGACTGGTGATAATTAAGATTTTCCTGGGTGAATAACAAATCCCATTTGTTCAAAAATGATTTTAACAACTGAAACTGATGATTGAGTTTCAGCATGAGTCTTTCCAACAATCAGAAATCATCTAAATAGGCCATTACCACATGCCCCTGAGCTGTAAGCAATGCTAACACAGGTTTTACCAATTTAGTAAATAATCTAGGAGCTGAAGTTAATCCATTCGGCAATGTCCTGAATTGCCACAGCTCAGTCATCCAAATAAATTTCAAATATCTTCTATCATCACCATGAATAGACAGTGCGTAATATGCATTCTTTAAATCAATGGTTGCCATATAATACCCTTTGGACACTAGATGTTTGCCCGTGGTAAAGTTCTCCATTTTGAAATGCCTATAACAAACAAATTTGGTCAAATTCGATAAATCCAGAATAATTCTCCATCCCCAGTCTTTTTAGATCTGGGAAATATACTTGACAGAAATTGTTGACTTTGATAGACAGAAGGCTCAATTACCCCTTCTCATGTAACGACTGAATCTCTGCTTGAATAAGCACATTTTCCTCATCTGAAAATAAGTTTACTACTAGGAAAATGTTGACTAGGTAGACTGTCCTTATAGTAAAATCCAATTTTTCACCCCTTCAATACACTAAGTATGAACAAATCTGATGTCAACTGCTGCCATTGTTTGAGAAACAATTTTTACCTTCCCCAATTTGAACAGGAACATCAGTTAATTCATTGTCTGTCAATGGTAAATTCCTTACCAGCATCTTTCCTTGCGGCCTTGTTGTCCTCGACTTCTTGTAGAGAACCTTTTTTTGCCTTGCTTCCAGCTGGCTTAATGAGAGCCATGGTTATAACAACCTCATAACAGTCTTTGAGCCTTTTTGCAAAAATTACCACCAAACAACAGATTTCGTGGTGGTACACTGGTTTCAAAATGCATTACAAAGGAGTTCCAGTTCATCCTGCTGTGCTTCAACCATATCATTTGTATCAATAACTTTCACCACAGCTGTAATACCTGCTGACAACAGTTTAAGCACTTTTTAAAACTTCATCTCCTGGGCCCTAGCAGGTAAACCCATCTATGACCAAATTTGGTGACTAACCACCGGTACCTTCAGGAGATCTCAATTAACAGGAGCTTTATTGTTTTTTGCTACTTCATCCATAGCTAGCTCCTGTAACTGGTGGGAGAGCACATACTGAATGGCTTCAGCCAATTCTACATCAATCGCCTTTCCTGCCTCTCTACACTCAGCAAACTTCCCAGCAATGTTCGGAATTACCTCCCACCGAACACCTTTACTGCTCTCCCCCAGCAAACTGCCCTGATAGAACATCCTCCTCACAGGCAGGATAGTTCTGCAGCCCTGAAACAGGTGCTGCTAGCACAAGCTCTCCATCAGCCTGGCTTGGGCACCACTCCTCCCCACGGAGCTGGTCCCTGTCGAGCATTCTTTTGAAATAGAATCTCGACGTGGGAGAGCCGTGAGCAAACGGACTCTCCTATGGAGGGTATAACCTCCAGGCCCGACTCATTTACGGGCCACAGAGACTTGCCAGCGGCCCCCTACTGACAAGCCTCCACTGCCCCCCGGCAGTGGGTCCGCAACCACTGGCTGTGTAGCCAGCACCGGACCAGGTGTACCAGACGGCCTCCATCCTCAACACTCTCCTGCCACTTTACCTTTCTACCCCGGAGCGCCTCGCCGACACCTTCTTCCCTTTCTGCAACATATCTACAAAAACTCCCAACCGTCGCAGAAAAAGACCTGTGGTAAAGTATTTCAACAAACCTTACCTCGTTTCAACTTGTTAACGAAAACTGCTGGAGAATGGAGGGTGAAGTCTGAAGAAGGGTCTCGACCCGAAACGTCGCCCAGCTCCTTCGCTCCTTAGATGCCGCTGCACCCGCTGAATTCTCCAGCTTTCCATGTAACCCGCGGTTTAAACTTACCGCTCGGAGGAGCGCTGCTGCTCCCCCCGCCCGACTGCACCAGCGTCTGACATCATGACGCACCAACGGCTGTACGGGCTTCTATTCACGTAGTCACTCACGTGACTCCGAAGTAAAATTCTGTAAGGGAACGAGATACTGCCAGTAAATAGTTCCTTAAGAATACATCACTACCCTCTATGGTGGGTATTCCTTCTATCTTTCCCAAATAAGGTAACCCAAACAACATTTCATAGGGAGACACTGCTAACTTTGCATGGGGTCTCCGTTGCTTTTCTCAAAGCCTTTCTGTTTCACTACTGCTCCAAACAAGTGCCAGACTCCATGTACATATGCTGCTCTTGAAGCCTTAATTTCTGCCAACTGAGCTAAGCAAGATTGCAGGCAAGCTTCCAATTTGATCCTGCGCTATAGCTTTTACTTCTTTAGATATTACTCGTCCAAAATATTCTACCTGCTGCTGATAAAACAAAAACTTCTTCCTTGATACATCATGACCTCCTGTGCCATCTTTTCCAAGATAATTACAATGTCTCTCTCTCACATTGCTCCTCACTGGTGGAACAAACCAAGAACCCATCCACATACTATATCAACACCTTCCAAATCTGCCTACAACATCTGATTAAAAACACGGCGCTAGTATTTAAAACGCTGCCGCATCCTAGCCTAGGTGTATTTAATACCTCTTCTTAATGTTCTTACCATAGCTATGTTCACCATTATATTATTATTATTATTATTATTATTATTATTATTATTATTATTATTATTATTATTATTATTATTATTATTTCCTGATTATCGTACCTGTTCACATCCCCAACACACCTTATCCATTACCTATCTCCTTACAAGCCTTGTCTGGGCTTAGATCCAGATTTATTTCACTCCTGATAGGGCATTTGAGAAAACACTTTCCCAAATACATTTTGGCTCTGTCATAGGACTCACTGTGTGTCGGTGCACCACTTATTTCAGACTTTTCAACCAGGTCTGTTGTTACTGACAACATTGTCTTTCCTTTTTCACGCTCTTTCTTTCTAAAGCAGTCTCATCAATTTATCCCTCTGCTTCCCACTTTAATCCTTTCTGATCTGCCTTCTTTCTCATTCTAAACTCAATGTCTTACTTCTCAGATAGTTTATCCTCCTTTGCAAATTTATTCATCTTCCTTTTAAAATCTTCCACTGACTTCTCGATCCTCATATTTTACCACCACTCCTTCTACCCCGGGTAATGTCATCACTTTCCCTTCTACCCCTGAGATTCTAACTTGTTTTTCACCCAATCTCATTCCTTCCGGTACCTTAGTTACGCTTGATCTCTCTGCTCCCGAATCTACCATGAATACCATATCCTCTCCCTGGGGTCCTAATTTCAAGTTTACCACGTGTATCCCATACACCCCAGGGAGCAGGACCCCCTGACTTCCCTATTTTTCCTCCATGAGTGTGTACAACTGCACCTCCCGTCGTAGCCTGGGACATTCCCTCTTGAAATGACCCTCCTCATTACAATAGTAACACCAGGATGGCCCCGTGTACCACCCTCCAGATCCTTGTTCCTTGTTTTCCCGGGGACCCCAACTTCGGTCCCTCCATTCACCTCTTCCTCGTCCTCTAATACTACCGCTTCCCCTTCCCCGGACTCCATGAGCACCCGGCCTTCTATCACCTTCGATTCCCCCCTTCTGTACTCCTTGCTGTACTGCTTGCAACATCATTTTTGCCTTTCCCTTCTGTTTTTCCTCATCCCGTCTTACATATACCTTTTGAGCCTCTGTTAACAATTGATTCAATGGTTTGTCATTCCAATCTTCCAATTTTTCCAGTTTCTTTTTAATGTCTGGCCATGATTTGGTTACTAAAATTAACCTTTAGCAACTGCTGACCTACGTCTGAATCAGGGTCTATCCCCGAATACTGCTGGACATTCCTCCTCAACCTTTGTAAGAACACTGTCGGAGGTTCGTCCTTGTTCTGCTGATTTTCAAAAGCCCATTCGAAATTCTGTCCCTTGGGAACAGCTTCTCTGATTCCCTTGATTATTATCTCCCTGAGATCTCTCTTACTTCTTCTGTTTGGTTACTCCAATCCGGCGCAGTAATGGGATATTTTACTGCTCCCGCATCTGCTGCTCCCGCTTGAGCCTGCAACCCCTTATCCCAGACTTTTATTCCTGCCTGTCTGACCATCTGTCTTTCTTCTGAAGTAAAAAAACTTCCCATTATTGACATCATTGTCTGCCAACTCCTTTTTTTTTCCCCCTGAGCCCCATTAATTTATTACCCTTCTCCAACCAGAATGTTTATCTAAACAAACCATAAAAGCTGCTTGTTGTTCAGCAATTAACTTATTTCTAATTTTGTTCAAACCATTCTCCCTACAATTCCCAAATTCCAATTCCTAGTTTAAATACATACGACTAACAATTTTCCAAATTAACTTTACTGAAAAGAAATCAACAAAGCCAAGCAACCTACATTTTCCAACTTTCCCCTTTTAAGTTGCGATGATACAAAGCATTGTCCGTTACCTTACAGCTGTCCGTAACCTCCCCCATTGCTTACAATTTCTTAAAGGAACACACACACATACCCTTACAGCATGTGGCCCACAGCAAACAAACCTATCACATATACAAACTTCCTCATTCATACAAAACCGGTTTTTACACACACATCACATTAGTTCCATTCTTACTTCAATGAGATTGTTTGAAACAACTCAATATTTTTCATAGAAACATAGAAATTAGGTGCAGGAGCAGGCCATTCGGCCCTTTGAACCTGCACCGCTATTCAATATGATCATGGCTGATCATCCAATTCAGTATCCTGTACCTGCCTTCTCTCCATACCCCGATCCCTTCAGCCACAAGGGCCACATCGAACTTCCTCTTAAATATGGCCAACGAACTGGCCTCAACTACTTTCTGTGGCAGAGAATTCTACATCATTTCTTCCCATGTATATATATTTGGCCCTAGGAACTGATCTATTTGTTCAGCCAGTCCCAAGGGGTCTTCCAATAAACTTTTCATCTCCTTTTAAAAGTTCCTCACCTCCATACTGGTGAGAGGCACATTTACAAATCCCATCCCCCCTTCATTTCCCCCTAACGGGACCTCTCTTAGGGTCTTCATTTGAACAGATCGGTCTGATCTTTGTTTGGCTGCCCTCGTTTGAGATTGCGTCATCCGACTACTGCCTGGGACACCCGTCCCATCCTCGTCCTCACTTTTTATTTCCTCTTCCTTATCTGACTGGCTCGCTCCTTCACATTCTATGTTTCAATCACAGTTTCTTTCATCCTGTTTCTTCTCTACTTTCCGTGATTCTCTACTATCTGTCTCTTCTGAGACAGGAGCGGACAGGTTTACTGCCGAGCCGCTCTGAATTAGTGGGACCTCCTGGGCAGATGCAGCCGGTGCTGATGGGGGTATATTTGGGGGTTGGGATTCATATGGCGGGGGCAGACGTCGTAGGTTGTCATCACCAATTGGGGGCCAGTCAGATTCATCCTGCTCTCTCTCTGTCTTTAACGGAAACATCCCATTATTGGGTTTCCAGCACTGGGCATAGTCCTTTTCTATTTGATTTGGCGTTTCTCGTGCATTCACAAAAACATTCAACGCTTGTCTCACCCAGTCTTCATTTGAAACCAACCTTGACCACCACACTGCGCTCCCTCGGATAGGCTCCTTTTGGCCATTCAAAGTAACAAAACTTTATCATAGTTTTACCCCGGGTGTTCCCTTCACCCCATCCGTGCAACATCTGCCCCAACGGACTATCGGGCGCAATGTGCGGCTCCATATCAATATGAGCCTTATCCTGTTTCCCCGGACCCTTTTCCCGTTCCGGTTTCCATTGTCTCGTCGTACTACTCCCGTCCGACAGACCCCGGTTGCCCAGGCAATACTTAATAGTCAGTTTTCTTACCTGGGTCTTGGCACAAGAATCGCTCGACCGTTCCTTATTTATTCACCTTACACCCCCTCTTGCTTCCCGAGTCTTTCCACCCGAATATCACTCGCTCAAACTGCTGATGGCAAGCAAGGAGATCAGAGACTGCTGAAATCAGCAGGGTGCACCTTCCCGTCCTTCTTTGCCTCCACAAAGCAGCCGGAGTGGCAATCCCGGACGAGCCCCCAGTTTGTGAGATATGCTTTGTGCTCACAATCACTGCTCAAAGACTAAATCTTGGAAGCAAGAGATTCTTTATTTTTCACGAATCTGCAGAACCGGGTGTGTTCTCTGACACACCGAAGTCAGAGAAGTCATCCCCCTTTATACACATGATTTTACATTCAACCTCCTCTCCGGACCCTTCTCCAATCAGGGTCTGAGGTGCACAATCTGTAGGTACATCCCCCCAGTACCTCCCATATCATACATCGCATGTCCAGACATGTTCATGGTAATGAGCAGTTTCTTGACCAGGGGAGTGTTGTAATATTCATTTATTCTATTAAGCATGCTCAGTTGCTCATGACCTACCCTAGTTTTACTCACCTCCTAGTGAACCCTCTCAGTTCTCCTATATCAGTACTAAAGCTAAGCTATAGTGACAAGGGTCCCATCTATCACTCCATTCCACTGATAGGGATCTCTCTACATCACTCCCTTCTACCGCTATACAATGCTATTACTTCCTACTCAAGGATGGGTCTGGTAACTTTTATACACAGCTGTGTCAGAACCCTCTCCCTGGCCCCTATCATTGAATCCTCTTTTAAAGCTCCTTACTATAATGGGGTTTAATCACTTCATCCCTCACAGGGGGATGACTTTTCTGACCGGTGTGTCTCAACTTGGAGAGGCACCCGACTCTGCAGATTCGAAAATAAAGAATCTTGCTTCCACGATTTAGTCTTTGAGCAGTGATTGTGAGCACAAAGCACATCTCACAACGTGATGCCCTTTTAAAGCAGGTGGGAACCTCAGACTTCAGAAGTGAGAGATTGAAAATACGTAAGCATAAATACACAAATATATTATATCTGACCCACAAACATATCTCGCAATAATGCTCTTTGGTTCAGAGGTTTGGTACGTTGGCGTCAGGCCTGCGTTTTAGGCCCCAGGTCCGTGTTCCAGGCTTTGCCCGAAGTTCTGGGCTTCCGGGTCTGTTTCATAGTCATCAGGGCTGTTTTATAGGTTCCAGGCCTGTGTTGTTGGCTCAGGTCCTGTATTTTAGGCCCCAGGCCTTTGGTGTGGGCTTTCACCTAAGTTCTGGAACTTCCGACCTGTGTTTCGTAGGCCCAAGGCATGTGCCATAGGCCCCTGGCCTGTGTCATGGGCTCAAGTGTTATTTCATAGGCTCAATAGACAATAGACAATAGGTGCAGGAGTAGGACATTTGGCCCTTCATGGCTGCTCATCCCCAATCAGTACCCCATTCCTGCCTTCTCCCCATATCCCCTGACTCCGCTATTTTTAAGAGCCCTATCTAGCTCTCTCTTGAAAGCATCCAGAGAACCCACCCCCACTGCCCTATGAGGCAGATAATTCCTCAGGCTCCAGGCACGTGCCATAGCCTCCAGGCTTGTGTATTAGCCCCAGGCCTGTGTCACAGACTCCAGGCCTGTGTCATAGGCCCCAAGGTTGAGTCATAGGCAGCAGCCTCTGGCATAAGCTGCAGGCTTGTGCCATAGGCCCCAGACCTGTGTCATTGCCTCCAGGCCTGTGTCATAGGCTCCAGGCCTGTGTCATAGGCCCCAGGGTTGTGGCATAGGCTTCTGTCATAGGCTCCAGGCTTGTGTCATGGACTGCTGGCCTGTGTTGTAGGCTCCGGGCCTAAATCCTGGGCCACAGTACTGTATTATAGGCTCTGAGGGCTGTCTGATCACCCCCTCCATCAGGCTATCAGCAGAGAGCAGAGACCCCCTCCTCCCCCTCTCTCCCCCTCATTCTCTCCCACCCTCTCTCTCCCCTACTCTTTCCCCCACCCACTCTCTTTTCCCTCCCCCCTCTCTCTCTCTCTCTCTCCCCTCTCCCACTGCCCCTCTCCCTCTCTCTCCCACTCTCTCTTCCCCCCCCCCTCCTGTCACCCCTTTGCTCCACATGGAATACAACTCCTAGCATCCATTCAGCCAACTGAGACAAAAGCACACTGGATAGCCACCAAGTGGTCACAGGAGTGGATGGCAACCTCATCTCCATTACACAGTTACATCTCTTCACCAGATAAAAGCTGTCCTGGGTCTGACCTCCCCAGAGGAGCATGGGTGAAGCTCAACAGACTTGGTACTGGTGTTTCAATGCCAGCATGTGGAGATGGGGGCTCCGCCATTCAACAAACAATAGGTGCAGGAATAGGTCATTCAGCCCTTTGAGCCAGAACCGCCATTCAATGTGATCATAGCTGATCATCCCCAGTCAGTACCCTGTTCCTGCCTTCCTCCCATATCCCCAGACTCTGCCATCTTTAAGAGCCCTATCTATCGGTCACTTGGCTTACCCCTTATTCTTAAACCGTGGCCCCTGGTTCTGGACTCCCCCAACATCGGGAACATATTGCCTGCCTCTATCGTGTCCAAACCTTTAATAATGTTATATGTTTCAATAAGATCCCCGCTCATTCTTCGACACTCCATAGTATACAAGCCCAGCCGCTCCTTCTCCCAGCATATGACAGTCCCGCCATCCCGGGAATTAACCTTGTAAAAATACGCTGTACTCCCTCAATAGTTAGAATGGCTTTCCTCAAATTAGGGGAACAAAACTGCACACATTACTCCATGTATGGTCTCACTAGGGCCCTGTACAACTGCAGAAGGACCTCTTTGCTCCTATACTTATATTGGAGCAAAGCCTGGGAATGCAGAACAGAACAACAGACAGCCAACCATGTCATTTCTGAGTGCCCGCTCTACCACCCACCAAATGGAGCTCAGAGCCTGCAGACATTGACGCAGAGACAACAACCTGGCTGCTCAACAGCCGGCTTGAGTGGGGAAAATAACAAAAAAACAAACGGAATTTGAGAATATGGAAAAATATTATCAATGAATTTATGATTTAAAAAACACACAATTACATACTAACATAAAATATAACTAATACAATTGTGTAATATTAAGGCACAGCGTAATAATGGCTGATGTTTACTTCATGATGTTAATTACTTGCTAAATATAAGAATAACGAGTTAAATATGATTGATAAATAATAATATACTAACACATTTTATGGATATAGTAGATCTAGTCTAAATTGTGCGTAAAGAGGGGGGCGGGGAGTAGATTCAGATACTTGGAAGTTATCCAAGGGTCTGGATCTGGTTAACCCCTTTGAACCTGCTGTTGTCTGATACAAAAGTTTGAGACTTAATTGTAATAGTTCTTGGCATATTGGTAGATATGGATATATAACTAACATATTACTGTTATATCTAAGTATATACGTAATGTTGGAAACTTTTTTATTCTGTTTTTCCTCTCTGAAGATACACTCAAATATATAGATTAGAAATGTATTTTATATATATTTTTTTTAACTTTGTGTCTCTCTCTCTCTCTCTCTCTCCCCTCTCCCCCTGCCCCACTCACAATTAATAATAATTGGTCAAGGGGGCAGAGCGAAACACATAAAAACATCTATGGAAGTCAACAAGAATTTTTCTACTACCTGTTGGTGGTTTGTTTTTAATTATAATATCTTTATTTTTGGTTATTATAATATCAGTTTTTGTTTGTTAATTATCTTTTCATGACTTTACACTTTCTGGTCTTTTTTTTAAATTTTAAAAAAAATATATTTTTATTATAGAAACATAATAATAACAAATTACATTATTGTGCATTGATGAAAAAACATGAAATTAATGATATATTCATACTGTTAGTAATATTAGTATTATCATTGATTTTAAAATTTAAGACTATATATTTTATAAAATTGAAAATACATGATATTAATGATATATTCATACTGTTAGTAATATTTGTATTATCATTAATTTTAAAATTTAAGACTATATATTTTATATAATTGAGAATACATGATACTAATAATACCTTCATGATATTAATGATATATTCATATTATTAATAATATTTGTATTATCATTGATTTTAAAATTTAAGACTGTATATTTTATATAATTGAAAATACATGATATTAACAATACCTTCATGCTATTAGTAATGTTTATATTCTTATTAATATTAAAAATTTAAGATTATATGTTTCTATACATTTTTCTAAAATTTTTTTTTTTAAAGTAGGAAAAGATAGAGAAAAAGAGTATAAGAAGTATGATGGTGAATGGAGTATTAATCATTAATCCGTCCTTGGAGATATAGTCATGATTTATTATATATGTTTCTTCATCCATTCTAATATTCAGGTCTCAGTCAAGCCCTCGTGCCGAGCCATTATGACCCTGTAAATATTTAATAAATGGAGACCAAATCTCTCTGAAGAGATCTAACCTGTCCATTAGGACAAGCCTCAATCTCTTCAGATGAAGTGTCTCCGACATTTCTGTATTCCACATTTTGATTGTTGGGGATGTAGGGCCTTTCCAAAATTTTAATATTAGTTTTTTCCCAATTATTAAACCATAGTCAATAAAAATTCTTTGATTCATTGTTACTAGTTGGTCTGTTTCTAGTATTCCAAGTATTATTAACTTTGGATCAGGAGTCAGAATTATATTGACAACATTCGAAATTATCTTAAATATTTCTATCCAGAATTTTGTAATTTTTATACAGTTAGTAAATGAATGTGATAAATTTGCTTCTAAATGTTGACATTTATCACATATAGGGAATACTTTTGGAAAGATGTTATGTAATTTAGCTTTGCAATAATGTAATCTATGTAGTATTTTAAATTGTATAAGGGAATGTTTAGCATTTAACGAACAATGATGTGTATGTTGTAAACTTTCATCCCATAGTTCTGGCCTTATAATTTGGCCTAGTTCTTTTTCCCAAGACTGTCTATATATTTCTGTTGATGGAACATCATTTTCCAATAGAATATTGTATATAAATGAAATAATTTTATCTGTATTTGGATGTTTATTTAAGCATTCATCTAGAATTTCTATCTTTCTATTTCTAAGTTCTTGTGTATTTGCAGAAACATAATTTCTGATTTGTAAATATCTAAAATATTCTTTAGTGTGTAGTCCATAAATTTGTTGTAACTCTTGAAATGAAAGGAAAGAATTTTCCTTATAAAGATCTCCCATCTTAGTAATTCCCTTATTTTTCCATTGTAAAAAAGCTTTATCCATCATTGAAGGTTTAAATGTAACATGATTTACAATGGTAAGAGATAATGGTATTGATTTTAATTTTAGTGTTTTCTTTATTTGTTTCCAAATACGGATTCCGTTTTCTATTATCGGATTTTCACTATAAATTTTCTTAGCTAAATTAGTGCTAGCAAATATTATAGAGCTAATTTCAAAGGGAGAACAATCTTCTTTTTCCATTTTTAACCAGGTTGGTTGATTATCTATTTCTTCTAACCAAAAATTCATATTTTTAATATTGACTGCCCAGTAATAAAACATAAAATTTGGTAATGCTAATCCTCCATTTATTTTAGATTTACATAAATGTTTTTTATTTATTCTATGACTCTTATAATCCCAGATAAAGTTAGTAATTAAAGAATCTACCTTTTTGAAAAAAATTTTAGGGAGGTATATCGGAATTAATTGGAAGAGGTATAATAATTGTGGAAGAAAAATCATTTTTATTGTATTAATTTTACCTAACATTGAGATAGGTAAACTTTTCCAATATAAAATATTCTTATTTAATTTATTCAATAATGGGGGGAAGTTAGATTTGAATAAAGAGTCGAATCTTTTTGTTACAAAAATTCCAAGATATTTAATTTTTTCGTTTGTTATCTTAAAAGGGAATTGTTGTAGTATATGTAAATTATTCACTGTTATTGGCATAAGTTAACTTTTATTCCAATTAATACTGTATCCTGAAAAAGATCCGAATTCTGTTATTAATTTTAACAAGTTTCGGATACTTATTTCTGGTTCTGTGATATAAAGTAATACATCATCCGCATATAAGGAGATTTTATTTTTAGTGTCTCTAGTATCATAACCATATATTTCCGGATGTAATCTCACCCTCTGGGCGAGAGGGTCTATTGCAAGTGCAAACATTAAAGGGGATAAAGGACAACCTTGTCTACAACCTCGAGATAAATTAAATTTAGTTGATAACATTCGGTTTGTTGTTATTCTAGCTGTCGGATTTGTGTATAACAATTTAATCCAAGTAGTAAACTTCTCTCCCAATTTGAAGGCTTCCATAACCGAAAATAGGTAAGGCCATTCCACTTGATCGAAGACTTTTGCTGCGTCAAGTGAAATGACTACAAGGTCTTTTTTATTACTTCTTTTCGAATATATAATGTTGAATAACCGTCTTAGATTATATGAGGAATATCGTTTTGGTATAAATCCTGTTTGATCGGGGTGAATTAATTCGTTGACAACTGTACTTAGCCTTTGTGCTAATATTTTTGTTAATATCTTTTGATCAGTATTTAAAAGAGCTATTGCTCTAAATGATCCTGGTTCATCCAAGTCTTTATTTATTTTAGGTATAAGAGTTATAATAGATTCATTCGGCGTTTCTGGTAATTTCTGCTGTGTATATATCTGTTCATATAATGATTTCAGACGCGGAACCATATAATCATGAAATATTTTATAAAATTCCGAACCAATACCATCTGGTCCCGGTGATTTACCATTTTTTAATGATTTTATAGATTCTTGGATTTCTTTTGTTGAGATATCAGCATTTAATAATTCTCTGTTTTGTAAGTCCAAGCCTTTCAGGTTACATTTTTTTAGAAATGCTTCTACTTCTGTTTTATTTTCTGTTGTTTTAGCAGTGTATAAGTTTTTATAATATTGCATAAATCTTTCATTAATATCTTTGGGTTGTATTAGCAATTCGCCATTATGTGATTTAATTCTATGGATTATTTTCTCAGCTTCCATTTTCCTTAATTGGCGAGCCAATAATTTTTGGGGTTTATCTCCAAATTCGAACTGTATTTGTTTAGTATGTTGATAAAGTTTTACAACTTGATCCGTGTACATTTTATTTAGTTTATATTTCAATGCTGCAATTTTATTGTGTAATATTATATCTGGGTTTGTTGCATTCTGTATGTCTAATTGTTTAATCTCCTTTTCCAAATCTTGTTGTTCCCTCCGATTCCTTTTATTATAAAATGCTTGTGAAGAAATCATAACTCCCCAGAGATATGCTTTAAATGTTTCCCATAATAAGGAGCAAGATATTTCTGGTTGATCATTTATTTCGAAAAAAATCTTAATTTGTGTTGTGATATATTCCTGAGTAGTTTTATTTTTTAAAATTTGTGGGTTAAATCTCCACTGTCCTGATTTTTCTGTTTTACCATTTATTTTGATCTTAAATGTTAATGGCGCATGATCTGAAATTATAATATTGTGATATTTGGATTCGTAAGTAAGTGAAATAAGTTTTGCATCCACCAAAAAATAATCTATTCTTGAGTAGGTTTTATGTACTGGCGAGTAAAAAGAGTATTCTCGTCCAGTAGGATTTTGTATTCTCCAAACATCTTTGATGTTAGTCGTTTGCATATATGCGTTTAATAAATCACTGGAGTGTGATTTAGTTTTTCTTTGCCTTGTAGATCTGTCTAAATAGGGGTCTAATGTACAATTAAAATCTCCTCCAATTATTAAATTATATTGTGTTAAGTCCGGAATATTGTTAAGTACTTTCTTAAAAAACAATGGGCTATCAAAATTTGGTGCATATATATTAACAAGAATAATTTTTTCTGTGTTTAATTCTCCTATCACAATAATGTATCTGCCATCTTTATCAGTTATAGTTGATGTATGCTTAAATAAAGTACCCTTACGAAATAATATTGCTACGCCTCTTGATTTATGCGTGAAAGACGAGTGATACATTTTATCTATCCATTTAGCTTTCAACCTATGCTCGGCGTCTTTTTTTAAGTGAGTTTCTTGAATATAAATTACATCAGCTTTAGTTGCCTTTAAATGTGCCAATATTTTTCCTCTCTTTATCGGTTCATTAATACCTTTGACATTCCAACTACAAAACGTTAATCCCTCATTCCCCATATTCATTTTTGAGTCTTGCATCTTATGTTTATGGGAGTCTACAATAGAGTCCATGGATCAGCGCGACAGACCCGACCTTACACCCGAACATCGAATAGACTCGTTTATGTCCCTCACGAATATATCTCCATTGGTCCAATGTATAACTCCATTCAAACTGAAAAACACAGCAGTTTATATAAAAGGAAAGTAAAGGATAGATTAAGAGGTTAGTATTGTGCTTAAAGATAGAAAAAAACTACATCTAGATTAGTTGCAGTTAGTGCTAGCCATACTAGCATGGCTAACCATTCCGTCGTTGATGTTGTTAACTTGGCCAGCTCCCAGGTTTAAGGAATTATTATTCCATAATAATATTTTACCGGGGGTATAACATTAAGGGGAAAAAAAAAGAAAGGGTTAAAAAAAAGGGAGGGAAAAAGAAAAAAGAAAAAAAAATTCATTAAAAATTTATTGAAAAGGTATAAAACAGGAAAAAAAAAGAGAAACATTGATCAAATTATACTGATTAAAGGTATAGGAATATCTATATCTAAAATTAATTTAAAAATCTAAGTAGTGTTAAAAATGAAAAATAAAAAAGCTATATAAAAAAAGAGATAAAAAATCCCATAAAACAAAAAGAAAAACAAAAGTTCAAGGTGAAAATTGCTGTTATAAAGAAAGATCTCCAATTGAAATCCATCCCTTTATTTGACTCTATTCATTCCTACATAAATAAGCATTAGTTATTAATTATTAATAATAGTGATTAGTAATAGTGGGCAATCTTAATTAGTAAGAATAATACTGATAATAATACCGCGTTGTGGATTTAATATTTGTTAGTTATTTATTTATATTAGTAGTGAGGTTTTACTAATTATTAGTATCCTGATGAGGTCTTCCGATCCACTTCTTCCTCTCGATTCCATTCGACATTGTCCAATCCGTCCAGTCCAACATTATCTTGTGAAGTCTTGCAGGATGTTGAGGATCCTTATAAAGTCTCTAAAAGTAGTGAGAGTCAGTATATTCAATGGAAAATATTTCTCAGGTCTTGATCTGTCGAGCGAAGTCCAGTGCTTCTGTTGGGCTGGCAAAGAAATGTTCCCTGTTGTTAAAGGTGACTCTTAAAGTAGCTGGATAATTCAAGCCGTATCTCAGATTATCCACACCCCTCATGAGACTTTTAGCTTCGTTAAATGCTTTCCGTTTCCTGGCAACCTCTGCTGGATAATCTTGGTAGATGCTAATCCTGTGTCCTTCAAATACCAGGTTTCTGTTTTTCGAGGCTTTTCGCATAATCTCGTCCAGGACATAGTCATATTGTAGCTTTATGATCATTTGTCTTGGAGGGGCGTTTATCCTTGTCTGACGTCTCCTGACTCTATGAGCACGGGCTAATAGAGGCTTTTGTTCCAGAGATAGAACATGTTGCAGTAGGTTCGCAGTAAATTCTCGAGCATCTTCATCTTTCTCTCGTCCTTCAGGAATTCCTGCAATCCTTAGATTTTGTCTTCTCTGGCGTCCTTCTAGCTCAGTACATTTCTCAGTTATTTTAGTCAGCAGGTTCGTTAGACGTTCATTTTCTGTAAGCAACTTTGCTGTAGTCAAAGCACTTGTATCAGCTACTTCTTCAAGGTTCTTTATACCAGCCGTCTGTTGTTCCAGCACTTCCTCCATAGGATTCATCCTATTTTCAAAGTCTTTTTTAACCTTTTCAATTTTTTTGTCCATCTCCTTTGTCATTTCGTTAATCATATCTGTGAATTATTTTTTCAAATCTTCCGATAATTTCTTGATCTTGTTATTAATATTTAAGTTTGTTTCCTGTTGAAATTCTTTCAATTGATTGTTACTCTGGTTCATCTGGCTGTTCATCTGGTTTATCTGGTAGGGCTCCGTGGTGTTGCCATAATTAGTCGCGCGCCTGATGACGTCACTCACAACAATCGGTGCAGAAACGGCAGGCAGCAAGCAGCAGGCAGCAGGTAGGACCGTTATTTCCCGTGTTTTTTCTCGTTTTTTTTCGTGGAGCTGGCTGGCGTTATGCTCTAGCCCTCCATAGCGCCACCGGAAGTCCTCTTTCTGGTCTTTTTCAAGGTCTATTCTGAAGGGGAGATGCTAACAAAACTTAACAGCTGGGAATGACCATCCTCCACTTAGAGTTATGAGGTTTTTGGTTGCACCATATGAAGTAAAGGTATTAACATGATCCATAATGCAAGCCGATAAACAGAAGAAAACTGGAGGAATCACGTTCTGTAGCTGGAATATAAAGGGCGCTAATGAACCAATTAAAAGGGGTAAGATATTTGCCCAATTAAAAGCTCTCAACAGTGACATTTTTTTTACAAGAAACCCATCTGAAACATCAAACACAGATAAGACTCAAGGCAAATTGGATTGGACAAACATACTACTCTTCATTTACTACTAAATTCTAGAGGTACGAATTCTATCATTCGTAAAGGTATACCATTTAAATTAAAGAATACCATAGCAAATAAAGAGGGGAGGTACGTCATAGTCATGGGAGAAATTCATTCTACTCCACTTACTTTGATAAATATTTATGCTCCTAATTTTGACAACCCCCAATTCTTTAGTAACATTCTGGATACAATTTCAGAACTTAACTATCAAAATGTGATAATAAGGGGAGATTTGAATTGTGTTTTAGATCCATATCTGGATAAATCAGCAAAACAAAAAAGGATTAACATAAAATCTAAAACTAGTGAACTCCTAAATACATACATGAAAAATACCAACATAACACATGTAGGGAGGATCGCTAACCCAGTAGGTAGGGAATATTCATTTTATTCAACAGTACATAAAACATATTCACATATTGATTATTTCTTAGTGGGCACGAAATTTATTCCATATACATATAATTCTAAATATCATAATAGTATTATTTCTGATTATTCCCCGTTAACCTTTTCTTTAAAATTAGAAGGAATGCCTGATAAAAAATCGTTCTGGAGGTTTAACCCCCAAATCACAAGGTTGCACATATTTAAAAGAGCAGATGATATTCTTCTTTGAGACACGTGATACGCTAGACACTTCACCTTCCTTATTATGGGAAACTTTTAAGGTATTTATTAGAGGAACTATAATTTCATATCAAGCTTTCCAAAATAAAAAGAATAACACTGAACAATTGCAGTTAGAACAAGAAATTAGACAATTAGATTTAGAAAATGCTGAAGAACCAACTATAGATAAACATAATAAGATAACAATACTAAAATATAAATTCAATAAAAAAAAATCGGCCAGAATAATAAGATTATTTCAATTTACAAAACAAGAACATTTTGAATTTGGTGATAAACCATATAAACTCTTAGCACGCCAACTGAAAAAAACGGGAAACAAAATACAATTACTAAAATTAAATCAGACAAAGGGGAATTACTAACACTACCTAAAGATATTAATAAAAGTTTTGCTCAATTTTATTAATATTTAAATACATCGAAAACCTCTGCAAACAATACTCAAATTACAAATTTCTTAGACAATTATAATCTTCCAAAATTAAATATGGTGGGACAAGAGGGATTAGGAGCTCAGATTACACTACAGGAAATAGAAGAAACAATAAATTCGTTGAAGAATGGTAAATGCCAGGACCAGATGGTTTTAGTAATGTATTCTATAAAAGATTCTACAAGATAATTTCTCCACGCCTGCAAGATTTATATATACACACTTTTAAAGAAAATAAACTACCAGAAACACTAACTGAGTGAACAATTACACTTATACCTAAAAAGGATAAAGATCTAGAAGACCCAGGCTCATATAGAGCCATAGCACTCTTAAATACAGATCAAAATATATTAGCAAAGACCCCAGCAAGAAGATTGAGTAAATATGTTAGCAAACTAATAAACTCGGACCAAACAGGGTTTATACCAAAGAGATACTCATTTAACAATTTGAGACGGCTGTTTAATATAATGTACTCACATAATACTGAAGAAGACCTACCAATTATTTCATTGGATGCAGAAAAAGCTTTTGATCAAGTAGGTTCGCAATATTTATTCAAAGTATTGCAAAAATTTAACATGAGAGATAACTTTATCTCATGGGATAATTATTATACGATAAGCCGACGGCTAGAATACTGACTAATAATATATTATCCCCGAAATTCCAGTTAGCAACGGGCAATAGGCAGGGGTGCGCACTATCGCCCCTACTATTTGCACTAGTGAAAGAGCCTTTAGCAGAAAGTATAAGAAGTCATCCGAATATTCATGGATATAATACCAAACACTCAAATAATAAAATCTCATTATATGCAGACGACATATTATTATATATTACAAATTCTCAAATTAGCATACCAAATATACTAAATTTAATAGAGGAATTTGGTTCTTTTTCAGGATATAGAATAAACTGGAAGAAAAGCGAAATTATGAGGATAAAACCTCAAGACCCGACACATATGTTGAAATTCCCTTTTAGAATTGCAACAGAAAAATGTAAGTATTTGGGCATCCAAATTACTAGAAAATATAAATCACTACCCAATGCAAACTATATGCCTTTATTAACTAACTTAAAGGATTAAATTTTGGAAAATACTGCCGTAGACCTTAATAGGCAGAATAAATGCGATAAAAACGATCTTCTTACCACAAATACTGTACCTATTTCAAATCAATACCAATATACCTACCAAAAAATGTCTTTAAAAAACTAGATTCTGATATTATAAACTTCATATGGGATTATAAATTACACAGAATTCAAAGAAAACACTTGTGTAAATCTAAAGAATCAGGGGGACTGACACTCCCTAACTTATTGTATTACTATTGGGCAGCGAATATTAAAAATATAATCTACTGGTTGGACAGTTCTGCCCAACAGGTAGATTGGATAGGGATGGAGAAAGAGGATTGTTCCCCTTATAATATAGGAGGGATCCTTCTTTCCCCGATGAAACTGAACAATATAATATATAAGAAAAATCCAATTATTCACAGTATAATACGAATTTTGAAACAAATAAAATTAACTTTAAAATGAAGAAAACTATCGCTTCTTTCTCCAATAGCTAATAATCCCTCATTCAAACCATCTATTATTGATAAAACGTTTAATCAATGGGAAATAATAGGAATTAAAATGTTGGGAGATATGTATGAAATGGGAAAACTTTTATCATTCCAACAATTACAACTAAAATATAATTTGAAAAGTAATCAATATTTCAAATATCTTCAAATTCAAGATTATTTGAAAAAATATATACAAGGATATCAAACTCTAACCCCAGATTTATTAGAGGAAGGAATGAATAGAAAGACAGAATCAAGCAATTTAATATCTTATATAATATAATTCTAAATATAGAAACACCAACGACAGAGGCAATGAGAAGGGACTGGGACAAGAGTTATTGATAAAAATTCCGAACGATAGATGGGAAAAAAATCTATTATATGTAAATAAATGTTCAATTAATGTAAGACATAACCTAATACAATTTAAAATTTGACATAGATTATATTATTCGAAAAATAGACTGAATAAAATATTTTCAAATGTTTCCCCCATCTGTGATAAATGTCTAACACAAAATGCCACTATAGCACATTCCTTTGTCTCTTGTACAAAACTGTATACATTTTGGAATGACATTTTTGGAATTTTTACAAAACTATTTAACACAAAATTGAACACCAATACAGAACTGATTATCTTTGGATCAATGGAAGAGGGAAGTAAACTAACTATATTTCAAGAAGCTTTTCTTAATTACGGTTTAATAACAGCAAAAAAACATACTCAAATTTTGGAAAAACGCAACCACATCAACATTCAAAATGTGGATTTCAAATATGTCGGAAAGGCGACATTTTGAAGAAATGAGATTCCTCCTACTGGGCAAAGACTTGGTCTCCTTTTATCAACGTTTTACAAGTAGTTGGTGCATCATAACATAACCTTAGAAATTAAATGGTTTAGAACCGGGCGACGGATGGGCAAAAATACGAAATAGGTAGATCTCTCCTAATCTCTCTTTTCTCTTTCAATCTTTTTAGCTTCTCATTACTGTCCTTTATTTCTTTTGCTATCTGTTTCTACTCGCTTGTCTATCTATTCCGACACTCTTTATTTCTTTTTTCTCTCACTGTTCTGTTATTATTAAATTAAAAATACGAAGTTGTACAAGAATGGAAATATGTATTTATGTGTTAGGTACTCAAGTACCACACTATTGTACTTACTAATAACAAAAAAAACAAAAACAAAAAAGCACCCGGCTTGAGATCCAACTATTCCTTTGGCTTATTTATGTTTCATTCGCAAGAAGAATGGCTTTATTATAGGCTCTGGCCATGTGTTATAGTCTCCGGGTCTCGATTCTGGGCTTTAGCCTAAGTTCTGGTGCCATGAGCATATGTTTTGTCAGCCACAGGGCTGTATTATAGGCTCCAGGCCTATGTTTTATGCTTTGGCCTAAGCTCTGGGCTTCAGAGCATGTGTTTTGTAGGTGTTGTGCATTTGGTGCTTGGAACGGACTATAAATAACAATCGGACATGGGAGTAAACTAACAAGCTTCTTTATTCCAGGACGTCACCTTGAGTCACCCCTGTGGATGCGTACCATTCTGCAAGACATCACATATGTTAATTCTATTACATACACCACATGCCTCCCCCTTTAATTTGGAGTCAGGTAAAACCATTTCTATTACATACACAGCATTCCTCCCCTTTTAACTTAATTTCACCTTCACGGTATATGCTATTTACCTAACATTTAATTGATTAATACACTGTTGCAAAATTGTATTATTATCATCTTACAATACATCCTCATAACTGTAATAATCATATCTAAACTCAGCACTTATATTTCTTTCATTCCACCAATCTTCCTTAAACCAATTACATTACCCTTTGCTTTATGTGTTATCATTTTCCGTTCCCTTATGTGTAAATTGTGCACTCTTTCTTATCGCTCTAGCTCTGCCTGTATCTCTGCCTCTTCCCTTTTTAGATGTCCTAATCTTAATTTGCAGATTTCTTCCCGTTCCTGATATTCTGCTAAAGTTAACATTTCATTTTCTGCTTTATATATTCGCTTTGGTTTCCTCTGTTTCTATTCATTTTTTGTAGGTGGCATCTGACACATGGCTGCAGGTTTTCGTTTGCTAGCAGCTTCCTCTGTTGCTCAATTTCCTCGCGCTGCATATTTATCTGTTGTTGTTTAATGAGATTCTGGAATGCATAACCATCTGCCCATTGCTCAGTGAAGTGTCCTAATTGCAATCGGTCCTGCATACTTTTGTCTCGACCGGCAAGCCTCTCTTGTTTAGACTTTTCTATTAGCAGCTTTTTACTCATTGTCACACATTTATTTAAGCATCCTTTGTATCGTTTAAGCATTTTCTGTTGTTCATCTATTTGTCTTCTTATGTCACACCTCTGGTTCTTCATCATAGTTCTTCAATATAGTAGGATCTATATTGTCTTTATGCAATACAACAGTGGCTTTGATTTGTGCTGTGTATAGTTTTCTTGCTTCATAAGCACGGTAGTGAGACTGCACTACAATTGCTGTATATTCCAGTTTGAGGAAGTTTTTCCTATACCAAATCATACGGAGTACTGACTGAACCTTTACAGCAGCCCTTTTTTGATTACCCCACTGCCTAACCACCAGACCCTTGTAGGCACCTTAAATGCTAATGGTTGCATACCTCACTGACTGATATTGCACACACTGATAATGCCCTATTTTGCATGCTTTGTACCATTTCTGGATCAAAATGACTGTTTGTCGCATAGCTCTGTAGCATACCCTTGATCGGTACCCATGGAATGAAGCTTGCAGAGTGACTATAGCCGCCTTTTGAAACAAGAAATATTTTCTTGTAATGTACATCATTAAGAATGACTTCATATGGCGTGCTGCCTTGATTTTTTCCACAAATTCTCTGGCTATATAATGCCTTTATAAATCAGAGCATTGAATATAGGAGTAGGGATGTAATGTTAAAATTGTACAAGGCATTGGTAAGACCAATTCTGGAGTATGGTGTACAATTTTGATCGCCTAATTATAGGAAGGATGTCAACAAAATAGAGAGAGTACAGAGGAGATTTACTAGAATGTTGCCTGGGTTCCAGCAACTATGTTACAGAGAAAGGTTGAACAAGTTAGGTCTTTATTCTTTGGAGCGCAGAATGTTAAGGGGGACTTGATTGAGGTCTTTAAAATGATGAAAGGGATAGACAGAGTTGACGTGGATAAGCTTTTCCCATTGAGGGTAGGGAAGATTCAAACAAGAGGGCATGACATGAGAATTAAGGGACAGACGTTTAGAGGTAACGTGAGGGGGAACTTCTTTACTCAGAGGGTGGTGGCTGTGTGGAATGAGCTTCCAGCAGAAGTGGTGGAGGCAGGATCGATTTTAACATTTAAAAGTAAAGTGGATAGGTATATGGACGTGAAGGGAATGGAGGGGTATGGTCTGAGTGCAGGTAGATGGGACTACGGGAAAACAAATGGTCGGCATGGACTGGAAGGGCCGAGAGGGCCCGTTTCTGTGCTGTAATTGTTATATGGTTATATGGTTTGTTATATGGCTTTGACTCCGCGGTAGAAGGCCAGAATACAAACCACTGCTTTTCTCAAATTATTATAATATCTCACGTGAGTATCTCTCATCTGGCAAACCCGGTATCATCGTTGTAGTGCAGTGGCAGACCAGCGTTGTTTCTTGAAATACTGACGCTGTTTATGCATTTGATAATAAGTCTGTATAACCTTGGCAGATTTGTGCATGCACCACAATTGCTTCACGTAAGTTTTGTAATCAGTTTCCATTTGAAGGTGTGCCCTATAATGGGTTTGTACTATTATAGCTGCCAATCTCATTGCCCTGTATGGACGGTATATTCTGTGCATTCCAAATGCTGCTTGTATTACCGTTGATGCCTTCTGTTTGTCCCAGATCTCTCTCTGTACCTTCATACCCCTGAAGGCAGCTTGAATAGTTAGGGTTGCCTCTGGATGGCAATGTAAGTAAGTAAGCAATTTTTATTTATATAGCACTTTAAAATCAAATCATGTTGAAGCCAAAGTGCTATACAGAGAATAAATTAGATTACCATACATCCATATAAGTGAAAAAAGACAAAATAAAGACACAATACACTATAAGATTCAACATGAATGACCCCCCCCCCCCCCCCCCCCCACAGCAGAATCAACACTTTCCACTGTGAGGGATGGCACCAAGAAGTCCAGTCCGCCTCCTCATCCTCCTAGTCCATCCGAGGTTGGGGTTTATTTGAGGCCTCCGCAGCTAGTCGCCACAACGGTGGCCCGAAGTTATAGGCACTCTTGCCGGGAAGATTGAACTCCGGCATTAGGTGAACAGTCCTCAGCGGCTTGGAGATGTCTGGAGTGGCCGCTTCCTCCCCGGAGACCGCGGCTCCCAAAGTCCTCAGGCCGCGATGGTTGGAGCTCCGACTGGCGATCTCGGATCCCAGGCTCTGCTGTGTTTTAAATCCAGCGCCGCCCGCGGCTGGACGCCTGCAGCCACAGCTCCTCGGATGTTGGAGTCGGCGGTCACAGCACTCCGGAGCTTAACGCACGGCGACCCGGGTAGGGCATCGCCCGCTCTGTGATTCTGTCCCAGTGCTATGCCGCTGCCGAAGCTGTAGTCCCGGCTGATCCTGGCAGGAAACGACGCTCCAGTCCCGAAGGTAGGCTGCACGGAGAGGGCAATGATGCGATTCGGAGGAAAATGTAGCTTTGTATTTGACTTCTGTCCCTTTGCATTTGAATTCTGGCCAGTACATGTGCCCTGTAGTGCTGTTGGTCAGCTCTAACAGCATCACACTGGCTCTTGGCGTGACCCGTTCCCGAGCACCTGAAGCACGTACTATCTCTGACTTTACACATCGCCGGCTCATGGCTGCCTCCACATCTACAGCACTTCTTGGAGTTGTGAATTTTGTCTCTGGATGCCCTTGAGGGATTCCATGCCTTCTTTAATCCAGGCTCCTTGTCTTCGGATGCCCTTGGTGGTTTAGGCGAGAAATTAGCAACGAATGCCTCCTGACATTCCTCGTATGTTTTACTTGTGGGTTTTGCTGGCTGCAGCAACGCACGTAAGGTGTGATAACCCTTGTTTCCTCACCCTATAATGAACCATGCTCTCTTCTTCTCCTCTGCAGTGATATCAGTGAAAATGAACCAAGCTCCCAAGACTCTAAGACTTCGGTCCATTCCTCAAAATCATACCCCGAATCTAACTGGGGCCCATTTCCTACAATTCAAGTAGCCATGCTACACTGTTGCTATTCAAGTGCACTATGTTCTGTTCTCTCACTGTGTTCTCTGCACTGGACTTAACCCTTTAACACACAAAGAAGTTATCCAGCCCACTGACTATTATTAATTCTTATAATAATAGATGTTATACTAATAAACCAACATTTAATGTTAATAGCAAACTAGAACATTTAAGCCATACACCTGCTATGCATATATATTTATTCATCATTGATAACAGTGAGCAATACATTAAGTTGATACAGTCCAGCTTTTACTGCGAGGAATTCACCGGTCTGACTTGACTGTCTCTGGACTCCAGTGCCTCAGCGACCTCTCGGCTGTCCTTACCTTTGCTGTTGCTGGCTTTTGATGGCTTTTGTTGCTTTGCTGGCTTTTGTTGCTTTGCTGGCTTGCTGGCTTCACGGATGGCCTGGCTGTTGCTGGCTTCACGGCCTGGCTGTTGCTGCCAGGCTGACTGTGTCTCACGGCCTGGGCTGGCTGTGTTCGCAGCCGGGCCCGGGCTGGCGTTGCTCGTGGCCGGGCTGGCTCTCTTGCGGCCGGGCTGGCTCTCTTGTGGCTGGGCTGACTCTGCTCAGGTCCGGGCTGGCTCTGCTCACAGCCAGGCTGCCTCTCCTGCGGCAGGGCTGGCTTTGCTCGCGGCCGGGTTGCTCTGCTCCCTGCCGGGCTGGCTCTCTTGCGGCCGGGCTGGCTCTGCTCACAGCCGGGCTGGCTCTCTTGCGGCCGGGCTGGCTTTGCTCGCGGCCGGGCTGGCTCTGCTCAGGGCTGGGTTGGCTCTGCCCACGGCTGGGCTGGCTCGGCTCACGGCCAGGCTGGCTCTGCTCACGGCCGCGCTGGTTTGCTCACGGTCGGGCTGGCTCTCTCGCGGCCGGGCTGGCTCTGCTCACGGCCGGGCTGGCTCTGCTCACGGCCGGGCTGGCTCTCTCATGGCCGGGCTGGCTATCCTCAGTGCCGGGCTGGCTATCCTCAGGGCCGGGCTGGCTCTCTCGCGTCCGAGCTCGCTCTCTCACGGCCGGGCAAGCTTTGCTCGCGGCCGGGCTGGAGACTCGGCAGTCATCGGTGGCGGTTGCCGGACCTGTTCGTGGGCTGCATGGTACTGGACCCTCACCCGAAATCGGTGGCGGCTGCTGGGCCTGGCCGTGGACTGCTCGGCCCTGGAAAGCGTTCCAGGTAAGCTGACACCGTCGCTGTCGTGATGGCTAGGCTTCTAGCTTCCAGCTGCACTCTTCGGTGTCCCTAACTGCCCCGCTTGTTTTCCTTGCCCTCTTGCTTCCCGATCCACTTTTCTTTTCTTTGGCGCCAATTCAAATACAATTTGGCGCCAAATCCGTTTGCTTGGTGCCGTTCCAATTTGTGTCGCCAAATACAAACACTTTTCAAACTTTTTTCTTTTCTCTTGGCAGCACTCGTTCTCTGCTTCTCTGCACTTTGATCCTCGTCGCCAATTGTTGTGTATTTGGTGCTATAAATGGACTTTATATAACACTCGGACACGGGAGGTAACTAGCAAGCTTCTTTATTCTGAACGCCACCGTGAGTCTCTCCTGCGCATACTGCCATTGCGCAAGACGTTAATTATATTTCAAACATAACCTTTCTTTAAATTCAGGACCCCAGCCACTGAATTAACCCAGTCGCTCAAGATTCAAGAATCAATTCAATTGTCACATGTACCAAATTAAGGTAAGTTGAGATGCCATACAGCCATACTAAGTGAGAAAAGCAACAAGACACATAGTCGCATTAAATAAATGTAACTTAAACATCCACCACAGCGGAATCCACATTACTCAAGGCAATACAGTTCAGTCATCTTCCTCGTTTGTTCACCCGTGATCCGGTCTAATCCCTCCGCACATGCCGTTGCCGTCGGTCAGTGGTGACATTTTTACATAAAAAATGATGCGTATGTTGAACAAGCTATCCGAGGAGATGGTATAGGCGGGTACCATTACAAAAGTTAACATTACTTTGGGTAGATCGATGGTAGGAAAGTTGCAGAGAGAGATGGGCTAAACTGAATCAAACAGGACGAGTTTAAGTGAGAACCTTGGCTGGCATGGGAACGCTGGGCTGAAGGGCTTTCTTTGTGCCGTAAAACTGCGGGACAGCTAATCTACCAACCAGCGGATATTTGAGATGTTTGACGGAACAGGAACACCTGGGAGAAACTCACCTTCTCACAAAGATAATGTGCAAACTCCACAAGGGCAGCAGCCGAGGTCAGTACTGAACCGGTTCAGTGTTGCCGTGAGGCAGCAGCTCTATGAGCTGTGTCGCTGTTGTTGAGAGCAGAGGTCAGTTTGCAGTCGGCGCTGATGGTTGCGGCTTCGAGTTCAAACAGACTCTCGGGCCCATAAGTGTCAGTGGACACCGCTGTACAGCACCGAGGAAGAAATGCGAGCAGATATTCTGGATCAGATGGCACACCATCTATCATCTCAGATGGATGAGAAGTATCCCAATGTATAGGGCATCAAAAACATGAGGTTCCTCTCAGTAAAGATGGGAAAATATAGTCTGCTTTGCCATTCTCGACACCGCCCTCCTCCGACCGATTTGCCTCCAGCGAGGTGATGCGAGTGTTAAGAGACATAGGATCCATGAAAGGCGCGGCGTTTTGCCGGCACTAACAAAGTTGAATGATGCAGCATCTCTGTCATTTTGGGAAACTTCATATCTCTCTGTTACTCATCTATTTCTGATTATTCTTTTATCCAATATGGTCTTTGGTAAGATTGCGATCGCAATTTCCTAACTTGTTGGAGCAAACGTCTATTGTATTGTATTGTATTGTATTGTATATCTTTATTATCATTTTTCTGAATACTTACATACCCAGACGAAAACGAAAAAAAAAACGTTTCTCAACCAGTGTGCGGTAAAAAATAAATAGAAATAAAGAATAAAAGTACATATATCACGAGTTTCGATCGGCAGTGGCACGACAATGGCTCTGCTTCAGTGTGTCCAGGTTGATGTTTGGTGCACGATACTTTGGCAGGGGGCAAAGTCCGTTTATCAGTCTTATAGCCTGCAGGAAGAAGCTGAGGAGCGTCCTGCTGGTTTTGCAGCTGATGCTCCTGTACCTCTGCCCAGATGGCAGGATGGAGAATATGTGATGCGATGAGTGGTAGGGATCTTTGATGATGGAGATGGCTCTGCTAATACATCTCTTCCTGTTTATGTCCAGCAATAAAGGGAGTGGAGCACCAATAATCCTGCTGGCGGTCTTCACAATCCTGTCCAGTTGGTACCGTTTGTACACCTTGCAGCTCCCGAACCAGGTGATGCCGTAGGTTAAGGTGCTCTCGATTGTCCCCTTATAAAAAGTTCGTAGGTGTGCAGTGGGGAGACCTGCTTTCCGTAGACTTCGGAGTGGGTGTAGTCTCTGCTGGGCTCTCTTGACCAGTGCTGTGGTGTTGGTCATGGACGTCAGGTCATCTGACAGGTGGAGTCCTAGGAACTTCACACTGCTGACCTCTTCCACATCAGCTCCATCGATGTGCAGAGGTGTATGGCGTTGTTTTCCCGCCCTCCTGAAGTCAACCACCATCTCCTTCGTTTTTCCCACGTTGAGAATGAGGTTGTGGGATTGGCACCATCCTGTGAGCAGCTCCACCTCCATCCTGTACGCCGACTCATCATTGTCACTGATGAGACCCACCACTGTTGTGTCATCAGCGAACTTGTTGATGGAGTTGTTGTTGAGTCTAGCAGTACAATTGTGTGTAAGCAGACTAAACAGCAGGGGGCTTAGGACACAGCCTTGGGGCGAGCCAGTGCTCATGGCTATGGTTTTTGATGTTCTACTGCCCACCCTGACTGTCTGCTGCCGTTGTGATAGAAAGTTCAGGACCCAGTTACATGTGCCAGCATCAACCCCCAATAACTCCAACTTTTCCACCAGCTGCTGCAGAATGATTGTGTTAAAAGCAGAGCTGAAGTCTATGAAGAGGATCCTGGCATGAGTATTTTTCTGATCAAGGTGTGGCAGTACGAGGTTCAGTGTTGTTGAGACTGCATCCTCTGTGGATCGGTTGGCTCTGTAGGCGAACTGGAGACGGGTCTAGGTTGGCAGGTAGGCTATTTTTGATATGCTGCATAACCAGTCGCTCAAAACACTTCATTACTATCGGTGTTAGAGCCACTAGTCGAAAGTCATTATGGCAGGCTGGGTTTGGTTTCTTCGGGACGGGAACGATGGTGGCACTCTTAAGACAGTTGGGCACTACTGCCTGGCTGAGCGAGGTGTTAAAAATATCTGTGAAGATATCTTTCAGTTGCTCGGCGCAGTCTCTTAGCACGCACCCAGGAATGTTGTCCGGACCTGTGGCTTTGCGTGGGTTGATGCTGGCAAAGGCCCTTTTTACTCCGGCTGCGGACTGTCTGAGCGACTGGTCACTGGGAGATGGCAGCAGTGCACGTGCCTGGGTGGGTGCTGTTTTTAACCTCAAACCATGCGTAGAGCTCGTTCAGTTCATCTGGTACAGAGGGGTCGTTTTGGCATATTCGCAGTGGGAGGGGGGGGGGGTGGCTTGTAGTCAGTGATGGTATGAAATCCCTGCCACAAGCGACGTGTGTCTTTGTCATTTGTGAAGCAACTATTAAGTTTTTGTCCATACAGCCTCTTCACTTCCCTGATCCCCTGGATAGGTTATTCCTTGCCAGTTTGTATGCTGCGTTGTCTCCAGATTTAAATGCAGCATTCCGGATTCTCAGTAGGGAACACACATCCCCAGTTAGCCAGGGTTTCTGATTGGCACGCCTCCTGACGGTTTTTCCCACCGTTACATCCTCGATGCATTTATTGATGTATCCGATGATGGAATATGTGTATTCTTGGAGGTTGATGCCACTGTCACCTTTTGCTGCCTCTCTGAAGATGGCCCACTGCGTGGTTTCGAAACAGTCCTGTAGTGTCTCGGTCGCTCCCTGTGGCCATGTTCTGATTTCTTTGACCGTTGGCCTGTCCTGTTTCACCCTGGGTCTGTATGCAGGTGTGAGCATAACCGCTAGGTGGTCAGAGTTGCCGATATGGGGGAGGGGCCTGCTTTATATGCATCTTTAATGTTGGCGTACACCAGATCTAGTTTGTTCTTTCCCCTGGTGGCAATGTTTACGTGCTGGTAGAATATAGGCCGGACAGAAGTAAGACTTGCCTGGTTGAAATCCCCAGCTGCCATGAAGAAAGCATCTGGATGTTCCCTCTGCTGCTCACTGATGTTGTTGTAGAGCTGTGTCATAGCATCCTTCACGCCCGCTCGGTGGTACAGAGACGGCCATTATGAAGACTGCCGTTAGCTCCCTGGGTAAGTAGAATGGCCAGCATTTCACAGTCATTAGCTCCACGTGGGGTGAGCAGTAAGTGGAAAACACCACAGCATCCCGGCACCATGATCTGTTCACATACACAGCCAGTCCCCCTCCTCTTGCCTTACCAGCTAACGAAGCTATTCTATCAGCTCTGTATAGCATAAGTCCCTCCAACTGGATCGTAGTGTCTGTCTACGCAGCAGTTCTTCACGCTTGGTTGGGCGGCTCTCCACGCTCTGATGTAGTCCATCTTGTTATCGAGGGAGCGGACATTTGCCAACATGACTGTAGGCACTGCCGGTTTGTGAGCATTCGCGTTTAGCCTAGCGTAGGATCCTCCGCCCTTTCCACGCTTCTCCCTCCTGCTACACCACATGCGATGTTTCCCCATCAGCGTTGTTCCAGGTGCGGGTGCAGCCGCGGTTCTCCGTGGGCCTGCGCGCCTCCGTGGGCCTGCGCGCCTCCGTGGGCCTGCGCGCCTCCGTGGGCCTGCGCGCCTCCGTGGGCCTTTGCACCTCCCCACCAGCGTTGTTCCCGGTGCTGGTGCAGCCGCAGCTCTCCAACACACACACTTCATACACACCACTCGCTCCAAAAATCCGCAAAATCGCCAAATTTCCACTGGGAGACGCCACTGCAAACTCCGGTCGCGCCGCCATCTTGTCAGCGGTGCTATTAATCGCATAAGGACATTGTTATTACTCTTCTAAAATCCCCCTTGCTGTAGACAGCGTGTAGCTTACACATACTCGAAATCACTTCCTCGGAACACCGATGATTTGCAGTCGACTTTCTCATCAACAGACCACAGTCTGTTTGAATTGGCGAAGCACTTCTTCCACAATAACCATCAGTACGGGGGCACCTCAAGCTGTGTGCGCAGCCCCCATACTCTATCCACTCTCTCCTCACGACTGTTTAGCTTGACACAGTGTCAACTCCATCTTTAAGTTCTCCGACTTTACTACCGTTGTTGGACGAATTACGGATGATGATGAGTCAGAGTATTGAGGTGAGATCGATCGATCGACTGACCAAGTTGTGCCAGCACAACAACCTGGTTCTCAATGTCAATAAGACCAATTAACTGATCGATGACTGGAAGAGGAAGGACGAGGTCCCTCAAACCTGTCTATATCGAGATGGTGGAGAGAGTCCAAAGTATCAAATCCCTTGGCGTCCATATGTCTGAAGATATTTCCTGGACCCAGCACTTAAAATGGAAGTAAGCATTCAGGTACAGCAGGCGGTGAAGAAAGTAAATGGCATGTTGGCCTTCATAACAAGAGGAGTTGAGTATAGGAGCAAAGGGGTCGTTCTGCAGTTGTACAGTGCCCTAGTGAGACCACACTGGAGTATTGTGTGCAGTTTTGATCTCCCAGTTTGAGGAAGCACGTTTTTGCTATTGAGGGAGTGCAGCATGGGTTCACAAGGCTAATTCCCGGGATGGCGGGAATGTAATATTTTGATAGAATGGAGCGGCTAGGCTTGTATACTCTGGAGTTTAGAAGGATGAGAGGGGATCTTATTGACACATATAAGATTATATAGGGTATGGACACGCTAGGGGCAGGAAACACGTTCCCGATGTTGGGGGAGTCCAGAACAGGGGCTACAGTTTAAAAATGAATTTAACTAAAATGAGCGAGTAATTAAGCATGTGGGTACGGAGAAGCTGTGATACGGGACGGTAACTGATCATCAGAAGGTAATAATCATCTTTAGTGGGTGGCACATGTCTCGCCCTCACTTGACACTATAGGTGGGGAATATAAAACACTACTTGGAACTTGGAACTTTTTATTGTCCATTCAGACCTTGCGTGCAGTCATACATATAGTAAAATAACAAAAACACACAATAAACACATATTTAACATCCACCACCGTGAGTTCACCAGACACCTCCTTACTGTGGTGGAAGGCAAAAATCTTGTCTTTGTCTCTTCCCTTTTTCCTCTTCCTCTGCGCTGAGGCGACCCGGGCCTCCGATGTAGTGACCGCACCGGGTGATGTAAATAAATCCCGCGGGCGAACCGCGCTACGCGAACGGGCCGGTTCAACTCCGTGGCCCGGGGCGGTGGGGAACAGGTACATGCCGAGTCTGATTCTTACATAAACAAGATTAATGTAGTCAGGGACACCGCTGGAACTTCTGGAATCTACAACTGCAGAAATTGTGCCCGGGTGAGGGTCTACGGTTATCACTCATCTTGCTCAGGTTTTTCAAATATACTGAAAACCTTCCAAAAATATGTGTGCAGCTGCATAGAAATAACACATTAAAATATAAATTGTCTGCCCCACAAATCTCTTCAAGATGACTCTCCACATCTCGTAAATAACCTGACGGTCTTCGCTATCACCGTCCACAGATTCCGTCATGAATAGTCTCCGTCACACACACATCTCGTCAACAGAGATAATATAAAGGTGCAAGTGAAACATGGTGGATGAGACGGATGTATCAGCCATAATTGAATAGCGGAGTACACAATGGGCCGAAAGCTGGTTCTATAACTTATGAACATGAATTCTGACCTAATGGGAAGACAATAAAGACGCCTAATAATGCAAGGGAAGAAGCTGTTCTCGGGTCTAGTGGAGTGCGCTTTCAAGCTCCTGTGCCTTTTCCCAGACGAGTGCATGTAGTAGAATGAATGACCGGGATGGGACAAGTTTATGTGTATTGGCTGCTTTTCCGAACAGTGTGAAGTGTAGATGGAATCAATGATGTTTGTGTGATGGACTAAGATACATTCTCAACTCTGCAATTTCCTGCGCCTTGATCAGAGTGTTCCCGAACCAAGCAGTGTTGCCACCCGACGATATGTTGTCCACGTGTATCCGTAAGAGTCATTGGAAAGAAGCCGATTTCCCTCCGTCTCCTCAGGAAGTGAAGTCGGCAGTGTGCCCTCTTGGCTGTTGCTTTAATGTGGGTGCGCGCATCTTGGCCGCAGGTCGTGGGGATATGGGGAGCGTACTGGAGGCCCAGGACCGCATCCGTATGGGACAACCGTGTCGAGAATTATTGTGGACGAGGTGTTGTAATCTATCCTGACTGATAATGATCTTTGGGTCAGAAAGCCGAGGGAATAGTGGCGGAGAGGGAGGTGACTTCCAGGTTCAGGAAATTGACGATAAGGTTGGCTGTGATAATGGCATTGAATGCGGAGCAATAGCCGAACAATCGGAGCACGAAGCAGGAATCCTTGTTATCTAAGTGTTCCAAAGTTGCTAAAATGTGTAGGCAGTGGCGTTCTCTGTCGACCTGTTGTGACTGTAGGTAAATGCAAAATGTCAAGTTGTCTGGGAGGCTGGAGAGACTGCGCCATCACTAACATCTGGAAGTACTTGCCGGTGCTGGATGCCAGAGTAATTGGCAGATAGCAATTAAGGCACGCTACCTTTGCTTCCTTTGCATCAGGGTGAAGGCCGTCTTCATCACGTAGGTTCTACTCATAATCGAGTGCAGAGTAAAGATGCATTTAATGCATTGATCCCATCCCGTGCCAGCCTTGCCGTAAACCACCGATATTCATGCAGTTGTCTCGGGACTTCACCCTTGTCCGCAATACCCTCGGGGTACCCTGAATAACTCTGCGAAGATCGTAAGTAGACATCTTGTACGGCTCAGGATCATTTGACCTGAACGTTGCAGACATGAACTTCACGTGGGAGTCGAGCTCGCGGTTTATCCGTAGATTCTGATATGGAACTAATTATCGCCTTTTTTGGTACACCATCCCCAATACACTTGCTGACGAGGTCTGTGACATCTGAGGCATATTCATCTAGGTTAGCCGCAAAGTCCTGGCATATGGAAAAGTGCATCGGCTCATAACTGTATGTTATATATACATTGCATACCTATAGAGTGGTCGTACCCAGGAGCAAACCCGTGTCACCCTCCTCACCTATCCCCGCGTCGTCATCCGTACCGGGAGATGCATGACACTCGCAGTGTCCTAGCAACTCTAAAAATACATGTACGTAAGACATGTTGGTAGGTGTGGGAGAGTTGGGCCGAAGGCCCTGTTTTCACAATGTGTGACTCTATGATTCTATGGCTCTATGACTACATTTGCTGCCATCCATTCCCAATATTGTAATTTACTGAATTCGCTATATTGTCCCGGATTTACATGTACCGTTTTATTGTTCTAATAAGCTCTTGCGAGTCGAAACTCATATTTATTCGAATCTAGTTCTATCACTGCGAGTCTAGCGAAACTTTGAACGTTTGTTACAGCTTGTTGAATTCAATTCGAGCTTCGGCAGAGAAGAACCGTTTTACAGAATAAGAGAAGCGTGGCAGCACATGTTGAACATGTTACAGTATAGCATTCAAATTCCGACATTTATATCAGAAATAGAGGGAAATTACGTAAATATATAATCTCAAGTTTCAGTGCTTCCACATAGATTAAAACATCATTAGTGGTTATATATCGGGTGGTGAAATCATAACTGTGAATATTGTTGATACGATGTTCAGATACCATGAAGTGATTTAATGTTCATGTTTGTGTCTTCCTGATCCCAGGGGAAGACTATCTCTAGTAGATATGAAGCCTTTCTCTAGAACGCGCTGTCGGTTCCATTCCAGCATCGAACATTGAGCTTCTCTCTCACTTCTTTCCAGGATGAAAATTATATTTACCGATTATTCGTTTTTTCTGCTGCCTCCCATAGTCCAGGCAGAAATGATTTATTACCCGATTATAGCAGTGTTTGGAATTATTGGTAAGTAATTGGATCTATCTTTCGAATCGTCATTAAAAGCTTTTTTTCCCTACTACATTCTTGGCAGATATGTGATGTTTAGGTTTCCCTGCCCTCCAATCCATTGAAAGACGACTGCAGCCGTGTTTCTGAAGGGCTGAACTCACTAATACCTCGTTTCGGTCACCTGAAATGTACATTTTCAACCGGAAATGCTGGAGTTGTTTGAAATGATTTAGTGTCTTTAATTAATGGTCTGTTTGACTTAAACTTCCTGCAGTCAATAAAATATTCTGTGTTTACGTTATAGTTTCCATTCATCGGCTAGACAGTCTTCCTATCCGGAGACACCAGGTAACTTCTCGTCATTTATAGGTGTAACATACCGCGCTTCCTCGTCGCCTCTGTGCGCACATATATCGTGAGCCGTTCGGTTCCAACAGATACACTCTGGTTTCTGAGCAAACATTACCCCGGTTGCGGTGCCGTTGGTCAGAATGTCTCCACTGCTTTACACCCAGGTGAAGGGTATTATTCATCAAAATTGCAATGCCTGCCGTGGGTGGATATCCACTCTTGCAGGAACAAACATAGTCTACTCAAGGGGAAGCTCAATGTTTCATTCTCTACGCATTGATCTGTCCTTGCGCATGAGAAGCCGTTGCCTTCTGTGGCATCTGTGACAGCAGCAACATCGCTGCCGCAGGGAATCCATTGCACCGGGTAAACAGTTGAAGGAGGGTCCCGTCTCTGCGTGAAACTGTTCAGAATCTCAGTTGTGTGTGTGGCGGTTCCGATATCCCCACGATGTGGCTGTAAGCAGCAATAGGGGAAATGAGGCGTTTATACAATTTATAACTGGCGAGATGTTACCGAGAGTAATAGGACAAGAGCGGTGAATGACTGATGAATTGAAATGATAAAGTGAAAAAAATTGATTTATTGGTTTACTGCGGGAAGTTTCAATCAAACAGAAAATGCTTAAAATAACTGCAATTAACTATCGATGTAAATCGATGCAAATAACTGATTTTTTTACTGTTAGAATTTCACATTTCTTGTTAATGAAACGAAGCGTAAATGAGTTAAAGACGTAGAAATTCACAGCTAAATTTTCAGACATACATTATGAGTTATCGGATGGCATTTGGCGTCTCGCATCATTTTCAGATCAAAGGGTTGTAGTCTGATACTGCCCCTGCCGTGACCACCATGTTTATCCGACCTGATAAAATATTATTCCGTAGAAATTTTTGTAAAATTATTATTATTGTAATTCACGCATATATTGCGATTCCATTCGCCCGTCAACACTAGCGGCAGCCCTAACAGTGGAAATACGTTCCTTTCTCGTCGCCCAACCTTTAAAGATGTTGTGCGTTGGGCCGCTCGCCCTGTCATGAATGTCTATGCTCAACTCTATTCTTCATGTGAAATCGCGTGTTACGTGGGGCACCCTGTAACCTGCACGGTTAATGCACTTTGTTGATTTCTGATTGTTCCCGTAACACAGCTAATGTGATATCCATTGTCATCCTGTCCCGGGGAAAGTGCGGTCTCTCCAAATGTGTATCACGCTATCTTGTGGCCATGGCTGCGGCGGATCTGTTGGTTGCTGTGATTGACGTTTTACTTTATCGTATCAATCACCTTTATTTCCCCGAAACGTTTCTCTTCATTACTCAAGTGTGCTCTTTCCATCGGTCTCTTAACCACGCAGTCACAGATATCTCCGTGTGGTTAACACTCTCGTTCACATTTGATCGGTATTTGATGATTTGTTGCCACAAGCTGAGATCTAGCTTTTGCACTGAGAAAACTGCAGCTAGGGTTATAGCAACTGTGTGTCCGCTGTTCTGCTGCAAAAACATCCCCTGGTACTTTGCATTTGAATCTTATATATCAGTACACAATGTAGCATGGGGCTGTAGTGTAAAACTAGAATGCTTCATTGAACCCACATGGATATCATTCACCTGGATTCACCGATGTTTCAGCCCTCTGCTCCCAATGTTCCTGATATTACTGCTCAACGCTCTAACAGTCGGGCACATTTTAATGGCCAGTCAAGTCCGCAGGAATCTGAGAGGCAGCAAGAATGGTGCGAATCAGAATGACGCCGAGCTGGAAAGCAGAAGGAAGTCAATCATCTTGCTCTTTGCCATTTCGGGCAACTTTATTATGCTGTGGATGACGTATTTTATATATTTCGTCTGGACACAGATAACAAAGCGTTTTTTTTTTACCGGTTTCAGTGACCCGTTGTTTGTCGCGGACGAAACCAGCTACATGCTCCTGCTGTTGAGTTGCTGCACAAACACGTGTATTTACGCGGTAACTCAGTCTAAATTCAGAGAGGAACTGAAGAACGGGATGAAATATCTGCGGAGAATTATGTCTAAATGTGTTAAAGAAGGAATCTAATGTTGACACTATAAGAAATATATCACAGCAGCATTGTCTCTCCCGTTTCATCTATGCCAGCAATATTAGACAACAGAGAATAGACAATAGACAATAGGTGCAGGAGTAGGTCATTTGGCCCTTCGAGCCAGCACCGCCATTCACGGCTGATCATCCCCAATCAATACCCCGTTCCTGCCTTCTTCCCATATGCCATGACTCCGCTAAGCGCCCTATTTTTAAGAGCCCTATCTAGCTCTCTCTTGAACGCATCTAGAGAACCTGCCTCCACCTATGAGGCATAGAATTCCACAGACTCAGCACTCTCCGTGAGAAAAGTGTTTCCGCGTCTCCGTTCTAAATGGCTTACTCCTTATTCTTAAACTGTGGCCCCTGGTGCTGGACTCCCCAACATCGGGAATATGTTTCCAGCCTCTAGTGCGTCCAAGCCCTTAACAATCTTATACGTTTCAATTAGATCCCCTCTCAACCTTCTAAATTCCAGAGTGCAGAAGCCCACCTGCTCCATTCTCTCAGCATATGACAGTCCGGTCATCCCGGGGATTAACCTTTTCAACCTACGCTGCACTCCCTCAATAGCAAGAATGTCCTTCCTCAAATTAGGGGACCAAAACTGCACACAATACTCCAGGGGTGGTCTCACTAGGGCTCTGTACAATTGCAGAGGGACGTCTTTGCTCATATATTCGATTCCTCTTGTTATAAAGGCCAACATGCCATTCGCTTTCTTCACTGCCTGCTGTACCTGCATGCTTACTTTCATAGAATGATGTACAAGGACCCCCCAGATCCCGTTGTACTTCCCCTTTTCCCAACTTGACGCCATTTAGATAGTAATCTGACTTCCTGTTTTTGCTACCAAAGTGGATAACCTCACATTTATCCGCAATAAACTTTACCTGCCATGCATCTGCCCACTCCCCCAACCTGTCCAAGTCACCCTGCATTTTCATAGCATCCTCCACACAGTCCCCACTGCCACGCAGTTTTGTGTCATCTGCAAATTTGCTAATTTTACTTTGAATAGATTTGATATAGTCTCGCGTATATCTGACCTATATCAGTGCAACATCCAAAATATCCTGAAGATTTCTACATGTTGCGTTAGTAAACAAGTCAGCAGATTTAGACTGGGTTAGATACTGAGCGAGCTGGTGGTCACGGGCTAAATCGTTATCATGCATGACCACAACTTAATGAAAAACCTTGTTTGTCGGGGGATCTATGTGGTCATAGAACCATAGAAACATAGAAAATACGTGCAGGAGGAGGCCATTCGGCCCTTCGATCCAGCACCGCCATTCATTGTGATCATGGTTGATCGTCCGCTATCAATAATCCGTGCCTGCCTTCTCCCCATATCCCTTGACTCCACCTGCCCCCTAGAGCTCTATCCAACTCTCTCTTAAGTGATTTGGCCTCTACTGCCCTCTGTTGCAGGGAATTGCATAAATTCACAACTCTCTGGGTAAAAAGGTTTTTTCTCAGCTCAGTCTTAATTGACCTCCCCTTTATTTTAAGACTGTGGCCCCTGGTTCTGGACTCACCCAACATTAGGAACATTTTTCCTGCCTCTAGCTTGTCCAGTCCATTTATAATGTTATGTGTTTCTATAAGATTCCCCCTCATCCTTCTAAACTCCGGTGAATACAAGCGTAGTCTTTTCCATCTTTCCTCATATGACAGTCCCGCCTTCCCAGGGATCAATCTCATGAACCTACGCTGCACTGCCTCAAGCACAAGGATGTACTTCCTCAAATTAGGAGACCAAAACTGTGCACATTACTCCAGATGTGGTCTCACCAGACCCTATACAACTGCAGAAGAACCTCTTTACTCCTGTACTGAAATCCTCTTGTTATGAAGGCCAACATTCCATTAGATTTCTTCACTGCCTGCTGTACCTGCACGCAAACTTTCAGTGACTGGTGTACAAGGACACCCAGGTCTCGCTGTACCTCCCCCTTACCTAACCTAACCTAACCCCATTTAGATAATAATCTGCCCCCTTGATTTTGCCGCCAAAGTGGAAAACCTCACATTTATCTATCTTACACTACATGGGCCAAGCATCTGCCCACTCACTGAACCTGTCCAGGTCCCCCTACAACCTCCTAACATCCTCTTCACAGTTCACACGGCCACCCAGATTTGTGTCATCCGCAAACTTGCTAGTGTTGCTCCTAATCCCTTCTTCCAAATCATTAATATTTGTGGTAAACAGTTGCGTCCCCAACACCGAGCCTTGCGACACTCCACTCGCCACTGCCTGCCATTCTGAAAAGGACCCGTTCACTCCTATTCTTTGCTTCCGGTCTGCCAACCAATTTTCTATCCCTGTCAACACCCTACCCCCAATACCATGTGCTCTAATTTTAGTCACCAGTCTCCCGTGCGGGGCCTTATCAAATGATTTCTGAAAGTCTAGATACACTACATCCACTGGCACCCTTTTGTCCATTTTACTCGTCACATCCTCATAAAATTCCAGAATATTGGTCAAGCATGACTTCCCTTTCATAAATCAATGTTGACTTGGACTAATCCTTTTACTGCTATCCAAATTCTCCATTATTACCTCTTTAATAATTGACTCCAGCATCTTTCCCACCACCGAAGTCAGCTAACTCGTCTGTAATTTCTCTCTCGATCCTTTCTTGAAAAGTGGGATAACATTAGCTATCCTCCAATCCACAGGAACTGATCCTGAATCTATTGAACATTGGAAAATGATCACCAATGCATCCACTATTTCTAGAGCCACCTCCCTGAGGACCATGGGATGCAGACCATCAGACCCAGGGGATTTATCATCCTTCAGTCCCATTAGCCTACCCAATACTATTTCTCGCCTAATGAAAATGTCTTTCAGTTCCTCTACCTCTTCAGATATTCTGTCCTCCAGTACATATAACCATATAACCATATAACCATATAACAATTACAGCACGGAGACAGGCCCTCTCGGCCCTTCCAGTCCGTGCCGACCATTTGTTTTCCCCTAGGAACACAAACAATCTGGGAGATTGTTTGTGTTCTCCTTAGTGAAGACAGATCCAAAGTACCTATTAAACACTTCTGCAATTTCCTTGTTGCCCATAATTATTTCACCCGCGTCTGCCTTCAAGGGACCCACATTTGACTTAGCTACTCTTTTCTACTACTTCCCCTCGCACTTTATCTTATCAGCCTGGTGTCCTATGAAAGTGTCCCAATCCTCCGGCTTCCGGCTACATTTTGCTGTGTTATACATCTTTTATTTTAGTTTTATTTTATCCCGAACCGCTCTTGTCAGCCACGGTTGCCTCCTACTCCCCTTAGAATCTTTCTTCCTTTTTGGAATGAAATGATCCTGTGTCTTACGGATTATGCCCCGAAATTCCTGACATTGCTGTTCCACCGTCATTCCTGCTAGGATCCCTTTCCTGTCTACTTTGGCCAGCCCCCCTCTCATGCCTTCATAGTTCCCTTTGTTCAACTGCATCACTGCCACTTCCGATTTAACGTTCTCCTTCTCAAATTGCAGATTAAAATTAATAATATTATGATCACTACCTCCAAGCGGTTCCTTTACCTCGAGTTCTCTTATCATATCTGGTTCATTGGACAACACTAAATCCAGAATTACCTTTTCTCTGGTCGGTTCCATTGCAAGCTGCTCTAAATATCCATCTCGGAGGCATTCTGTAAACTCTCTTTCTTGGGGTCCTGAACCAACCTGATTTTCCCAGTCTACCTGCACATTGAAATCCCCCATCAACATAGTGGCATTACCTTTGTTACATGCCCGTTTTATCTCCTGCTGCAACTTACACCCTACAACTCGGCAACTAGTTGGGGGTAGCAGTGCCAAACCTGCCTGCCAGAATGCTGGTCCCCCAGCAGTTAAGATGCAATCCGTCCCTTTTGCACAGTTCCCCCTTACTCCAAAACCGATTCCAGTGATCTAAGAATCTAAATCCCTGCCCCCTGCACCAGTTGCTCAGCCACACATTCAGGTCCTGTATCTCCCTGTTCCTGCTCTTGCTAGCAGGAGGAAGTGGAAGCAAACCGGAGATAACAACCCTGGTGGTTCTGCTTTTCAGCATTTTTCCGAGCTCTCTAAAGTCACGCTGCAGAATATTCATGCCCTTCTTTCCGACATCGTTTGTGCCGACATACACTACCAGACGGACAGCTTTTCTGCACTCTGTCGGTGACATCATGGATCCTGGCACCAGGACGGCAGCACACCATCCTCGAATCCCATCTATTGCCACAGAAACTCCTGTCCGTACCTTGCACAATGGAGTCTCCAACTTATGGCGTTGCCTGACGTTGGCCTCTTTGGTTTTGTCTCAACAGCCCTTTTTGCATTGCAAGCCAGTCGGTCGCTTAGTGTGATAACGTCTTCTGTCCCGACAGCTTCTAAGTCGGTGAACCTGTTCACAAGAGGTACAACACCCGGGGACCTTTGCATTCCAAGTTTCCCTCCATTTCTCACCATCACCCACTTTTTCCCTTCTAGTACCTTATGTGTAACAATCTCACTGTAGGACTTGTCGAGGAACGACTCAGTTTCTCGGACGAACCTGAAGCCATCCACTTGCTTCTCCAATGCCACAACACGGTCCTTCAGGAGATGTACCTGGATGCACTGCTCACATTTGTAGCAGCCAGAGGCACCAACAGTGTCCTTGACCTCCCACACACTGCAAGCATCACACTGAATCAGCTTGCTTGAGATCTCCTTTCGTCTCTCCCTCTCCAGCATTTTGCATAGCCTCCTCTCCTCAGCCTCCCCGCCGAAGACTCTCGAGCCAAAGACTAGCACTTTTCTCACAGGGCACTTTCCTCACAAGGCTGCTCCCTCACGGCCGCTGCCCAAGAGCTGCCTTGCTTATATTGACTGATAAATTGCCTAATTTACCAATTTACAAACCAAATTCCTCAGTTTTCAACTGTTTTCCCCATCTGACCCACTTCTAACTCTCCTCCCACTCGGGCTAGAGCCAACTAGTGGGCCTAGGAAATAGATGGTTGGACATTTGTTTTAGAAAGCAAAATACCTTTCCTCTCAACCTGTACATACTATCTATCCTCTCAACCTGCATCATCAAGTCTCCAATAAATAAACTGCACAGAAGAACGGGTAATTAACAAGCTTCAGTGTGCGTTCAGTCAACACTCTGGGTGCACTGAGCTGTACCTCATAGGCTGTGATGCAGTTCCCAATAATACAGATCACAATGTCACATTGAACGACACATTAACAATTTGCTGTTGTTGACCAGCGCTTGGTATTTATAGTGGAAGTGAGTTGATACTGCTATTTTACTTCGGAGTCACGTGAGTGACTACATGAAGAGCCCGCCTCACGCTGGTAACGGCATGACGTCAACGCTGACGGCGGAAGGAGGAGCTGCAGTAAGGAGCAGCTCCTCGCAGCGGTCGGAACGGCCCGCAGGTAAGAGCAGTAAAGTTGGGATGTCTTAGCGGGCGCTGGGTAGGTCCAGCAGTATAGGAAATATATTAAATCAGGTCAGAGTCATATTAGTGCTGGATAAGCACAGATGATGAAGTAAACGTATATTCGCGGGTTAAATGCTTCCTGGGGTGAAAAATAAATATACGGGAAAGCTAGTGCGGAGCCGGTTCCGATACCGGTGGCCGTAGATATACCCGTTAGCGAATTAGTTTACAAAATGATAACCACGGAGAGAAATGCTCCCGAATATGAAAAATGGAAAATAAAATAAAATAAAAAATCTGAGAGGCCCGTGGTTCTCATGACTCTGATATTGAAAGTCCTCCAGATAAGTAAACTATGTGGAACTGATTATGGAGCATATGGAGAAAGTTCTCCAAATAATTATGAGACTAGGGTCAAAGTACCCTGAAGGTTCCTAAAAATAGCCCTGAGGGGTTTAATTATTCTGAATATGGCCATGGGCCTAATTGGAAGTTGGAACTCCGGACCCAGGATTTGGGCCGGAAGAAGTCTCATGGGATGAAATCCCAATTGATTTAGGGCTGCAGAAGGCAGACCCTCTTGATGGTGATTTGCATTTGAAAGCACACCACAAAATAAAAATAAAAATAAAAATAAAATGAAAAAATATTAAAAGAGGCCAAAGAAGCCTGGGATAGCAAAAGGTTTTTGCTATATATGAAGGAAGTGGTGAGGCTATGGAAGAAAACCTAGCTGCCAACATATATATATGGTATCTCACCAACTTCATGATTCTGTGATGATTGAAATATTAAAATTGCACAGCACAGGAAAATTGTGCCTCATTGGAAGAGCCTACGGTTTATCCGTTAATATGGGCATCCATGACTCCAAATATGAGAGCGTCAAATAGTGAGGTTTAAAAATCCTCACAAAATTTCTGCTGCTATTATGGCTTTTGGGCAGATGAAAGGAAAACAAAAAATAAAGACGCTATTGTGCAATTCTTTCTATGAAATTTTGTATAAAATAAATGGCTATTTGGCCCATTTTTTTCACCCAAGGTTGCATACCTGTGTCGAGCAAGTGGTGTTTAAGCTCTTGGTTGGAGTAATCTGCCTAACTTATTGAAATTAGATGAAAAGCTAAATATTTTAGCTGCATGAAACCTTCGTCTTTGGACGAAAAGGTATTTTCGCCCAGAAGGGGATTTGATATTGGAAATAGAGGCAGAAATATGTCAAGGAAGTTTTATTGTACTGCACAGCCAAATACTTACCCGAATTCAGGGATAAGGAGACCACCACGCTCATATGGAGAGGAATTAAAGACTTGTTCTATGCTTAAAGAAACTGCGGATTAATCTCCAGTTAGAGGGAGATTACAAAAAGCTTATTAAGACTGGCTTACTATTATTTTTGATCAGTATATTACGAGCAGTTTCATTAACTACTATTACTTTTAAAGAAGGGGTTAATCCTCCTGTACAGAATAAACCTGCTTATGTTTTCGTGTTTTCTGCAATTGAAAAAGCAGAGATTAATGTCCACATTGCCTAATTATCTGGAAAAGGGGTAATGGGAAAAGATTTTGAACACGAGCATAAATTTGTCTTTAATGTTAGAAGGCATTACAGATGATGGTTGCAGAAGTATTCTGGACCTTACAGGTCTAAATAAGTTTGTAGAATACAAACATGTTCAAATGGAGACATTGAATACTGCAAAATATTTAATTCAGCAGGTTGTTATATGGCTAAGATTGATGAAAAGACGCCTATTATTCTGTACCTATGCATCAGGTTTCGGTGGTACTTAAAATTTAATTGGTTGTGACAATTATGGCAGTTAAGCTTTGCCAAATGGACTGAGTTCAGCTTTTTAGTCTTTACGAAACTGTTGAAACCAGTTTAGCCCAATTAGAGCACAAAATGCACATCATTATGGCTTATCTCAATGACATTCTGGTCATTAGTGATTATCAGGAGTCAGCTGAGGACTCAGTTTCAGTTACTAAAGCTTTGTGGTAAGCTAAGGTTCTTAATTCCATCTAATTAAGCCCCAGCTGCAGCCAGCACAAACAATTTACTTTTGGGGTTTGTAATTAACTCAGTGACTATGTTAATATCTTTACCAACAGATAAAGTCGATGATATTTTGGTAACTTGTCATTATCTCATTCAAAACCTATCCTTCCATCCGAGAAATGGCGACAACCATTGGTGAACTGCTAGCAGCATTTCCTGCAGTAGAATTTGGTCCATTACATTATCAATATCTTCGAAGGTACAAGATACGAGCTCTCAAAGAGAAGGCAGGCCATTTGACAGGCCTATGTAATTAACAAAAGAAGCTGTATTGGAATTACAATGGTGGGTTAAAAAAGAAATATGTCCCACAAGCTGCTAATAAATATTATGATTAAACAGCCTGAAATGGTTTTACATACAGATGCTAGTGCTCTCGGATGGGGGGCAACAGACTCGTCCTCCAATTGTGGAGGTAGATGAAAAAGCTCAAGAAGAAGCGTTTCTTCAAGCTGATGATATTAACTATTTGGAGTTATTGGGTGCTTTTATGGACTAAAAGCATATTGTTGTGCTAAATAAGGTGTTTATGTGTTCATGGGGGGAGTTAAATCAGTATTATGTGATTGTCTGGTCAGTAGATATGGTAATGGTGTATTGGTCGCCAAATATGGATTTCAGCAAGCTACATTCCAGGTAAAGACAATGTGGAGGCAGATAAAAGATCAAGGATATGTAAAGATTACACGGAATGGATGCTTAAGCCAGCAATATTTAAAAATATTGTACACCAATTTGGGTTACCAGAAATTGACTTGTATGCATTAAGGCTTAATCATCAATTACCTAAATATGTGTCTTGTGAACATGATCCAGATGCAGTAGCAGTAGATGCTGTTTCGTTAAACTGGGGGAAATATGTTCTTTTATGTTTTCCACCATTTGCTTTGATTCAGAGATGTCTGAAGAAGATAGAACAAGATTCTGCCTCTGGATTGTTGGTAGTTCCAAGTTGGCCAACTCAACCTTGGTTCCCTGTAATGCTGAATATGATTAATGAGCCATATATGTCGATTCCTAACGGTAGTGATATTTTGATTCGTCCAGTAACTAAAGAAATTTATCCATTATATGTATATGAATTTATTAATCTACAGGTTTTGACCAGACCACTGTAGGAGCTGGGATTATTGGACAAAACAATGGATATTATAGTCGCATCATGGCGAGATAGCACACTAAATCAATATATGACACATATTAAGTAATGGGAAGAATTTTGCACACAGTCAAATATTTTTATGATATTGTGAATATTGCAAATGTTTTGGAATTCCTTGCCAATTTGCATTTTGAGCAACATTTAAGTTACAGTGCCATTAACACTGCACGCAGTGTTTTGTCATCCTATTTAGGATTTATGACTGAGCAGAAACTAATTGGGTCACATCCATTAATATCTAGATTCATGAAAGGAATCTTTAACATTAATCCACCCAAACTAAGATACACAGAGATTTGGGATGAGAGCATTGTACTTACTCTAATTAGACTATGGACTCCAATTGAAGGATTGAATATTGGAAAGATTAACATTGAAATTAATGATGTTAATGTCACTGGTCTCCGCTCAAAGAGTGCAAACTTTACAAATGTTGCGTTTAGATTGTATGCATGTGACTACAGATAATATTGTGTTCTATGTTTACGAGCTGATTAAACAAAGCAGACCAGGGAGAACTGGAGCAAAGGTAACCTTTTAAGCTTATCATATTCATCCTACTTTGTGTGTGGTTAGACATGTGAACCAATATATTAAAGTTACTGAGACTCTTCGAGGAAATGAAAAAACGTTAATGGTTACGCACAAAAAACCACACACAAGAGCTTCAGTTTAAACTATCTTAAAGTGGTTGAAACAGGTGTTGCTTTTAGCGGGAGTAGACACTGATGTGTTTAAAATCTCACTCCACCAGGGCGGCAGTTACGTCCGCGGCAAAGGGGCGGGACGTACCTCTCGAGCATATTTTAAAAGTCGCAGGGTGGAGTAAATAAGAAACTTTTTCAAAGTTCTACAATAAACCTGTTCACACTATGACAAGCTTTGGACACGCGGTGTTGGGAGCACTATAATCACCTACTTTGTTTGCTATTAATTGCTATTAATTGCTATAATCAGTTGTGTAGTCACTGATATCTTTTGTCACTTGTAATCATTTTCCCTCAAATATAAGGAGGGTATTATATGGTCTTTCAACCATTAAAAAAGTTAATTGTGAAAAGATCTAACATTTGTCTGCTTTCTCATGTATGTGTTTACTTAGCCGGACTGTCGTACGGATTAATTCTACGACATAAAAAACACAGAAAGCTTTAAAAATCTTCACGTAGTCACTCACGTGACTCCGAAGTAAAATAGTAAGATTTAAACGAGAACTTACCTGTTCGAAGTTTGATCATTATTTTACGAGGAGTTACGATGAGGGATTACGTGCCCTCCACTCCCACCCTCGTAAAATAAATGATCAAATGGTAGTTCTAAGTCTTTTTATGAGCCTTACTATGTTACTCCGGCTTTTGGTGTTCTGTGTTTTTCATGCCGCTGCTTTGAAGTATGCCGTTACCAGCGTGAGGCGGGCTCTTCACGTAATCCCTCATCGTAACTCCTCGTAAAATAATGATCAAACTTCGAACAGGTAAGTTCTCGTTTAATCTTACTATTCTTGTGATTGATTAATGTGGGGGCTGGTGGATTTGTCGATGGTTTTATTAGTGTGAGGGGCGCGCGGAAAGGCTCCGTGTCATATGTTTTAAATTAAATCCGCATAGACAGTGATTTCATGGCAGACGCAGGCACCGTAGGTAGAATATACTTCGGTATTATGCGACTCTGTGGAGCGGATTCTGTAAAGTCAAATCCAGACTTAGAGCCAGATTACTGCTTCTACACCGTCCCATCATGTACCAACAAGGTCTATGCAGTAGCGGTGTAAAACAGTGCACGATTCTGTGGACTGTCTGAACACGCGCGTTTAATATAGAAGCAGCGAGGTCCATCGAATTGTGGTTGGCTGTGGAACGTGGCGACTCTGCGGTCTCCATCAATGGAACACAGTCTAAGCATCAGCGTTCATATGGTCAGGAGAGATGGGAAGATGGTCCTCAGTTGCAGGGATAATAGTAGTAGATACATAAAAACGTAAACATAAACAGCCGCCATAGCGGCGTGCGAGAATCCTGAGGCACACAGCATAGACTGAGAGCCGCAGCCGTCAGTCCAATATCCGGGCCACACACACGCTTCACCGTGATGTGACCAGAGTTGCACCGACCGTTTGTCGCTCTCTCTGTCAGAAAGCCGTCTGCACTCGCACCAGTCTCCAGGACGCTCTCGTGGTATGACGACCCAGCAACACCGAGACCACGCATTCACGGCAATCCCTCCGAGTCCCCACCAACGCAGGCAGCATATATCTTGCGCTCGGAGACTTCGCATTCCTCACTGTGACGGAAGGCGAATACATTGTACGTTCTTCCTTCTTCAAATGCGGGTTGATAAGGAATATATAGTTATATTTAAGTTATAGTTAAGTGCTTTTAGATTAGTGTGTGGATAAATAAATAATGCAGGATTAACAATCACGTGCAGGCAGAGAAGACTATGGCGCGACAGTGCCGTAGCCGGAAGAACTGCAGCCTCACCGAGCCAGAAACATGCATTCGATTCCGACCCCAGTTGTTTCTGTGTGTGGCACGTTCTCATTTTACCTGTGTACGTTTCGACCGAATGCTCCGGTTCCCCCCGACATTCCATAGACATAATGATCTTTCGGTCAATTATGCTCTGTAAATTATCCCTGATGTAGCGGATGTGGATGGCGAACGTAGGATAACATAACTCTTACAAAAGGGTGACCGATGGCCGGCGTGCACTCGTTCGACCAAAAGGCCCGTGTCATGGAGTCATAGATTCATAGAGGGATACAGCATGGAAACAAGGCGTTCGGCCCAACCTTCCCCCCACGACCAACATGTCCCAGGTACACTAGTCCCATCTGCACGCGTTTGGCCCATATCCCACTAAACCAGCTGCACACATATTTTTGGAAGGTTTTGAGTATCTTTTGAAAAACCTGAGCAAGATGAGTGATAACCGTAGACCCTCACTCGGACACAATTTCTGCAGTTCTAGATTCCATAAGTTCCAGCGGTGTCCCTGACAACATTAATCTTGTTTATGTAACAATCAGACTCGGCATATACCTGTTCCCGAATTATAGTGTTTTATATTCCCCATCTATAGTGTCAAGTGAGGGCGAGACATATGCCACCCACTATAGATGAATATACCTTCTGATCATCAGTTGCCGTCCCGTATCACAGCTTCTCCGTACCTACATGCTTAATTACTCCCTCGTTTTAGTTAGTGAAGGGTGTTCTTAAGAGTCAAGTGCCAAGAGTCAAATTGTCATATGTAACAGATAGAAAAAAGACACCCTTACTTGCAGCAGCACAACAGAATATGTTAACATAGGCTCCTGTCAACAATTAAATAAACGAGCGTGCGTGTCTATATACACATACTCACACATACCACACCCCCCACACACACACATAAGCATAAGCGTAATCATATTTTAAAAAAACAACAATGATAATGCAACAATAGCATTCTTCTTCTTCTCTCGTGTGGCGTGCACAGCCTAAAGTTGTAGGACAAATTTTTCTATTTGATCTTCCGTTTGTGCACGTCGAGTTGAATGCATTAGTCGAAACAGGGCGGACCACGTGAAGGTTGCAATTTTCCACCCCAACAATAGCATCAATAGTCAAGGTATTTCAGAGGTTAATGGAGGTTGCGGAGTTTAATACCCTACTGGCTGTATGGGATAGGCTGTTCCTGACGTTAGAGTTTTCAACCTCATATATCGTTTTCCCGGTGGCAGCGGTGAAAGGAATGTGTGGCAGCGACCCCTGTAGATCCATTCGATGGTGGGGAGGTCAGAAAGTGTGATGCACTGGACAGTGTTCACAACGTTTTGAAGTCTTCTTCGCTCCTGGGCATTCTGTGATGAACCAGGCCATGATGCAACAAGTCAATACGATCCCGACTGTACAGTTGCAAGATCATTCTCTCTGACGTACCGAATCTCCGCAAACGTCTCAGGAAGTAGAGACGTTGATGAGCTTTCGTTATTATTCCATCAAATGACAATAGGCAATAGACAATAGGTGCAGGGGTTGGCCATTCGGCCACTGGAGCTAGCACCGCCATTCAATTTGATCATGGCTAATCATCCATTATCAATACCCAGTTCCTCTCTTCTCTTCATATCGCTTGACTGCTCTCTTCAAGAGCTCTGTCTAGCTCTCTCTTGAAAGTATCCAGAGAACCAGCCTCTACCACCCTCTGAGACAGAGAATTCCACAGACTCACAACCCTCTGTGTGAAAACGTTTCTCCTCATCCCCGTTCTAAGTGGACTGCCCCTTATTTTTAAACTGTAGCTCCTGGTTCTGGACTCCCCCAACATCGGGAACATGTTTCCTGCCTCTAGCGTGTCCAAACCCTATATAATCTTATATGTTTCAATAAGATCAGAGAATACAAGCCTAGCCGCTCCATTCTATCAACATATGACATTCCCGCCATCCCGGGATTTAACCTGGTGAACCCACGCTGCACTCCCTCAATAGCAAGAATGTACTTCCTCAAATTGGGATACCAATACTGCACACAATACTCCAGATGTGGTCACGCTAGGGCCCTGTACAACTGCAGAAGGACCCCTTTGCTCCTATACTCAACTCCTCTCGTTATGAAGGCCAAAATGCCATTTACTTTCTTCACCGCCTGCTGTACCTGAATGCTTACTTCCATTGCAAGTGCTGGGTCCAGGAAATATCTTCAGACATATGGACGCCAAGGGATTTGATACTTTGGACTCTCTCCACCATCTCGATATAGACAGGTTTGAGGGACCTCGTCCTTCCTCTTCCAGTCATCGATCAGTTAATTGGTCTTATTGACACTGAGAACCAGGTTGTTGTGCTGGCACTACTTGGTCAGTCGATCGATCGATCTCACCTCAATACTCTGACTCATCCCCATTCGTAATTCGTCCAACAACGGTAGTAACGTCGGAGAACTTGAAGATGGAGTTCACACTGTGTCCAGCTAAACAGTCGTGAGGAGAGAGTGGATAGACTATGGGGGTTGCGCACACAGCTTGAGGTGCCCCGAACTGATGGGTATTGTGGAAGAAGTGCTTCGCCAATTCAAACAGACTGTGGTCTGTTGATGAGAAAGTCGACTGCAAATCATCGGTGTTCCGAGGAAGTGATTTCGAGTATGTGTAAGCTACACGCTGTCTACAGCAAGGGGAATTCTAGAAGAGCAATAACAATGTGTATATGCGATGCAGCTCTTTGGGGTGAAACGATCAGCGGTGCTTTATTAATAGAAGTTTGCTCCGACAAATTAGGAAATTGCGATCGCAATCTTACCAAAGACCATATTTGATAAAAGAACAATCAGAAATCAGATGAGTAACAGAGAGATGTGAAGTTTCACAAAATGACATAGATGCTGCATCATTCAACTTTGTTAGTGCCGGCAAAACGCCGCGCCTTTCATGGATCCTATGTTTACTCTCTTAACACTCGCATCACCTCGCTGGAGGCAAATCGGTCGGAAGCGGGTGGTGTCTGGAATGGCGAAGCAGATTATATTTTCCTGTCTTTACTGCGAGGAACTTCATGTTTTTGATGCTCTATACAGTCGGATACTTCTCATCCATCTGAGATGACAGGTGGTGTGCCATCTGATCCAGAATATCTGCTCGCATTTTTTCCTCGGTGCTGTACAGCGGTGTCCACTGCCACTTATGGGCCCGAGAGTCTGTTTGAACTCGAAGCCGCAACCGTCAGCGCCGACTGCAAACTGACCTTTGCTCTCAAGAACAGCGACACAGCTCGTAGAGTTGCTGCCTCACGCCAACACTGAACCGGTTCAGTACTGACCTCGGCTGCTGCCCTTGTGGAGTTTGCACATTATGTTTGTGAGATGGTGAGTTTCTCCGAGGTGTTCCTGTTCCGTCAAACATATCAAATATCCGCTGGTTGTTAGATTAGTTATCCTGCAGTTTTACGGCACGAAGAAAGCCCTTCATCCCAGCGGTCCCATGCCAGCCTAGGTTCCCACTTAAATTCGTCCTGCTTGATTCAGTTTAGCCCATCTCTCTCTGAGACTTTCCTACCATCGATCGACCCAAATTAATGTTAACTTTAGTAATGGTACCCGCCTATACCATCTCCTCCGTTAGCTTGTTGACCTCTCTTGGACCCACAATACCTCTACACTGGTCACGAAGGTTCACCAACGTCTCTTCTTCCTCGGGAGACTAAAGAAGGTCCATTTGTCTACTGAGATTCTGGTGAACTACTACCGCTGCACCGTCGAGAGCATCCTTACCAACTGTATTACAGTATGGTATGGCAACTGCTCTGTCTCCGACCGGAAAGCATTGCAGAAGATGGTGAAAACTGCCCAACGCATCATCGGTTCCACACTCCCCTCCATTGAGTCTGTCCATAGCAAGCGATGTCTGCGAAGGGCGCGCAGCATCATCAAGGACTGGTCTCACCCCAGCCACAGACTGTTTACCCTCATCCGTGCTGTAATTGTTATATGGTTATATGGTTATCCCATCCGGGAGGCGCTACAGGTCCTTCCGTTGCCGGACCAGCAGGTTCAGGAACAGCTTCTTCCCTGCGCCTGTTAGAAATACTTAACTCTGCACATCGGTGATTGCCAGTCACCCATGAACATGACATGATTTCACAAACTGATAATATATTTGCACTGCCCTGTGTCTCTGAATCTGTGGTCAGTACATGCTGAGAATAACTTGCTCTTCCGCGGTTTCATATTCAGCTCTGCATCGGGAGTTTGAGTGTTTGAATGCGTTGTGGAGTGAGCGGTAGAGATGTTGGAGATGCTCTTAAACGCTACCTAAAGTAAAAGTTTCGGTCCGATCCCGTGACTACGTGGGGTTTCACGGGTGACCTGGATTCATATGAACCTGCCGATTAGTGCATGTTCCATTGCCTTTCCCCCACTGTACAGATACGCGGTAGAATCTGGGACGGTTGATTTGAAAGCGGGAAAATAAAAGTGAGTTGATGTCGGATGTGTGGACATGACCTTTGACAGTCGCAGCGGATCCAGGCTGAGATATTATGCCTGACCTAAAACCCTGGACCGCTCCTCCCGCCTTACTCACATGCGGCATTCAATATTGCAGTAAATGTTTCCAGCTTCACATTCATGTGTCGTTTCTGGCAATGACCTTTTTAAATATAATTTGTCGCCAAATCCTTTTGCTTGGTGCCTTTCCAATTTGTGTCACCAAATCCAAACACTTTTTAAACTTTTCTCTAGGCAGTTCTCGTTCTTTGCTTCTCTGTTCTTTGATCCTCGGCGCCAATTGTCGTGTATTTGGTGCTAGAAACTGACTTTAAATAAAATTCGGACACGGGTGGTGTCTGACAAGCGTCTTTATTCTGAACGCCACCATGAGTCTCTCCTGCGCATACTGCCATTGCGCAAGACATTAAATATGTTAATTATATTCCAAACATAAATTCTTTAAATTCAAGACACTGAATTAACCCAGTCACTCAATATTCAAGAATCAATTCAATTGTCATATTTACGCATTGAAACACTCAAACTCCCGATGCGGAGCTGAATATGAAAGCGCGGAAGAGCAAGTTATTCTCAGCATGTACTGACCGCAGATTCAGAGATACAGGGCAGTGCAAATATATTACCAGTTAGTGAAATCATGTCATGTTCATACACACTTACATAGAATGCACGAAGACAGGCGGAGAAACACAAGCACAGAAACACGTGTTGGTTTTGCTCGCGGCCGGGCTGGCTCTATCGCGGCCGGGCTGACACTCTCGCGGCCGGGCTGGGCTCTCTCGCGGCCGGGCTGGGCTCTCTCGCGGCCGGGCTGGGCTCTCTCGCGGCCGGGCTGGGCTCTCTCACGGCCGGGCTGGGCTCTCTCACGGCCGGGCTGGGCTCTCTCACGGCCGGGCTGGGCTCTCTCGCGGCCGGGCTAATTCTCTCGCGGCCGGGCTGGCTCTCTCACGACGGGTTGACTCTCCGCGGCTGGGCTGGCTCTCTCGCGGCCGGGCTGGCTCAGCTCAGGGCCGGGCTGGAGACTCGGTTGTCGTCGGTGGCGGTTGCCGGACCTGTCCGTGGCCTGCATGGTACTGGACCCTCACCCGAAGTCGGTGGCGGCTGCTGGGCCTGGCCGTGGGCTGCACGGCCCTGGAAAGCGTTCCAGGTAAACTGACACCGTCGCTGTCCTGATGGAAAATACGCTCCACAGGTCAAAATTTGAACTAAATTCTTACATACAGTCCTGTAACATGCAGGAATTGAAGAACAGCCCTGGATATCAGCTGATGTTTCTCACTGTGCCCAAACAAAGATAAAACAGAAAAAGCCTCAACTCCAAGTCCTGTCAGTCTAGCAAACAATGCCTTTCTTTCTACCCTATACTTTTTACATTCTAGGAAAACATGCTTAACTGTCTCCTTACTCCCACATTCACACAAGCCAGAAACATTTTTCTTACAATGCACAAACAGTAATTTAACCCACAATGTCCCAACCTCAATCTACACAGTCTAACCGAGTCCCTACGGGACAGAGATGTACAGAAACATATTTTTCTAACTTCAGCTTGTACAGAAAAGTAGTGTCTACCCCTGACTTCATTTTCCCATCCTCTCTGCCATTCTTTTGTTAAGCCCTCTTTAATTATTTCTCTCAGTTCCACTCTCCCCAATGATACATGGATATTTATTTCTCTTCTTAAACTATCCTTTGCTATGAGGTCCACCTGCTCATTCCCCCTCACCCCAGCATGCCCAGCAAAAAGTGATGTTACACGCAAACCCAATTCTAGAAAACACACTCAAGATTTCATTTAGAATGTCAGGACGAGCGTTAGATTTCCCTGCTCTTAAAGTTTCAAGAGCAGCTGCAGAATCAGAACAAATAATGACTTCTCTAAAACTGGCGTCCTCAATCCACCATAGAGCCCATTGAATTGCCATGAATTCAGTCGTGAGAACAGAGCTTCCATCAAAAATGCGTCGGCCATTCTTGTTTCAGGTCTCATTTCCTGTCATGTCGTTTACCCTCATGTGATTGTTGCCCTGATGTGTTTCACCTGTGTCTTGTTATCGCCTTTTAGTCTGTATTTAAGCCTTAGTTCTCATTGCCAGTTCGTTGTGTATGCTACTTGGTATCACCTCGTTCCAGCTCTGGAAATATTGTGCCCTTGTGATCTCGACCATTGCCTGTTTTTCGACCACTGTTTTTGCCTGCTCCTAGATTATACTGTTGCCTCTGTTTTGGCTTACCTGTGTACCGACTTGGACCGATTAAACTCTGAAAACGGATCTGCCCTGTGTCTGAGCCTGCATTTGTGTCCTCCACCTCGTTCAGTTCTGATATTATGAACTGGCCAACAATGGACTCAGCGGGCTCTGATCCTTTTCACGCAGCTCTCCAGAAGCAAGAGGAGCACATCTCGCATAACAAGTGTCAACTCACCTCGATCGTCGCCGGGTTCTGGGATCTCGGCGAGCGTCAGCAGGGGTTCCAGGCGGACATCAGTTCACAAGTGAACACTTTAAGTTCTCGGTTTGAACACCTGGCTATTCGGCTGAATTCTTGGTTTTCTGCTGCGGCTCCCATGCCTGCCGAGTCTGTTTCCTTGTCTGTTTCTCCAGGGGCTCCGATAGCCACGGCTGCCGCAGCATCTCCATTCGTCCACCTGGCAAGACCGGAACACATTTCGGGGGAATTGGAGAAGTGTAGACCTTTTTTGATTCAGTGTGGGCTGCATTTCAAGGGTAGCCTTTATCATCACGCACCTGTCAGGTAGAGCGGAGGCTTGGGCCATGGTGGAATGGTCTCAGAATTCTCCTGGTTGCCAGACGTCGGTCCTGTTCATGGAAGCTCTGTCCCGCACGTTTGATCACTCCAATCCTGGCCGAGAGGCTTCACAGAACCTGGTCTCCATGAAACAAGGTAATCGCTCAGTTATGGATTTTGCTATTGAATTTCGAACTGTTGCTGCTAAGAGTGGATGGAATGAGACTGCTTTGTTGGATGCTTTTCGCAATGGATTGTCTGAAGCTATCAAAGATCAGTTGACTCCACTAATCCTGCCTTCCGACTTCGAGTCTATGATTTCCCTGGCTGTCCAAATTGACGCCAGGCTCAGAGAAAGAGAGCGAGAAAGGAGACCGGCGGCAGTTCGGTCCTCCTCCCAACATTGGCGGCAGCATCGCCCTTCGCCTTCCCATCGGGACTTCGTCCCTCTCGGACGGTCCAATCACCCTACAGCGCCATCTGTCTCTTCGGAGGAGCCCATGCAGGTGGGACGAGCCAAACTGAGACCGGAGGAACGGTAGCATCGCCTAGGGGAGGGGAGGTGTTTTTACTGCGGTGAACTGGGAGATTTGTTGAACAGCTGTTCAGTAAAAGACAAGGCTCACCAATGAAAGAGAGGACATTGGTGAGCTGTACCACTCCTATGAGCCATTCCTCTCGTCAACTCGCAACTGTACAATTGTTGGTGCATTCCCGGTGGCACTCCCTACAGGCTTTGGTTGATTCTGGAGCAGATGAGAACTTCCCATGGACATTCGCTCTTGGCTGATGAATTGAAGCTGGTAACGTGAACAGCTTCAAGATCCTCAGAAGGCTAGTGCACTGGATGGGCGCCTCATTGTACAGGGTGATTCATCAAACTCAAACCTGTTCAACAACATCGTGGCAGGTAAATCACTTGGAGACCCATCATTTTTCATCTCTTCGACTGTCCCTAGGCGCACGCTTCATCCTCTGGTTTTGGGGCTCCCTTAACCAAAATCTCAGATGAATCTGGGGTACGGGGAACGTAGTTTTCTCTGGGGGGAAATAACTGTAAACTCATCTGTCTGCATGATTCTTCTCCCGAGTCTATGAAGGATCCATCACGGAGCAGTTTGCTGGGATCTTCCAGGACCACCCTACGGCAGCCACCCCGTTCAAGTGGGAGGGGGATTTTTCCAGATATCACCCAAGGTTCATGTTATCCTCTCATGATAAAAAGACTCTAAAGAAAGTGTTCCAACAAGGCCAAGGACACCTCTCTTCCGCTGCATAGACCATACGACTGCTGCATTGACCTTCTGCCAGGTACATCGCCTCCTAAGGGTTGTCTTTATTCCTTGTCTTCACCTGAGCGGCTCGCCATGGAAAAATACATTGACGATGCCTTGCTGCTGGGATCATCAGACCTTCCTCTTCACCTGCAGGAGCTGGATTCTTCTTTGTGGATAAGAAGGATGGAACACTACGGCCCTGCATTGACTACAGAGGACTCGATGACATTACTGTTAAGAACAGATACACTCTTCCTCTTATCTCCTCTACATTTGAACTGTTAAAATACGCTAAAGTATTTACTAAGTTAGATCTTAGAAATGCGTATCATCTGGTAAGTATGAGGGAGGGGGATGAATGGAAGACGGCATTTTACACACCCAGTGGTCATTATGAATATCGGGTCATGCCGTTTGGTCTTACTAATGCTCCAGAGGTTTTTCAAGGCATGGTTAACGATTAAAATTCGTGACCATACTGCCCCATTACGGAACAATGATGAACCTATGATCCCAAAAGACATTTTTGATTTTTTTCTCCAGACGAAACTTCCCATGTGCAGCATGTAAACCAGATGCTGGAACGTTTGCTCTTGAATGATCTGTTGTGAAAGCTGAGAAATGTGAATTTCATGCTAACACTGTTCAATTCCGTGGTTATGTTGTGTCATCTGATGGCATACAGAATGGACCCTGGGCAAGGTCAGTGCTGTGGCCACCTGGCCTACACCCTCCAGTCGTAAGCGACTTCAGGGGTTCCTTGGGTTTGCTAATTTTTATAGGAAGTTTTAATCCGGCACTTTAGTGTCACTGCTGGCACCACTTCCATGATCTCACCTCGCGCCCCAACGTGCCTTTCTCACTTGGTCCACTCAGCATAAACTGCAATTATGATATTCCAGAGAGCTTCTCTGCAGCCGCCATCCTGTTTCCACCCTGAACCGTCACGACCCATCCAGTTGGTTGAGGTGGATGCCTCGGGTGTGGGCATCGGGGCCGTACACACTCACCCGGAGAAATCCTCCACAGATGGTCGACTACATCCCTGCGCATTTCCTCTCAAAAAAGTGTTCTCTCCTGCTGAGATAAATTACGCCCCCATGGAGGGTAACTGTGAACTGTTAGAGGTTAAAGAGAAAGCAGCCTTAGAGAATGGAGACATAGGTTGGAGGGTACCAAGTCAGCCGTTTTACCTGGTTTGAGACGACGGACCCACAAGAACTCCTGGAATACATGTCAGAACCAAACACCTCAACACGCGCCAAGCAAGGTGGGCTCTCATCTTCATTAAATCGATTTGATTTTGTACTGTCTTAACCGCCCTGGTGCCAAGAATGGCAAACCTGATGCTCCTCTCCAGACAGTTTTGATCCCGACCCCGACCCGTCCCGTAAGGTTTCAACTCCCTTTCTCTGCCTGCTTCCTGTTTTGTTGGGACGGTTACTTGGAAGATTGAGAAGAGAGTTTCCGAGGCAACTGTAAACTGGACGGGAAGAGGATTTGATTTCGAAATCTCTGCTAGGGTGTCCTTCTAAGCGTCTGTTTGTTACCGAGTCTCTTCGTTCACAGGCGATTCACTGGGCTCAAGTCTCGGATCTGTCATCCCTGTGTCTGCCGAACCCTGTTTTATGGCCAAACAGCAGTTTTTTGCTGCGGCCTTCCATGGATAGAGTGATTAAGGAGATACATCGAGTCGCCCCCGCGGCCAGCACCTGCCGTGAGTAATTTACTCAGGGTAGGCAGTCAGCCGGCCTTTTTATTCCAAAAAGAAAAATCTTAAACCACGCATGCACTGATTGTTCTCTTCGTAAAAAATAAGTAACAATTCAATTTTACCAAGGCTTCTCAATCTCCTTCATTTTCTAATCACTGAATGGGGGGGAGGGGGGTGGGGGACGGAGGATGAAGGCAGGTGGCGAGATGGTGGGAAAAACGGGAGCACACCGGGACGTTGAATCAGTTGTCAACTTATTGAATGACAATACTAATTCAAGGGCCCTTTTGGAGGGAGAGTTCATTTCACAGCGTGTGGAGAGTCTGTGCCAGGGGTTAAAGATGCGGGGAGGGCAGGAGTGTTGAAAAGGAGGAGGGTCAGAGATCATGTCAGACTCACTCACCGCTGCCGCAGCGCTCCGGGCACGGACAGCAGAACTGGCCGCCACTTCCGGGGATAGAAGCAGCTCGGGTGCGAGCGGCCGCCGGAACCCGACAACAGAACCAGCTGCCACTTCAGCGCCTTCTGCCGGCCTGCTCACCTCTGGCAGTTCTGTCCATCTGAACATCTCTCACCTGCCATTTGCCGGCTTCCCTCGTGTCAACCGCATCCTGCAAATCCTTAAATTCCCACAGCTGAGTAACATCAACTGGTCCCATGAACGCGCTGTCGGAATTTAAAGACTTGCGGGATGCCGGCCGGCGAGCGGCAGGTGAGAGATGTTCAGACGGCGAGCACAGCCAGAGGAGTCGGGGACTAGCAGACGGGGCTGAAGTGGCTGAAGTGGCATGGTCCAGGCGGCCGCTCAAAGTCAGTCACCCGAGCTGCTTCCTTCCTCGGAAGTGGCGGCCAGTTATAACCATATAACCATATAACCATATAACCATATAACCATATAACAATTACAGCACGGAAACAGGCCCTGTCGGCCCTTCCAGTCCGTGCCGACCATTTGTTTTCCCCTAGTCCCATCTACCTGCACTCAGACCATACCCCTCCATTCCCTTCACTCCATATGCCTATCCACTTTACTCTTAAATGTTAAAATCGATCCCGCCTCCACCACTTCTGCTGGAAGCTCATTCCACACAGCCACCACCAGTTGTGCTGTCTGTGCCCAGAGCGCTGCGGCAGCCGCCCAAGCTAATTCACTCCCCAGTCACAATAAAACCATATAGCAATTATAGCATGGAAACAGGCCATCTCGGCCCTTTTACTCCGTGCCGAACACTTACTCTCACCTAGTCCCATCTACCTGCATTCAGACCGGATCGTGGCAAGTGGGTTACTGACCCCAATCCCCTCCTTCACAACGCCAGACTCCCCAAGCACTGTGAACAGAGCTCACCCCCCACCCCGGGAAATACAGTATTTATCAAAATTAAGCACCAAGAAATGCACTTACCACGTTATTGGTACATTGTCCATTCTTCCTCTTTGTTTTCCTCCTGAGAAACTTAATTAAATAAGGGAGGGGGCAATCCATATTCGAAAATCCCGCCAAGAAACTCGCGCTGGGCATGCGCAGTATACTGCTGTGCCTGCGCAGTACTGCAAAGGCGGAATTTCTGCTGCCTTCAGCTCCCCTTGAAACTGACGGCTCAGGCAGCGCTGACGGCCCGTGGGCTGCACAGCCCTTCACATGTTACAAGCGCTGCGGACGAAAGGCACGGAAAATTATGTCTACTTAAGAGATCCATCTCTTAGATAGGCATAATTCTCCCATGCGTTTATTATTTATATTTAATAATTGCCATTTCATAATCTTAGTCAGGGTAGGCAGTGCCTATCTTGCCTACCCTGACGGCACGTGCCTGCCGCCTGCAGTGTTTGTGCTCAGAACAAGACCTCACGTCGGCTCGCTTTTGGCCTCCTGAATCCGATGCCTGTTCCCTCACGCCCCTGGTCAGACATCTCCATGGACTTTGTCACGGGCCTGCCCTCTTCTGAAGGTAACACCGCAGTCATGACTGTGGTGGACAGATTTTCTAAGATGGTCCACTTCATTCTGTTGCACAAGCTTCCCTCCGCCAGGAAAACGGCACAGGTCATGTCGTCTCATGTTTTTCGAGTTCAAGGATTTCCCAGAGGCATTGTGTCTGATCGGGGGCCTCAGTTCGTGTCCAGGTTTTGGAAGGAGTTTTGTTCTCTGTTGGACGCCACGGTCAGCCTTACATCTGGTTATCACCCGGAATCCAATGGACAAACTGAACGCCTTAACCAGGAATTGGAGACAGGACTGCAGTGCTTGGTGGCACAGAATCCTTCAACTTGGAGCAAACACCTTATTTGGGTGGAGTATACACACAACACACTTTCTTGATCATCCTCAGGTCTCTCTCCATTCCAGTGTGCCTTTGGTTATCAACCGCCATTGTTCCCTGCTGTGGAGAAGAAGTCCAGTGTGCCCTCCACTCAGGCTCTCATCTGTCGCTGTCGCAAGGTTTGGAATTGGACTCGTCAGATGCTGTTGCGCAGTTCTGCGTGTTACAAGAGGATGGCTGATCGTGGAACGACGCCGGCTCCAGTTTTCTCGCCGGGCCAAAAGGCGTGGCTCTCCACTCGAGACTGACCTCTGAGGATGGAATCCCAGAAGTTGGCTCCTCGTTTTGTTGGTCCTTTCCCGATTTGGAAGGTCATCAATCCTGTGGTGGTTCGTCTCAGACTCCCCGTGACATGAGGGTCCACCCTACTTTCCATGTCTCCCGACTGAAGCCAGTTAAGTAGAGTCCTCTGGTCCCCTGCCTCCACACCCCCTCCGCCCCCCGGTTCCTTGATGGGGGTCCAGTGTTAATTGTCAGCCAGTTGCTGTGGATGCGCCAGCGTGGTCGTGGTTGTCAGTATATTGTGGATTGCGAGGGTTGTGGACCTGAGGAGCGGTCCTGGGTGCCGGCTCGCAACATATGCGACCCGGAACTTATCAGGGAATATCGGCGCCAACATCCTGATGATCCTGGGCCATCAGGAGCCGGCCGTGGATGGGGTGTGGGGGGGGGGGGGTGGGTGGTGTTACTGTCAGGTCTCGCGTTTGATCTAGTCTCTGTTTCTTAATGGTTTTTAGTATTAGAGTTTGCATTCTTGTTTTAGTTTGGTGTCTCACATCTCCTCTTGTTTCAGGTCCCATTTCCTGTCATATCGTTTACCCTCATGTGATTGTTGGCCCCGCCCTGATGTTTTTCATCTGTGTCTCGTTATCCCCTGTTAGTCTGTATTTAAGCCCTTTGTGTTTTAGTTCTCATTGCCAGTTCGTTGTGTATGCTACTTGGTATCACCTCGTTCCAGCTCTAGAAATATTGTGACTTTGTGATCTCTACCATTGCCTGTTTATCGACCACTGTTTTTGCCTGCTCCTAGATTATACTGTTGCCTCTGTTTTTGCTTACCTGTGTACCGACTTGGACCGATTAAATTCTGAAAACGGATCTGCCCTCTGTCCTCCTCCTCGTTCATTTCTATAATGTTGTGTATTTGGTTCTAGAAACGGACTTTAAATGACACTCGCACACGGGAGGTAACTAGCGAGCTTCTTTATTCTGAACGCCACTATGAGTCTCTCCTGCGCATACTACCGTTGCGCAAGACGTTAAATATGTTAATTACATTTCAAACATAACCTTTCTTCAAATTCAGAACCCCAGCCACTGAATTAACCCAGTCACTCAAGATTCAAGAAACAATTCAATTGTCACATGTACCAAATTAAGCAATTAAGCGAAAGTTGAGATGCCATACAGCCAGTGAGAAAAGCAACAAGACACACAGTCATATAAAATAAACGTAACTTAAACATCCACCACAGCGGAATCCACATTACTCACTGTGATAGAAGGCAATACAGTTCAGTTATCTTCCTCGCCGTCGGTCCATGGTGACTTTTTCACATAAAAAGTGATGCGTATGTTGAACAATTCAATTCAATTCAATCTTTAATTGTTATTGTGCAGTGTACAGTATAGAGACAACGAAATGCAGTTAGCATCTCCCCAGAAGAGCAAACCTAGAATAATGAACGGTAAAAAAAATATATGTACAAATAGTATCAGTAGTGCAATTATACTGGGGGAAGGACTGTCGGGGGGGGGGGGGGGGGGGGGTGACTGGCAATCACCGATCTGCAGAATTAAGTATTTTAACAGGCTCAGGGAAGAAGCTGTTCCTGAACCTGCTGGTCCGGCAACGGAGGGACCTGTAGCGCCTCCCGGATGGGATGAGGGTAAACAGTCTGTGGCTGGGGTGAGACCAGTCCTTGATGATGCTGCGCGCCCTTCGCAGACATCGCTTGCTATGGACAGACTCAATGGAGGGGAGTGTGGAACCGATGATGCGTTGGGCAGTTTTCACCACCTTCTGCAATGCTTTCCGGTCGGAGACAGAGCAGTTGCCATACCATACTATAATACAGTTGGTAAGGATGCTCTCGATGGTGCAGCGGTAGTAGTTCACCCAGAATCTCAGGAGACAAATGGACCTTCTTTAGTCTCCTGAGGAAGAAGAGACGCTGGTGAGCCTTTGTGACCAGTGTAGAGGTATTGCGGGTCCAAGAGAGGTCAACAAGCTAACGGAGGAGATGGTATAGGCGGGTACCATTACAAAAGTTAACATTAATTTGGGTCTATCGATGGTATTTCTAGAACCAAATACATAGAGAGATGGGCTAAACTGAATCAAACGAGTTTAAGTGAGAACCGTGGCTGGCATGGGAACGCTGGACTGAAGACTTTCTTCGTGCCGTAAATCTGCGGGACACCTAATCTACCAACCAGCGGATATTTGAGATGTTTGACGGAACAGGAACACCTGGGAGAAACTCACCTTCTCACAAAGATAATGTGCAAACTCCACAAGAGCAGCAGCCGAGGTCAGTACTGAACCGGTTCAGTGTTGCCGTGAGGCAGCAGCTCTGCGAGCTGTCGCTGTTGTTGAGAGCAAAGGTCAGTTTGCAGTCGGCGCTGATGTTGCGGCTTCGAGTTCAAACAGACTCTCGGGCCCATAGTGGCAATGGACACCGCTGTACAGCACCGAGGGAGAAATGCGAGCAGATATTCTGGATCAGATGGCACACCATCTGTCATCTCAGATGGATGAGAAGTATCCCAATGTACAGAGCATCAAAAACACGAAGTTCCTCTCAGTAAAGATGGGAAAATATAATCTGCTCTGCCATTCCCGACACCACCGTCTTCCGACCGATTTTCCTCCAGCGAGGTGATGCGAGTGTGAAGAGAGTAAACATAGGATACATGCAAGGCCCGGCGTTTTGCCGGCACTAACAAAGTTGAATGATGAAACTTCATATCTCTGTTTTACTCATCTATTTCTGATTGTTGTTTTATCAAATATGGTCTTTGGTAAGATTGCGATCGCAATTTCCTAATTTGTTGGAGCAAACCTCTATAAATAAAGCACCGCTGATCGTTTCACCCCAAACAGCTGCATCGCATATACACATTGTTATTGCTCCTCCAGAATTCCCCTTGCTGTGGACAGCGTGTAGCTTACACATGCTCGAAATCACTTCCTCGGAACACCGATGATTTGCAGTCGACTTTCTCATCAACAGACCACAGTCTGTTTGAATTGGCGAAGCACTTCTTCCACAATAACCATCAGTTCGGGGGCACCTCAAGCTGTGTGCGCAGCCCCCATACTCTATCTACTCTCTCCTCACGACTGTTTAGCTTGACACAGTGTGAACTCCATCTTCAAGTTCTCCGAAGTTACTACCGTTGTTGGACGAATTACGGATGATGATGAGTCAGAGTATTGAGGTGAGATCGATCGATCGACTACCCAAGTAGTGCCAGCACAACAACCTGGTTTTCAATGTCAATAAGATCAATTAACTGATCGATGACTGGAAGAGGAAGAGGAACCTGTCTATATCGAGATGGTGGAGAGAGTCCAAAGTATAAAATCCCTTGTCGTCCATATGTCTGAAGATATTTCCTGGACACAGCACCTACAATGGAAGTAAGCATTCAGGTACAGCAGGCGGTGAAGAAAGTAAATGGCATGTTGGCCTTCAGAACAAGAGGAGTTGAGTATAGGAGCAAAGGGGTCCTTCTGCAGTTGTACAGGGCACTAGTGAGACCACACCTGGAGTATTGTGTGCCGTTTTGACCTCCCAATTTGAGGAAGCACGTTTTTGCTATTCAGGGAGTGCAGCTTGGGTTTACCAGGTTAATTCCCGGGATGGCGGGAATGTCATATGTTGATAGAATGGAGCGGCTAGCTTGTATACTCTGGTGTTTAGAAGGATGAGAGGGGATCTTATTGAAACATATAAGATTATATAGGGTTTTGGACACGCTAGGGGCAGGAAACATGTTCCCGATGTTGGGGGAGTCCAGAACCAGGGGCTATAGTTTAAAAATAAGGGGCAGTCCACTTAGAACGGAGATAGGGAGAAACGTTTTCACACAGAGGGCTGTGAGTCTGTGGAATTCTCTACCTCAGTGGGTGGTGGAGGCTGGTTCTCTGGATATTTTCAAGAGAGAGCTAGACAGAGCTCTTCAAGAGAGCGGAGTCAAGGAATATGGAGAGAAGACAGGAACTGGGTATTGATTATGGATGATCAGCCATGATCACATTGAATGGCGGTGCTAGCTCGAGTGGCCGAATGGCCAACTCCAGCAACTATTGCATATTGCCTATTGTAAATTGATGAAATTATAACGAAAGCTCATCAACGCTTCTACCTCCTGAGACGTTTGAGGAGATTCGGTACGTCAGAAAGAATGATCTTGCAACTGTACAGTCCGGATCGTATTGACTTGTTGCATCATGGCCTGGTTCGGCACAGAATGCCCAGGAGCGACGAAGACTTTACAACGCTGTGAACACTGTCCAGTGCATCACAGTATCTGACCTCCCCACCATCGAATGGATCTACAGGGGTCGCCGCCACACATTCTTTTCACCGCTGCCACCGGGAATAAGATATATGTTGAAAACTCTCACGTCAGGAACAGCCTATCCCATACAGCCAGTAGGGTATTAAACTCCATAACGTCCATTAACTTCTGAAATGCCTTGACTATTAATGCTATTGTTGGGGTGGAAGATTGCAACCTTCACGTGGTCCGCCCTGTTTCGACTAATGCATTCAACTCGACGTGCACAAACGGAAGATCAAATAGAACAATTTGTCCTACAACTTTAGGCTGTGCACGCCACACGAGAGAAGAAGAAGAATGCTATTGTTGCATTATCACTGTTGTTTTTTTTTTTTATGATTACGCTTATGCCCATGTGTGTGTGTGTGTGTGTGTGTGGGGGGGGGGGGGGGGGGGGGGGGGGGGGGGGGGGTGCTATGTGTGAGTATGTGTGTATAGACACACACGCTCGTTTATTTAATTGTTTACAGGAGCCTATGTTAACATATTCTGTTGTGCTGCTGCAAGTAAGGATGTCATTGTTCTATCTCTTACATATGACAATTTTACTCTTGGCACTTGACTCTTAAGAACACCCTTCACTGACTTCTGGCAGGGAATGAATGTAACTAAAATGAGGGAGTAATTAAGCATGTAGGTACGGAGAAGCTGTGATACGGGACGGTAACTGATGATCAGAAGGTTTATTCATCTATAGTGGGTGGCATATGTCTCGCCCTCACTTGACACTATACATGGGGAATATAAAACACTATAATTCGGGAACAGGTATATGCCGAGTCTGATTGTTACATAAACAAGATGAATGTAGTCAGGGGCACCGCTGGAACTTCTGGAATCTACAACTGCAGAAATTGTGTCCGGGTGAGGGTCTACGGTTATCACTCATCTTGCTCAGGTTTTTCAAAAGATACTCAAAACCTTCCAAAAATATGTGTGCAGCTGCATAGAAATAACACATTAAAATATAACTTGTCTGCCCCACAAATCACTTCAAGATGACTCTACACATCTCGTAAATAACCTGACGGCCTTCGCCATCACCGTCCACAGATTCTGTCGTGAATAGTCTCCGCCACACACACACATCTCGTCAACAGAGATAATATAAAGGTGCAAGTGAAACATGGTGGATGAGACGGATATATCGTGCCTTTTCCCAGACGAGTGCATGTAGTAGAATGAATGACCGGGCTGGGACAAGTTTATGTGTATTGGCCGCTTTTCCGAAGAGTGTGAAGTGTAGATGGAATCAATGATGTTTGTGTGATGGACTAAGATACATTCTCAACTCTGCAATTTCCTGCGCCTTGATCAAAGTGTTCCCGAACCAAGCAGTGTTGCCACCCGACGATATGTTGTCCACGTGTATCCGTAAGAGTCATTGGAAAGAAGCCGATTTCCCTCCGTCTCCTCAGGAAGTAAAGTTGGCAGTGTGCCCTCTTGGCTGTTGCTTTAATGTGGGTGCTCGCATCTTGGCCGCAGGTCGAGGGGATATGGGGAGCGTACTGGAAGCACGGGACCGCATCCGTATGGGACACCCGTCTCGAGAATTATAGTGGGCAAGGTGTTGTAATCTATACTGGCTGATCATGATCTTTGTAGGAAGTGGCGTTCTCTGTCGACCTGTTCTGACTGTAGGTAAATGCAACATGTCAAGTTGTCTGGGAGGCTGGAGGGACTGCGCCATCACTAACATCTTGAAGTACTTGCCGGTGATGGATGCCAGAGTAATTGGCGGATAGCAATTAAGGCACGCTACCTTTGCTTTCCCTTGCATCAGGGTGAAGGCCGTCTTATTCACGTAGGTTCTACTCATAATCGAGTGCAGAGTAAAGATGCATTTAATGCATTTATCCCATCCCGTGCCAGCCTTGCCGTAAAACACCGATATTCATGCAGTTGTCTCGGGACTTCACCCTTGCCCGCAATACCCTCGGGGTACCCTGAATAACTCTGCGAAGATCGCAAGTAGACATCTTGTACGGCTCAGGATCATTTGACCCGAACTTTGCAGACATGAACTTCACGTGGGTGTCGAGCTCGCGGTTTATCCGTATATTCTGATATGGAACCAACTATCGTTTTTTTTGGTACACCATCCCCAATACACTTGCTGATGATATCTGTGACATCTGAGGCATATTCATCTAGGTTAGCCGCAAAGTCCTGTCATATGGAGTGTCCATCGGCTCATAAGTACAGGAGCAGGGAGGTTCTACTTCAGTTGTACAGGGTCTTGGTGAGACCACACCTGGAGTATTGCGTGCAGTTTTGGTCTCCAAATCTGAGGAAGGACATTATTGCCATAGAGGGAGTGCAGAGAAGGTTCACCAGACTGATTCCTGGGATGTCAGGACTGTCTTATGAAGAAAGACTGGATAGACTCGGTTTATACTCTCTGGAATTTAGGAGATTAAGAGGGGATCTTATAGAAACTTACAAAATTCTTAAGGGGTTGGACAGGCTAGATGCAGGAAGATTGTTCCCGATGTTGGGGAAGTCCAGGACAAGGGGTCACAGCTTAAGGATAAGGGGGAAATCCTTTTAAGACCGAGATGAGAAAGACTTTTCTTCACACAGAGAGTGGTGAGTCTCTGGAACTCTCTGCCACAGAGGGTAGTTGAGGCCAGTTCATTGGCTATATTTAAGAGTGAGTTGGATGTGGCCCTTGTGGCTAAGGGGATCAGAGGGTATGGAGAGAAGGCAGGTACGGGATACTGAGTTGGATGATCAGCCATGATCATATTGAATGGCGGTGCAGGCTCGAAGGGCTGAATGGCCTACTCCTGCACCTAATTTCTATGTTTCTATGTTTCTATAACTGTCTGATATATATATACCTTGCATAGCTATAGAGTGCTCGTACTCAGGAGCAAATCCGTGCCCCCCCCCCCCCCCTCAACTATCCCCGCGTCGTCATCAGTACCGGGAGATGCATGACACTCGCAGTGTCCTAGCAACTCTAAAAATACATGTACATCAGACATGTTGGTAGATGTGGGAGAGTTGGGCCGAAGACCCTGTTTTCACAATGTATGACTCTATGATTATATGACTCTATGACTACATTTGCTGCCATCCACTCCCAATATTGTAATTTACTGAACTTGCTATATTGTTCCGGATTTACATGTACCGTTATTGTTCTAATACCCTCTTGCGAGTCGAAACTCATATTTATTCGAATTTAGTTCTATCACTGCGAGTCTAGCGAAACTTTGAGCTTCGGCAGAAAAGAGGGTACACAAAAAGCTGGAGAAACTCAGCGGGTGCAGCAGCATCTAAGGAGCGAAGGAGATAGGCGACGTTTCGGGCCGAGACCCTTCTTCAGACTGGTCAGGGATCAGGGAAACGAGAGATATAGACGGTGATGTGGAGAGATAAGGAACAATGAGTGAAAGATATGCAAAAAAGTATCGGTGATAAAGGGAACAAGCCATTGTAAGCTGTTTGTGGTGTGAAAATGAGAAGCTGGTGCGACTAGGGTGGGGGAGAGATAGAGATAGAGGGAATGCCAGGGCCCCAGGGCTGAGGGAGAGGTGGGAAGGGGAGGAGACAGCAAGGGTTAACAGAATTGAAAAGAACCGTTTTACAGAATGTGAAAAGCGAGGCAGTACATGTTGAACGTGTTACAGTATAGCATTCAAATTCCGTCATTTATATCAGAAATAGAGGGAAATTACGTAAATATATAATCTCAAGTTTCAGTGCTTCCACTTAGATTAAAACGTCATTCGTGGTTATATATCGTGTGGTGAAATCATAACTGTGAATATTGTTGTAACGATGTTCAGATACCATGAAGTGGTTAATGTTCATGTTTGTGTCTTCCTGATCCCAGGGGAAGACTGTCTCTAGTAGATATGAAGCCTTTCTCTAGAACGCGCTGTCGGTTCCATTCCAGCATCGAACATTGAGCTTCTCTCTCACTTCTCTCCAGGATGAAAATCATATTTACCGATTATTCGTTTTATCTGCTGCCTCCCATAGTCCAGGCAGAAATGATTTATTATCCGATTATAGCAGTGTTTGGAATTATTGGTAAGTAATTGGATCTATCTTACGAATCGTCCATAAAAGTTTTGTTTCCCTACTCCATTCTTGGCAGATATGTGATGTTCAGGTTTCCCTGCACTCCAATCCATTGAAAGACGACTCCAGCCGTGTTTCTGAAGGGCTGAACTCAGTAATACCGTCGTTTTGGTCACCTGAAATGTACATTTTCAACCTCAAATGCTGCAGTTGTTTGAAATGATTTAGTGTCTTTAATTAATGGTCTGTTTGACTTAAACTTCCTGCAGTCAATAAAATATTCGGTGTTTACGTTATAGTTTCCATTCATCGGCTAGACAGTCTTCCTATCCGGTGACACCAGGTAACTTCTCGTCATTTATAGGTGTAACAAACCGCGCTTCCTCGTCGCCTCTGTGCTCACATATATCGTGAGCCGTTCGGTTCCAACAGATACACTCTTGTTTCTGAGCAAACATTACCCCGGTTGCGTTGCCGTTGGTCAGAATGTCTCCACTGCTTTACACCCAGGTGAAAAGTATTATTCTTCAAAATAGTAATGCCTGCCATGGGTGGATATCCACTCTTGCAGGAAAAAACATAGTCTACTCAAGGGGAAGCTCAATGTTTCATTCTCTACGCATTGATCTGTACTTGCGCGTGAGAAGCCGTTGCCTTCTGTTGCATCTGTGACAGCAGCAACATCGCTGCCACAAGGAATCCATTGCACCGGGTAAACGGCTGAAGGAAGTCCCCGTCTCTGCGTGACACAGCTCAGAATCTCAGTTGTGTGTGTGGCGGTTACGATATCCTCACAATGTGTGTGTAAGCAGCAATAGGGAAAATGAGGCGTTTATACAATTTATAACTGGCGAGATGTTACCGAGAGTAATAGGACAAGAGCGGTGAATGAGTGATGAATTGAAATGATAAAGTGAAAAAAATTGATTTATTGGTTTACTGCGGGAAGTTTCAATCAAACAGAAAATGCTTAAAATAACTGCAATTAACTATCGATGTAAATCGATGCAAATAACTGATTTTTTTACTGTTAGAATTTCACATTTCTTGTTAATGAAACGAAGCGTAAATGAGTTAAAGACGTAGAAATTCACAGCTAAATTTTCAGACATACATTATGAGTTATCAGATGGCATTTGGCGTCTCGCATCATTTTCAGATCAAAGGGTTGTAGTCTGATACTGACCCTGCCGCGACCACCATGTTTATCCGACCTGATAAAATATTATTCCGTGGAAATTTTTGTAAAATTATTATTATTGTAATTCACGCATATATTGCGATTCCATTCGCCCGTCAACACTAGCGGCAGTCCTAACAGTGGAAATACGTTCCTTTCTCGTCGCCCAACCTTTAGAAATGTTGTGCGGTGGGCCGCTCGCCCTGTCATGAATGTCTATGCTCAACTCTATTCTTCATGTGAAATCGCGTGTTACGTGGGGCACCCTGTAACCTGCACTGTTAATGCACTTTGTTGATTTCTGATTGTTCCCGGTGACGCGCGCGCAGCTAATGTGATATCCATTGTCATCCTGTCCCGGGAAAGTGCGGTCCTCCCAAATGTGTATCACGCTATCTGGTGGCCATGGCTGCGGCGGATCTGTTGGTTGCTGTGGATTGACGTTTTACTTTATCGTATCAATCACCTTTATTTCCCCGAAACGTTCTCTTCATTACTCAAGTGTGCTCTTTCCATCGGTCCTCCATTAACCACGCAGTCACGAGATAATCTCCGTGTGGTTAACCACTCTCGTTCACATTTGATCGGTATTTGATGATTTGTTGCCACAAGCTGAGATCTAGCTTTTGCACTGAGAAAACTGCAACTAGGGTTATAGCAACTGTGTGTCCGCTGTTCTGCTGCAAAAACATCCCCTGGTACTTTGCATTTGAATCTTATATATCAGTACACAATGTAGCATGGGGCTGTAGTGTAAAACTAGAATGCTTCATTGAACCCACATGGATATCATTCACCTGGATTCACCGATGTTTCAGCCCTCTGCTCCCAATGTTCCTGATATTACTGCTCAACGCTCTAACAGTCGGGCACATTTTAATGGCCAGTCAAGTTCGCAGGAATCTGAGAGGCAGCAAGAATGGTGCGAATCAGAATGACGCCGAGCTGGAAAGCAGAAGGAAGTCAATCATCTTGCTGTTTGCCATTTCGGGCAACTTTATTATGCTGTGGATGACGTATTTTACTTCGGAGTCACGTGAGTGACTACGTGAAGAACCCGCCTCACGCTGGCAACGGCATGACGTCAACGCTGACGGCGCGAGGAGGAGCTGCAGTAAGGAGCAGCTCCTCGGCAGCGGTCGGAACGGCCCGCAGGTAAGTGCAGTTAGACCGGGGCGTTTTTTAGGTTACGCTGGGTGGCTCCAGCAAAATGAAACCAAAAGAAAAAATTTAGAGCCACGTTAACGTGCTGATTGAGCACTGATTATTAAAGAAAAATGGAAAAATCGGGAAAGAAGTTTTCGCGGGTAAAAAAGATGTTCCCGGGGTGAAAGTAAAAAATACGGACGCGAAGTTAGTGCGGACCCGGTTCCGATACCGTTGGCCGCTGATGTACCCGATAGTGAGTTTCCAGATTCCAAATGCAAAAAGAAATCTGAGAGGCCCGTGGTTTCTGATTACTCTGATAAGAAAGACCTCCAGACAATAAAACCTATGTGGCTAAAAATGGAGCTTATGGAGAAAGTTCCCAAACAATAATTGAACAAGGGTCAGATACCCAGATGAATTCCCAAAAAATCCCTGTGGGGTTTGAATATGATGAATATGGCTAGTGGCCCAAGTTGGGAATTATATCTCCGGACCCAGATTTAGGGCTGAAGAAGTCCCATCGGATGATATCCCAAGTGATTTAGGGCTGCAGAAGGCAGCCCTGCTGTGCTATATGGCATTGAAAGCACACCAACAAAGTAAAAAGAAAAGGCCTAATGTGCCTGGGATAGCACAAGAGTTTGCTATACCTGAAAGGAATGTGAGGCTATGAAGAAATCCTAGCTGCAAACATAAATTAAATATGGTAATCTCCACCAACTTCACAATTCTTGATGAAATGAAACATCATAATTATATATAGCCTTCCAAGAAATTGGCCTCAACGGACAGTGCTACGTGAAATCCGATGATTGGACGTCCTATGACTCCAAGTATGAGAGCCCTAGAAGTGAAGTTTCCAAAAGGTGCTCAATTAATTTCTGCCGCCATTAACGGCCTATGCAGGCAAATGGAGAATCTGGAAACGGTAAAGATTCAAAAAGGATACTTTTGGCTTATTATGTAAATTCATTCTATGAAATTATGCATGAGGAAAAACGGCATTCGGCCCATAAATCACCCTGAGATTTGCAAGCCTGTGTCAAGAAAGTGAGTACAAGCTCCTGGGTATTTGTGTGAGAAAATTTGACCGAAACGCGAAGAGTTGAATGACGACGCTAAATATTTAGCAATGTTAAACCTGGTGTTTTTGGACAAAGAAGGGTTTTTCGACCCGAAGGGTTTCGATTTCCATTATAGAAGCAGAAGTTTGTCACGGAAATACTATCGGCTGTGCAAGGCAAGTGCTTCCCTGTATTCGGAAGAAGAGACCACCACTCATACGAGAGGTATTAAAGAACTTATATACTTAAAGAAACTGTGGTTGACCCTCCAGTTGGAGGGAGATGTACAAAAATTTATAATGCCTGGCTTAACATTACTTTCTGATCGATAGGTATTACAAGCAGTTTCAGGAGCCACTTATTATTTTTAAAGAAGGGGTTAATCCTCCTGTAACAGATAACTGCTTATGCATTATTGTTTTCTGCAGAGGAAAAATGGAGATTAATGTGGACATTGACAAATTATCTGAAAAGGCGTAATTGAAAAGACTTAAGAACATAAGCATCATTTTCTCAAATATATTTCGAAGAGATAATAAGAATGGTGGTTGCAAGAATTATTCCTGGACCTTACAGATCTGAAAAAGTTTGTAGAATACAAACATTTTAAGATGGAGATCATTCAGTAACTGCAAAATATTTTCTCTCACAGGGTGTTATATGGCTAAGATTTGGATTTGAAGGATGCCTATTATTTCGTAGCAATTTCTCAATGCTCAGGAGGTATTTTTTTAAAATTGAATTGGCTGGGCAATTATGCAGTTTAAAGCTTTACCAAATGGATTGAGTTTGGATCCTAGAACTCCTTTGCCAAACGTTGAAACCAGTTTTGAGCCCAATTAAGAGCAAGAACACAATGTTATGGCTTATCTGGATGATTTGCTGATCATTAGTGATACCAAGAAGCAGCGAGCACGCAGTTCAGGTTACTAACGCTTTGTTTTGGAAAAGCTAGGGTTTTGATTCCATCCAATTAATCCCAGCTGAGCTAGCACAATCAATAACTTTTGGGGGTTTGTAATTAAACTCAGTGACGATGTTAGTTACTTTGCCAACAGAGATGGCCAATGACATCCTGATGACTTGTAGTTACAACTTCATTCCCACAAACCTTATCCCTCCATCCGAGAAGTGCGAAAACCATTGGGAAACGGTACAGCATTTCCAGCAGTGATTTGGTCATTACATTATCAAAATCTTCAAAGGGACGAAAAATAAGGCTCTTATAGAAAGGCAGGTCACTTTGACAGGCCTATGCAATAACACAAAAAAGCCGTGTTGAAGTACAATGGTGGGTTAAAATTGTCCCACAAGCTGCTAAGAATATCATATTAAAAAAACTGAAATTGTTTTTTCAAACGGATGCTAGCCTTGGATGGGGGCTACAGATTCGTCTCGAGTTGTGGAGTAGATGGAAAAGCTCAAGAAGAAGCGTTTCTTCAAGTTTATGGTATTAACTAATTTGAGTTATTGATGCTTTTTATGGACTTAAAGCATATTTTTGTGCTAAACAAGGTCTACCAACATGTTTAATACAGTTAGACAATAAAACGGCGGTTGCATACATTAAGCACATTGGGGGAGTTAGATCAGTATCATGTGATTGTCTGGCCATTGAGATATGGCAATGGTGTATTGGTCGCCAAATATGGATTTCAGCAACTACATTCCGGGTAAGGACAATGTGGTAGCAGATGAAAGTCCCAGATGGTTACAGATAAATACGGAATGGATGCTTAAAACCAGCAATATTTAAGAATATTGTAAACCAATTTGGTTCCAGAAATAGATTTTGTTGCATCTAGGCTTAAATCATCATTGCCTACTTATGTTGTCTTGGGAACACGATCCAGATGCAAGTAGCAGTAATGCGTTTCATTACACTGGAAAAGAAGTTCTTTTATGCTTTTCCACCATTTGCTTTGATTCCGAGATGCCTGAAGAAGATAGAACAAGATTCTGCTTCGGGGGGGGGGGGGGGGGGGGGGGGGGGATTGGTTGGTAGTTCCAAATGGCCAACTCAACCAGGTTCCCAGTAATGCCTGAATATGATTTAAAGAACCATATAGGGCGATTCTAACTGTAAGTGATATCTTGACTAATCCGGTAACTAAGAGATTTACCCATTGTAGCATAGATGAATTTTGTTATCTGCAGTTTGACAGACCTCTACAGAGCTGGGATTGTCGGAACCATAACTAGGATAGTTAATGGTTTATTGCATACATGGGCGCAGATAGCACATAAAAGCAATATATGACACATATTAAGACAATGGTAAGACTTTTTGCACACAGTCAAACATTGCTTATGATACTGTAAATATTGCAAATGTTTTGAAATTCCTTCTGAATTTGCTTTTCAGCAACATTTAAAGTACTGTGCTATAACACTGCACCAGTGCTTTGTCGTCCTATTTAGGGCTTATGACTGATCAGAGATCAATGGTCGCATCCATTAATATCTAGATTCATAAAGGAATCTTTAATATTAAACCACCCAAACGAAGAATATACACAGAGATTTGGATGTGAGCATTGTACTTACGCTACTTAGACAATGGACTCCAAGTGAAGGGTTGACATTGAAAGATTGACATTGACATTAGTCATGTTTAAATGTCACAGGTCTCAGCTCAAAGAGTCAAAACTTACAAATGTTTGCATTTAGACTTGATGCAAGTGAATACAGATAATGTTGTGTTCTATGTTTTACGAGTTGACAAACAAAGCAACCAGGGAGATCTGGAACAAAGGTAACCCCCACCTTTCAAGCTAACATATTGATCCTACGTTGTGGTGCGGTTAAACATTAGAACAAATATATAAAGTTACTGACACCCTTGAGGAATGAAAAAGCGTTAATGGTTACCACAAAAAACCACACACAAAAGCTTCAGTTCAAACTATCTCAATATGGGTTGAAACCATGTTGGTTTTAGAGCGGGAGTAGACACTGATGTGTTCAAATCCACTCCACCAGGGCGGCAGCTACGTTCCGAGGCGAAGGGGCGGGATGCACCTCTCGAGCATATTAAAAAGTCGCAGGGTGGAGTAAAGAAAGAAACTTTCTCCAAAGTTTCTACAATAAACCTGTGTCCACAATGACAAGCTTTGGACACGCGGTGTTGGAGCACTAAATCACCTGCTTTGTTTACTATTAATTGCTATAATCATTGGTGTAGTCACTTCAATCTTTTATCACTTGTACTCATTTTCCTCAGAGATAAGGAGGGTTATTTAATGGTCTTTAAACCATGAAAAAGTTAAGTTGTGAAATGATCGTAACATTAGTCTGTTTCACATGTCTGTGTTTAACTTAGCCGGAACTGACCGGACGGATTGATTCTAACGACATAAAAAACACAGAAAGCTTAAAATCTTCACGTAGTCACTCCACGTGACCCGAAGTAAATAGTAGATTAAACAAGAACGATACCAGTTTCGAAGTTTGATCGTATTTTATGAGGAGTTTACGATGAGGATTACGTGCCCTCCGCTCCCACCCCTCAAAAATTAATGATCAAAGGTAATTCTAAGTCTTTTATGAAAGCCTTACTATGTTACTCCGGCTTTTTGGTGTTCAGTGTTTTTCATGCCGCTGCATGAAAATGCCGTTGCAGCGTGAGGCGGGTTCTTCACGTAATCCTCATCGTAACTCTCATAAAATTAACGGATCAAACGTCGAACTGGGAGTCTTGTTAATCTTACTATTTTATATATTTTCGTCTGGACACAGATAACAAAGTCGGTTTTTTTTAACCGATTCAGTGACACTTTTGTTTTTCGCGACACAAACCAGCTACATGCTCCTGCTGTTGAGTTGCTGCACAAACACGTGATTTACGCGGTAACTCCAGTCTAAATTCAGAAGGAACTGAAAGAACGGGATGGAAATATCCTGCGAGATTTAGTCTAAATGTGTTAAAGAAGGAATCTAATGTTGACACTAAAGAATAATATCACAGCAGCATTGGCGCTCCGTTTCATCTATGCCAGCAATATAGAACAACAGAGAATAGACATAACAATATCAGGCGTAAGGTCATTTGGCCCTTCGAGCCAGCACCGCCCATTTCACGGCTGACATACCCAACAATACCCAGTTCCTGCCTTCTTCCCCATATCCAGGACTTTCCCAAGACCCTATTTTTAAGAGCCCTAGCAGCTCTCTCTTGAAAGCATCTAGAGACCCTGCCTCTCCACCGCCCGCTGGGCATAGAATACCCACAGACTCAGCACTCTCACGTGAGAAAGGTTTCCGCGTCTCCGTTTCTAAATGGCTTACTCCTTATTCTTAAACTGGGCCCCCTGTGCTGACTCCCCAACATCGGGAACATTTCCAGCCTCTAGTGCGTCCAAGCCCTATACATCTATACGTTTCCATTAGATCGCCCCTCTCAACCTTCTAAACTCCAATGCACAAGCCCATCTGCTCCAGTCTCTCACCATAATAACATCCGCCCATCCCCGGGATTAACCGTTTTTTCAAACCTACGGCTGCACTCCCTCAATAGCAAGAATGTCCTTCCTCAAATTAGGGGACCACAACTGCACACAATACTCCAGGGGTGGTCTCATCTAGGGCTCTGTACAATTTGCAGAGGGACGTCCTTTGCTCATATATTCGATCCTCTTGTTATAAAGGCCAACAGCATTCGCTTTCTTTCACTGCCTGCAGTACCTGCATGCTTACTTTCATAGATGATTACACAGGACCCCCCAGATCCGGTGTACTTCCCCCCTTTTCGAACTTGACGCCATTTAGTAGTAATCTGACTTCCTGTTTTGCTACCAAAAGTGCTAACCACTCACATTTATCCGCTATAAACTTCACACTCCATGCATCTGCCCACACCCCCAACCTGTCCAAGCACTTGCATTTTCAAAGCATCCTCCACACAGCCCCACTAGGCCACGCAGTTTTGGTCATCCTGCAAATTTGCTAATTTTACTTTGTATTAGATTGACTATAAACCGCGTATATCGACCTATATCAGTGCAACATCCAAAATAGCCTGAAGATTTCTACATGTTGCGTTAGTGAACAAGTCGCAGATTTAGACTGGGTTAGATACTGAGCCGAGCTGGTGTCACGGCTAAATCGATATCATGCATGACCACAACTTAATGAAACCATGTTTGTCGGGATTCTATGGGTCATAGAACCATAGAAACATAGAAAATACGTGCAGAGAGCCCATTCGGCCCTTCGATCCAGCACCGCCATTCATTGTGATCATGGTTGATCCGTCGCTAGCAAGAATCCGGGGCCTGCCTTCTCCCCATATCCCTGACTCCACCTTCCCCCTAGAGCTCCAACCAACTCCCTCTTAAGTGATTTGGGCCTCTACTGCCCTCTGTTGCAGAGGGAATTCCATAAATTCCCAACCTCTCTGGGTAAAAAGGTTTTTTTCATTCAGTCTTAATTGACCTTCCCCTTTATTTTAAGACTTGTGGCCCCTGGTTCTGGACTCACCCAACAGTGGAACATTTTCCTGCCTCTCCTAGCTTGGCCCGTCCATTATAATGTTATGTGTTTCTATAAAGATTTCCCCCTCATCCTTCTAAACTCCGTGAATACAAGCGTAGTCTTTCCAATCTTTCCTACATATGACAATTCCCGCCTTCCAGGGATCAATCTCATGAACCTAACGCGGCAAACTGATCCTCAAGCACAAGGATGTACTTTCCCTCAAATTAGGAGACAAACAAACTGTGCACATGTACTCCCAGAGGTGTCTCAACCAGACCCTATAAAAAAAAAACAACTGCAAAGAACTCTTTCTCCTGAACCTGAAATCCTCATTATGAAGCCCACCATTCCATTAGACTTTCTTCACTGCCTGCTGTTACCTGCACGCAACCTTCAGTGACTGGTGTACAAGTCACCCAGGTCTCTTACCTCCCACTTACTAACCTATCCTAACCCCATTTAGATAATAATCTGCCCCCTTGATTTTGGCCGCAAACTGGATACCCCCACATTTATCTATCTTACACTACATGTGCCAAGCAACTGCCCAAAAATCCCTCACTGACCTGTCCAGGTCCCCCTACAACCTCCTAACATCCTCTTCACAGTATCAACACGCCACCCACCAGCTTTGTGTCATCCGCAAACTTGCTAGTGTTGCTCCTAATTCCTTCTTCCAAATCATTAATATTTGTGGTAAACAGTTGCGGCCCCAACACCGAGCCTTGCGACACTCCACTCGCCACTGCCTGCCATTCTGAAAATGACCCGTTCACTCCTATTCTTTGCTTCCGGTCTGCCAACCAATTTTCTATCCCTGTCAACACCCTACCCCCAATACCATGTGCTCTAATTTTAGTTAGGGATAACATTAGCTATCCTCCAATCCACAGGAACTGATCCTGAATCTATTGAACATTGGAAAATGATCACCAATGCATCCACTATTTCTAGAGCCACCTCCCTGAGGACCAGGGATGCAGACCATCAGACCCAGGGGATTTATCATCCTTCAGTCCCAATAGCCTACCCAATTAGTTTGTTTGGGTCTATGTCTCGCCTCATGAAAAATTCTTCAGTTCCTCGACTCTTCAGATATCTGTCCTCCGTACAAATAACCATATAACCAATAAAACCAGATAACATTACAGCACGAGACAGGCCCTCTCGGCCCTTCCAGCCGCCACCTGTTTTTTTCCCCTAGGAACTACAAACAATCCTGGGGAGATTGTTGTGTGTTCCTCCTTAATGAAGACGATCCAAAGTACCGATTATACACTTCTGCAATTTCCATTGTTTGCCCATAATTATTTCACCCGCGTCTGCCTTCAAGGGACCCTCATTTGACTTAGCTACTCTTTTCTACTACTTCCCCTCGCACTTTATCTTATCAGCCTGGTGTCCTATGAAAGTGTCCCAATCCTCCGGCTTCCGGCTACATTTTGCTGTGTTATACATCTTTTATTTTAGTTTTATTTTATCCCGAACCTCTCTTGTCAGCCACGGTTGCCTCCTACTCCCCTTAGAATCTTTCTTCCTTTTTGGAATGAAATGATCCTGTGTCATACGGATTATGCCCAGAAATTCCTGACATTTTTGTTCCACCGTCATTCCTGCTAGGATCCCTTTCCTGTCTACTTTGGCCAGCTCCCCTCTCATGCCTTCATAGTTCCCTTTGTTCAACTGCATCACTGCCACTTCCGATTTAACGTTCTCCTTCTCAAATTGCAGATTAAAATTAATAATATTATGACTTCACTACCTCCAAGCTTCCTTTACCTCGAGTTCTCTTATCATAATCTGGTTCATTGGACAACACTAAATCCAGAATTACCTTTTATCTGGTCGGTTCCATTGCAAGCTGCTCTAAATATCCATCTCGGAGGCATTCTGTAAACTCTCTTTCTTGGGGTCCTGAACCAACCTGATTTTCCCAGTCTACCTGCACATTGAAATTCCCCATCAACATAGTGGCATTACCTTTGTTACATGCCCGTTTTATCTCCTGCTGCAACTTACACCCCACAACTCGGCAACTAGTTGGGGGTAGCAGTGCCAAACCTGCCTGCCAGAATCATGGTCCCCCACCAGTTAAGATGCAATCCGTCCCTTTTGCACAGTTCCCCCTTACTCCAAAACCGATCTCAGTGATCTAAGAATCTAAATCCCTGCCCCCTGCACCAGTTGCTCAGCCACACATTCAGGTCCTGTATCTCCCTGATCCTGCACTTGCTAGCAGGAGGAAGTGGAAGCAAACCGGTGATAACAACCCTGGAGGTTCTGCTTTTCAGCATTTTTCCGAGCTCTCTAAAGTCACGCTGCAGAATATTCATCCCCTTCTTTCCGACATCGTTTGTGCCGACATACACTACCAGACGGACAGCTTTTCTGCACTCTGTCGGTGACATCCTGGATCCTGGCACCAGGACGGCAGCACACCATCCTCGAATCCCATCTATTGCCACAGAAACTCCTGTCCGTACCTTGCACAATGGAGTCTCCAACTTATGGCGTTGCCTGACGTTGGCCTCTTTGGTTTTGTCTCAACAGCCCTTTTTGCTTTGCAAGCCAGTCGGTCGCTCAGTGCGATAACGTCTTCTGTCCCGACAGCTTCTAAGTGGGTGAACCTGTTCACAAGAGGTACAACACCCGGGGACCTTTGCATTCCAAGTTTCCCTCCCTTTCTCACCATCACCCACTTTTTCCCTTCCAGTACCTTATGTGTAACAATCTCACTGTCTAAAGAAGGGTCTCGACCCGAAACGTCGCCTATCTCCTTCGCTCCTTAGATGCTGCTGCACCCGCTGAGTTTCTCCAGCTTTTTGTGTACCCTCGATTCTCCAGCATCTGCAGTTCCTTCTTTAAAAAAAAAATCACTGTAGGACTTGTCGAGGAACAACTCAGTTTCTCGGACGAACCTGAAGCCATCCACTTGCTTCTCCAATGCCACAACACGGTCCTTCAGGAGCTGTACCTGGATGCACTGCTCACATTTGTAGCAGCCAGAGGCACCAACAGTGTCCTTGACCTCCCACACACTGCAAGCATCACACTGAATCAGCTTGCTTGAGATCTCCTTTCGTCTCTCCCTCTCCAGCATTTTGCATAGCCTCCTCTCCTCAGCCTCCCAGCCGAAGACTCTCGAGCCAAAGACTAGCACTTTTCTCACAGGGCACTTTCCTCACAAGGCTGCTCCCTCACGGCCGCTGCCCAAGAGCTGCCTTGCTTATGTTGACTGATAAATTGCCTAATTTACCAATTTACAAACCAAATTCCTCAGTTTTCAACTGTTTTCCCCATCTGACCCACTTCTAACTCTCCTCCCACTCGGGCTAGAGCCAACTAGTGAGCCTACGAAATAGATGGTTGGACATTAGTTTTAGAAAGCAAAATATCTATCCTCTCAACCTGCATCATCAAGTCTCCAATAAATAAACTGCTCAGAAGAACGGGTAATTAACAAGCTTCAGTGTTCGTTCAGTCAACACTCTGGGTGCAGTGACCTGTGCCTCATAGGCTGTGATGCAGTTCCCAATAATACATATCACAATGTCACATTGAACGCCACGTTAACAATTTGCTGTTGTTGACCAGCGCTTGGTATTTATAGTGGAAGTGAGTTGATACTGCTATTCTTGTGATTGATTAATGTGGGGGCTGGTGGATTTGTCGATGGTTTTATTAGTGTGAGGGGCGCGCGGAAAGGCTTCGTGTCATATGTTTTAAATTAAATCCGCATAGACAGTGATTTCATGGCAGACGCAGGCACCGTGGGTAGAATATACTTCGGTATTATACGACTCTGTGGAGCAGATTCTGTAAAATCCAGATTACTGCTTCTACACCAACAAGGTCTATGCATTCGCGGTTTAAAATAGTACACGATTCTGTGGACTGTCTGAACACGCACGTTTAATACAGAAGCAGCATGGTCGATCAAACTGTGGAACCTCGCGACTCTGCGGTCACCATCAATGGAACACAGTCTGGAATCAGCGTTCAGATGGTCAGGAGAGATGGGAAGAATTTCCTCAGTCGCAGGGATAATCGCAATAAATATTCGCCCACAAACATGCTAAGACTCAGACATTTGGGTATGTTCTGTCCTTGAAGTTCAGAGAATCACGTGGCTTCGTGCAGGACGGTATTATACGACTCTGGAGCAGATTCTGTAAAGTCAAATCCAGACTTAGAGCCAGATTACTGCTTCTACACCGTCCCATCATGCACCGACAAGGTCTATGCAGTACCGGTGTAAAATAGTGCACGATTCTGTGGACTGTCTGAACACGCGCGTTTAATATAGAAGCAGCGAGGTCCATCGAATTGTGGTTGGCTGTGGAACGTGGCGACTCTGCGGTCTCCATCAATGGAACACAGTCTAAGCATCAGCGTTCATATGGTCAGGACAGATGGGAAGATGGTCCTCAGTTGCAGGGATAATAGTAGTAGATACATAAAAACGTAAACATAAACAGCCGCCATAGCGGCGTGCGAGAATCCTGAGGCACACAGCATAGACTGAGAGCCGCAGCCGTCAGTCCAATATCCGGGCCACACACACGCTTCACCGTGATGTGACCAGAGTTGCACATGGACCGTTTGTCGCTCTCTCTGTCAGAAAGCCGTCTGCACTCGCAGCAGTCTCCAGGACGCTCTCGTGGTATGACGACCCAGCAACACCGAGACCACGCATTCACGGCAATCCCTCCGAGTCCCCACCAACGCAGGCAGCATCTATCTTGCGCTCGGAGACTTCGCATTCCTCACTGTGACGGAAGGCGAATACATTGTACGTTCTTCCTTCTTCAAATGCGGGTTGATCAGGAATATATAGTTATATTTAAGTTATAGTTAAGTGTTTTTAGATTAGTGTGTGGATAAATAAATAATGCAGGATTAACAATCACGTGCAGGCAGAGAAGACTATGGCGCCACAGTACCGTAGCCGGAAGAACTGCAGTCTCACCGAGCCAGAAACATGCATTCGATACCGACCCCAGTTGTTTCTGTGTGTGGCGTTTGCACGTTCTCATTTTACCTGTGTACGTTTCGACCGAATGCTCCGGTTCCCCCCGACATTCCATAGACATAATGATCTTTCGGTCAATTATGCTCTGTAAATTATCCCTAGTGTAGCGGATGTGGATGGCGAACGTAGGATAACATAATTCTTACGAAAGGGTGACCGATGGCCGGCGTGCACCCGTTCGACCATGGAGTCATAGATTCATAGAGGGATACAGCATGGAAACAAGGCGTTCGGCCCAACCTTCCCCCCACGACCAACATGTCCCAGGTACACTAGTCCCATCTGCACGCGTTTGGCCCATATCCCACTAAACCAGCTGCACACATATTTTTGGAAGGTTTTGAGTATCTTTTGAAAAACCTGAGCAAGATGAGTGATAACCGCAGACCCTCACTCGGACACAATTTCTGCAGTTCTAGATTCCATAAGTTTCAGCGGTGTCCCTGACAACATTAATCTTGTTTATGTAAGAATCAGACTCGGCATATACCTTTTCCCGAATTATAGTGTTTTATATTCCCCATCTATAGTGTCAAGTGAGGGCGAGATATATGCCACCCACTATAGATGAATATACCTTCTGATCATCAGTTGCCGTCCCGTATCACAGCTTCTCCGTACCTACATGCTTAATTACTCCCTCGTTTTAGTTAGATTCATTCCCTGCCAGAAGTCAGTGAAGGGTGTTCTTATGAGTCAAGTGCCAAGAGTCAAATTGTCATATGTAACAGATAGAACAATGACATCCTTACTTGCAGCAGCACAACATAATATGTTAACAAAGGCTCCTGTAAACAATTAAATAAACGAGCGTGTGTGTCTATATACACATACTCACACATACCACTCCCCCCCCACACACACATGCGCATCAGCGTAATCCTATTTTTTTAAAAACCAACAATGATAATGCAACAATAGCATTCTTCTTCTTCTTCTTCTCTCGTGTGGCGTGCACAGCCTAAAGTTGTAGGACAACTTGTTCTATTTGATCTTCCGTTTGTGCACGTCGAGTTGAATGCATTAGTCGAAACAGGGCGGACCACGTGAAGGTTACAATCTTCACCCCAACAATAGCATTAATAGTCAAGGTATTTCAGAGGTTAATGGAGGTTGCGGAGATTAATACCCTACTGGCTGTATGGGATAGGCTGTTCCTGACGTTAGAGTTTTCAACCTCATATATCTTTTTCCCGGTGGCTGAGGTGAAAGGAATGTGTGGCAGCGACCCCTGTAGATCCATTCGATGGTGGGGAGGTCAGAAACTGTGATGCACTGGACAGTGTTCATAACGGTTTGAAGTCTTCTTCGCTCCTGGGCATTCTGTGCCGAACCAGGCCATGATGCAACAAGTCAATACGATCCCGACTGTACAGTTGCAAGATCATTCTCTCTGACGTACCGGATCTCCGCCAACGTCTCAGGAAGTAGAGACGTTGATGAGCTTTCGTTATTATTCCATCAATTGGCAATAGGCAATAGACAATAGGTGCAGGGGTTGGCCATTCGGCCACTCGAGCTAGCACCGCCATTCAATGTGATCATGGCTAATCATCCATAATCAATACCCAGTTCCTCTCTTCTCATCATATCGCTTGACTGCTCTCTTCAAGAGATCTGTCTAGCTCTCTCTTGAAAGTATCCAGAGAACCAGCCTCTACCACCCTCTGAGACAGAGAATTCCACAGACTCACAACCCTCTGTGTGAAAACGTTTCTCCTCTTCCGCGTTCTAAGTGGACTGCTCCTTATTTTTAAACTGTAGCTCCTGGTTCTGGACTCCCCCAACATCGGGAACATGTTTCCTGCCTCTAGCGTGTCCAAAACCTATATAATCTTATATGTTTCAATAAGATTCCCTCTCATCCTTCTAAAGTCCAGAGAATACAAACCTAGCCGCTCTATTCTATCAACATATGACATTCCCGCCATCCCGGGATTTAACCTGGTGAACCCACGCTGCACTCCGTCAATAGCAAGAATGTACTTCCTCAAATTGGGATACTAATACTGCACACAATACTCCAGATGTGGTCTCACTAGGGCCCTGTACAACTGCAGAAGGACCCCTTTGCTCCTATACTCAACTCCTCTCGTTATGAAGGCCAACATGCCATTTAACTTTTTCACCGCCTGCTGTACCTGAATGCTTACTTCCATTGTAAGTGCTGGGTCCGGGAAATATCTTCAGACATATGGACGCCAAGGGATTTGATACTTTGGACTCTCTCCGCCATCTCGATATAGACAGGTTTGAGGGACCTCGTCCTTCCTCTTCTAGTCATCGATCAGTTAATTGGTCTTATTGACATTGAGAATCAGGTTGTTGTGCTGGCACTACTTGGTCAGTCGATCGATCGATCTCACCTCAATACTCTGACTCATCATCATTCGTAATTCGTCCAACAACGTCGGAGAACTTGAAGATGGACTTCACACTGTGTCAAGCTAAACAGTCGTGAGGAGAGAGTGGATAGAGTATGGGGGCTGCGCACACAGCTTGAGGTGCCCCGAACTGATGGTTATTGTGGAAGAAGTGCTTTGCTAATTCAAACAGACTGTGGTCTGTTGATGAGAAAGTCGACTGCAAATCATCGGTGTTTCGAGGAAGTGATTTCGAGTATGTGTACGCTACACGCTGTCTACAGCAAGGGCAACCGTCAGCGCCGACTGCAAACTGACCTTTGCGCTCAACAACAGCGACACAGCTCGTAGAGCTGCTGCCTCACGGCAACACTGAACCGGTTCAGTACTGACCTCGGCTGCTGCCCTTGTGGAGTTTGCACATTATCTTTGTGAGAAGGTGAGTTTCTCCGAGGTGATCCTGTTCCGTCAAACATATCAAATATCTGCTGGTTAATAGATTAGCTGTCCCGCAGTTTTACGGCACGAAGAAAGCCCGTCAGCCCAGCGGTCCCATGCCAGCCAACGTTCCCACTTAAATTCGTCCTGCTTGATTCAGTTTAGCCCATCTCTCTCTGAGACTTTCCTACCATCGATCTACCCAAATTAATGTTAACTTTAGTAATGGTACCCGCCTATACCATCTCCTCCGTTAGCTTGTTGACCTCTCTTGGACCCACAATACCTCTACACTGGTCACGAAGGCTCACCAACGTCTCTTCTTCCTCAGGAGACTAAAGAAGGTCCATTTGTCTCCTGAGATTCTGGTGAACTACTACCGCTGCACCATCGAGAGCATCCTTACGAACTGTATTACAGTATGGTATGGCAACTGCTCTGTCTCCGACCGGAAAGCATTGCAGAGGATGGTGAAAACTGCCCAACACATCATCGGTTCCACACTTCCCTCCATTGAGTCTGTCCATAGCAAGCGATGTCTGCGAAGGGCGCGCAGCATCATCAAGGACTGGTCTCACCCCAGCCACAGACTTTTTACACTCATCCCATCCGGGAGGCGCTACAGGTCCCTCCGTTGCCGAACCAGCAGGTTCAGGAACAGCTTCTTCCCTGCGCCTGTTAAAATACTTAATTCTGCACATCGGTGATTGCCAGTCCCCCCCCCCCCCCCCCCCCCCACCCCCCCCCCCCCCCCCCCCGACATTCCTTTCCCCAGTATAATTGCACTACATGATACGATTTGTACATATGTATTTTTTTACCGTTCATTATTCTAGGTTTGCTCTTCTGGGGAGATGCTAACTTCATTTCGTTGTCTCTGTACTGTACACTGCACAATAACAATTAAAGATTGAATTGAATTGAATTGAATTGTTCATCATACGCATCACCTATTATGTGAAAAAGTCACCACGGACCGACGGCAACGGCAAGTGCGGAGGGATTGGCCCCGACCACGGATGGACAAACGAGGAAGATGACTGAACTGTATTGCCTTCCATCACAGTGAGTAATGTGGATTCCGCTGTGGTGGATGTTTAAGTTACATTTATTGTATATGACTTGTTGCTTTTCTCACTTAGTATGGCTGTAAGGCATCTCAACTTTCGCTGTACCTTAATTTGGTACATGTGACAATTGAATTGATTCTTGAATCTTGAGTGACTGGGTTAATTCAGTGGCTGGGGTCTTGAATTTAAAGAAATTATGTTTCAAATATAATTAACATATGTAATGTCTTGCGCATTGGCAGTAAGCACAGGAGAGACTCATGGTGGCGTTCAGAATAAAGAAGCTTGTCAGATACCTCCCGTGTCCGAGTTGTAATTAAAGTCAGCTTCTTGCACCAAATACGCGACAATTGGCGACGAGGATCAAAGAACATTGAAGCAAAGACCGAGTGCTGCCTAGAGAAAAGAAAAAAGTTAAAAAAGTGTTTGTATTTGGTGACACAAATTGGAACGGCACCAAGCAAAAGGATTTGGCGCCAAATTGTATTTAAAGTGGAGCCAAAAAAAAGAAAAGTCGGAACTGGAAGCAAGAGGGCAAGGAAAACAAGCTGGGCAGTAAGGGTCACCGAAGAGTGAAGCTCGAAGCTAGAAGCCTAACCATCAGGATAGCGACGGTGTCAGCTTACCTGGAACGCTTTCCAGGGCCGAGCAGTCCACGGACAGGCCCAGCAGCCGCCACCGACTTCGGGTGAGGATCCAGTACCAGGCAGTCCACGGACAGGTCCGGCAACCGCCACCGCCGACAGCCGAGTCTCCAGCCCGGCCGCGAGCAACGCCAGCCCGGCCCTGAGAGAGCCAGCCCGGCCCTGAGAGAGCCAGCCCAGCCGCGAGCAAAGCCAACACAAGACCGTGTTGCTGTGCTTGTGTTTCTCCGCCTGTCTTCGTTCACGTGCATGCTTCAGACCATTCTATGTGAGTGTGGATGACCAATAATGTGTGTGAACATGACATGATTTCACAAACTGGTAATATATTTGCACTGCCCTGTATCTCTGAATCTGCGGTCAGTACATGCTGAGAATAACTTGCTCTTCCGCGCTTTCATATTCAGCTCCGCATCGGGAGTTTGAGTGTTTCAATGCGTAAATGTGACAATTGAATTGATTCTTGAATCTTGAGTGACTGGGTTAATTCAGTGTCTTGAATTTAAAGAATTTATGTTTGAAATATAATAGTAAGATTAAACAAGAACTTACCAGTTCGAAGTTTGATCGTTATTTTATGAGGAGTTACGATGAGGGATTACGTGAAGAACCCGCCTCACGCTGGCAACGGCATACTTCAAAGCAGCGGCATGAAAAACACAGAACACCAAAAGCCGGAGTAACATAGTAAGGCTCATAAAAGACTCAGAACTACCATTTGATCATTTATTTTATGGTGGGAGCGGAGGGCACGTAATCCCTCATCGTAACTCCTCATAAAATAACGATCAAACTTCGAACTGGTAAGTTCTTACTATTAGTTAGTAAATCTTACTATTTTACTTCGGAGTCACGTGAGTGACTACGTGAAGATTTTAAAGCTTTCTGTGTTTTTTATGTCGTGGAATCAATCCGTACGACAGTCCGGCTAAGTAAACACATACATGAGAAACCAGACTAATGTTAGATCATTTCACAATTAACTTTTTAATGGTTTAAAAGACCATATAATAACCCTCCTTATATCTGAGGGAAAATGATTACAAGTGATAAAAGATTAGAAGTGACTACACCATTGATTATAGCAATTAATAGTAAACAAAGCAGGTGATTATAGTGCTCCCAACACCGCGTGTCCAAAGCTTGTCATAGTGTGAACAGGTTTTATTGTAGAACTTTGAGAAAGTTTCTTCTTTACTCCACCCTGCGACTTTTAAATATGCTCGAGAGGTACATCCCGCCCCTTCGCCGCGGACGTAGCTGCCGCCCTGGTGGAGTGAGATTTGAACACATCAGTGTCTACTCCCGCTAAAACCAACACCTGTTTCAACCATTTTGAGATAGTTTGAACTGAAGCTTTTGTGTGTGGTTTTTTTGTGCGTAACCATTAACGCTTTTTCATTTCCTCGAAGGGTGTCAGTAACTTTAATATATTCGTTCAAATGTTTAACCACACGCAAAGTAGGATCAATATGATAAGCTTGAAAGGTTACCCTTGTTCCAGATCTCCCTGGTCTGCTTTGTTTGATTAACTCGTAAACATAGAACACAACATTATCTGTAGTCACATGCATACAGTCTAAACGCAACATTTGTAAAGTTTTGCACTCTTTGAGCTGAGACCAGTGACATTAACATGACTAATTTCAATGTCAATCTTTCCAATGTCAACCCTTCAATTGGAGTCCATTGTCTGAGTAGCGTAAGTACAATGCTCACATCCCAAATCTCTGTGTATCTTGGTTTGGGTGGATTAATATTAAAGATTCCTTTCATGAATCTATATATTAATGGATGCGACCCAATTGATCTCTGATCAGTCATAAGCCCTAAATAGGACGACAAAGCACTGCGTGCAGTGTTAATGGCACTGTAACTTAAATGTTGCTGAAAATGCAAATTGGCAAGGAATTCCAAAACATTTACAATATTTACAGTATCATAAGAAATATTTGACTGTGTGCAAAAGTCTTCCCATTTCTTAATATGTGTCATATATTGCTTTTGTGTGCTATTGCGCCATGATGCAACCATAACTCTCATAGTTTGGTCCGACAATCCCAGCTCCTGTAGTGGTCTGGTCAAAACCTGCAGATTAACAAATTCATATATGCATACAATGGGTAAATCTCTTTAGTTACCGGATTAGTCAAGATATCACTACAGTTAGGAATCGACATATATGGTTCTTTAATCATATTCAGCATTACTGGGAACCAAGGTTGAGTTGGCCAATTTGGAACTACCAACAATCCAGAAGCAGAATCTTGTTCTATCTTCTTCAAGCATCTCTGAATCAAAGCAAATGGTGGAAAAGCATAAAAGAACATCTTTCCCCAGTGTAATGAAAAAGCATCTACTGCTACTGCATCTGGATCATGTTCCCAAGACACATAAGTAGGCAACTGATGATTAAGCCTAGATGCAAACAAATCTATTTCTGGCAACCCAAATTGGTTTACAATATTCTTAAATATTGCTGGCTTAAGCATCCATTCCGTATTATCTTTAAAAATCCTGGACCTTTCATCTGCTACCACATTGTCCTTACCCGGAATGTAGCTTGCTGAAATCCATATTTGGCGACCAATACACCATTGCCATATCTCATTGGCCAGAGAATCACATGATACTGACCTAACTCCCCCCATGTGATTAATGTATGCAACAGCCGTTTTATTGTCTAACTGTATTAACACATGTAGACCTTGTTTAGCACAACAATATGCTTTAAGTCCATAAAAAGCACCCAATAAACTCCAAATAGTTAATACCATAAACTTGAAGAAACGCTTCTTCTTGAGCTTTCCATCTACCTCCACAACTGGAGGACGAATCTGTAGCCCCCCATCCGAGAGCACTAGCATCCGTTTGTAAAACCATTTCAGGTTGTTTAATCATGATATTCTTAGCAGCTTGTGGGACATTTTCAACCCACCATTGTAATTCCAACACGGCTTCTTTTGTTAATTGCATAGGCCTGTCAAAGTGCCCTGCCTTCTCCTTAAGAGCCCTTGTTTTGTCCCTTTGAAGATTTTGATAATGTAATGGACCAAATTCCACTGCCGGAAATGCTGCTACCAGTTTCCCAATGGTTTTTGCCACTTCTCGGATGGAGGGATAAGGTTTGTGAATGAGGTAATTACAAGTCATCAAGATGTCATTGACCTTCTCTGTTGGCAAAGTAACTAACATAGTCACTGAGTTAATTACAAACCCCAAAAAGTTAATTGATTGTGCTGGCTGCAGCTGGGACTTAATTGGATGAATCAAAAACCCTAGCTTTTCAAACAAAGCTTTAGTAACTGAAACTGAGTGCTCAGCTGACTCTTGAGTATCACTAATGATCAGAATATCATCCAGATAAGCCATAACAATGTGTTTCTGTGCTCTTAATTGGGCTAAAACTGGTTTCAACAGTTTTGTAAAGAGTCTAGGAGCCGAACTCAATCCATTTGGTAAAGCTTTAAACTGCCATAATTGTCCCAGCCAATTAAATTTTAAATACCTCCTGAAGCATTGATGAATTGCTACAGAATAATAGGCATCCTTCAAATCAATCTTAGCCATATAACACCCTGCTGAAATAAGATATTTTGCAGTACTGAATGTCTCCATCTTAAAAATGTTTGTATTCTACAAACTTATTCAGATCTGTAAGGTCCAGAATAATTCTGCAACCACCATCTTTTTTATCTCTTCGAAATATATTAGAGACAAATTGATGCTTATGTTCATAAGTCTTTTCAATTACGCCTTTTCCAGATAATTTGTCAATTTCCACATTAATCTCCATTCTTTCCTCTGCAGAAAACACATAAGCATAAGCAGGTCTATTCTGTACAGGAGGATTAACCCCTTCTTTAAAAATAATAATGGCTCCCGAAACTGCTTGTAATACATATCGATCAGAAGTAATGTTAAGCCAGGCATTATAAAACTTTTGCAATCTCCCTCCAACTGGAGAGTCATCCACAGTTTCTTTAAGTACATAAGTCTTTAATACCTCTGCGTATGAGCGTGGTGGTCTCCTTCTTCCCGAATACAGGGAAGCAGTTGCCTGCACAGCACAATAGTATTTTCGTGTCAAACTTCTGCTTCTATAACGGAAATCGAAACCCCTTCGGGTCGAAAAACCCCTTCTTTGTCCAAAAACAAAAGGTTTAACATTGCTAAAATATTTAGCTTCTTCATCCAACTCTTTCAGCTGTTTCGGCAGATTTTCTCCAAACAAATACCCAGGAGCTTGAACTCCACTTTCTTGACACAGGCTTGCAAATCTAGGGTGAAATATGGGCCGAATCGCCGTTTTCCTCATGCAATTAATTTCATAGAATGAATTACATAATAAGCCCAAAGTATCCTTTTGAATCTTTTCCATTTCCAGATTCTCCATTTGCCTGCCATAGGCCGTAATGGCGGCAGAAATTAATTTGAGCACCTTTTGAAACTTCACTTCTAGGGCTCTCATACTTGGAGTCATAGACGTCCATATCATCGGATTCACCATAGGTACTTCCAATGAGGCACAATTTCTTGGAGCTTTATATAATTCCAGATGTTTCATTCATCACAGAATTGTGAAGTTGGTGAGATACCATATAATTTATGTTTGCAGCTAGGGATTTCTTCCATAGCCTCACCACTTCCTTCAGGTATAGCAAAATCTTGTGCTATCCCAGGCACATTAGGCCTTTTCTTTTTACTTTGTGGTGTGCTTTCAAAAGCCATATAGCCACCAGCAGGGACTGCCTTCTGCAGCCCTAAATCAATTGGGATATCATCCCATGAGACTTCTTCCAGCCCAAATCCTGGGTCCAGAGTATCATATTCCCAACTTGGCCCACAGCCATATTCATCATATTCAAACCCCTCAGGGATTTTTTGGGATTCATCTGGGTACTCTGACCCTTGTCTCATTATTGTTTGGAGAACTTCTCCATATGCTCCATTTTTAGCCACATAGTTTTATTGTCTGGAGGTCTTTCAATATCAGAGTCATCAGAAACCACGGGCCTCTCAGATTTATTTTTGCATTTTTTAGGAACATTTTCCTCCGTGGTCATTATTTCTGGAGAATCTGGAAACTCACTATCGGGTACATCAGCGGCCAACGGTATCGGAACCGGGTCCGCACTAACTTCGCGTCCCGTATTTTTACTTTCACCCCGGGAACACCTTTTTACCCGCGAAAACTTCTTTCCCGATTTCTCCATTTTTCTTTAATAATCAGTGCTCAATCAGCACGTTAACGTGGCTCTAAATTTTCCTTTTGGTTTCGTTTTGCTGGAGCCACCCAGCGTAACCTAAAAAACGCCCCGGTGTAACTTCACTTACCTGCGGGCCGTTCCGACCGCTGCCGAGGAGCTGCTCCTTACTGCAGCTCCTCCTCGCGCCGTCAGCGTTGACGTCATGTCGTTGCCAGCGTGAGGCGGGTTCTTCACGTAGTCACTCACGTGACTCCGAAGTAAAATTAACATATCTTGCGCAATGGCAGTTTGCGCAGGAGAGACTCATGGCGGCGTTCAGAATAAAGAAGCTTGTCAGACACCACCCGTGTCCGAGTTTTATTTAAAGTCAGTTTCTAGCACCAAATACACGACAATTGGCGCCGAGGATCAAAGAACAGTGAAGCAAAGAACGAGTACTGCCTAGAGAAAAGTTAAAAAAGTGTTTGGATTTGGTGACACAAATTGGAACGGCACCAAGCAAAAGGATTTGGCGCCAAATTATATTTAAAAAGGCCATTGCCAGAAACGAGACATGAATGTGAAGCTGGAAACATTTACTTCAATATTGAATGCCGCATGTGAGTAAGGCGGGAGAAGTGGTCCAGGGTTTTAGGTCAGGAATAATATCTCAGCCTGGATCCGTTGCGACTGTCAAAGGTCATGTCCACACATCCGACATCAACTCACTTTTATTTTCCCGCTTTCAAATCAACCGTCCCAGATTCTACCGCGTATCTGTACAGTGGGGGAAAGGCAATGGACAATTCACTAATCGGCAGGTTCATATGAATCCAGGTCACCCGTGGAACCCCACGTAGTCACGGGATCGGTACGAAACTTTCACTTTAGGTAGCGTTTAAGAGCCTCTCCAACATCTCTACCGCTCACTCCACAACGCATTCAAACACTCAAACTCCCGATGCAGAGCTGAATATGAAAACGGGGAAGAGCAAGTTATTCTCAGCATGTACTGACCACAGATTCAGAGATACAGCGCAGTGCAAATATATTACCAGTTTGTGAAATCATGTCATGTTCACACACATTATTGGTCATCCACACTCACATAGAATGGTCTGAAGCATGCACGTGAACGAAGACAGGCGGAGAAACACAAGCACAGAAACACGTGTTGGCTTTGCTCACAGCCGGGCTGCCTCTCTCACGGCCGGGCTGCCTCTCTCGCGGCCGGGCTGGCTTTGCTCGCGGCCGGGCTGGCTTTGCTCGCGGCCGGGCTGGCTTTGCTCGCGGCCGGGCTGGCTTTGCTCGCGGCCGGGCTGGCTTTGCTCGCGGCCGGGCTTGCTCTGATCACGGCCGGGCTGGGCTCACTCACGGCCGGGGTGGCTTTGCTCGCGGCCGGGCGGGCTCTCTCGCGGCCGGGCGGGCTCTCTCGCGGCCGGGCTGGGCTCTCTCGCGGCCGGGCTGGGCTCTCTCGCGGCCGGGCTAATTCTCTCGCGGTCGGACTGGCTCTCTTGCGGCCGGGCTGGCTCTCTCTCGACGGGTTGGCTCTCTCCCGGCCTGGCTGACTCTCTCACGGCCGGGCTGGCTCTCTCGCGGCCGGACTGGCTCAGCTCAGGGCCGGGCTGGAGACTCGGCTGACGTCGGTGGCGGTTGCCGGACCTGTCCGTGGGCTGCATGGTACTGGACCCTCACCCGAAGTCGGTGGCGGCTGCTGGGCCTGGCCGTGGACTGCACGGCCCTGGAAAGCGTTCCAGGTAAGCTGACACCGTCGCTGTCCTGATGGTTAGGCTTCAAGCTTCCAGCTGCACTATTCGGTGACCCTTAATGCCACGCTTGTTTTCCTTGCCCTCTTGCTTCCCGTTCCGACTTTTCTTATCTTTGGCGCCAATTCAAATACGATTTGACGCCACATCCTTTTGCTTGGTGCCGTTCCAATTTGTGTCGCCGAATACAAACACTCTTTTTAACTTTTTTTTTCTCTTGGCAGCACTCATTCTTTGTTTCTCTGTTCTTTGATCCTCGTCGCCAATTGTTGTGATTTTGGTGCTAGAAACTGACTTTAAATAACACTCGGACACGGGAGGTAACTAGGAAGCTTCTGTATTCTGAACGCCACCACGTGTCTCTCCTGCGCATACTACCATTGCGCAAGACATCAAATATGTTAATTATATTTCAAACATAACCTTTCTTTAAATTCAGGACCCCAGCCACTGAATTAACCAAGTCATTCAAGATTTAAGAATCAATTAAATTGTCACATGTACCAAATTAAGGTACAGTGAAAGTCGAGATGCCATACAGCCATACTAAGTGAGAAAAGCATCAAGACACACAGTCACATAAAATAAATGTAACTTAAACATCCACCACAGCGGAATCCACGTTACTCACTGTGATGGAAGGCAAGACAGTTCAGTCATCTTCCTCGTTTTTTCACCCGTGGTCGGGGCTAATGCCTCCGCACATGCCGTTGCCGTCGGTCCGTGGTGACTTTTTCACACAAAAAGTGATACGGATGTTGAACAAGCTATCCGAGGAGATGGTATAGGCGGGAACCTTTACAAAAGTTAACATTAATTTGGGTAGATCAATGGTTGCCAGGTCTCGCGTTTGATCTAGATTCTGTTTCTTATTGGTTTTTAGTATTTGAGTTTGCATTCTTGTTTTATTTTGGTGTCTCACATCTCCTCTTGTTTCAGGTCCCATTTCCTGTCAGGTCGTTTACCCTCATTTGATTGTTGGCCCCACCCTGATGGGGTTCACCTGTGTCTCGTTATCCCCTGTTAAGTCTGTATTTAAGCCCTTTGTGTTTTAGTTCTCATTGCCAGTTCGTTGTGTATGCTACTTGGTATCACCTCGTTCCAGCTCAAGAAATATTGTGACTTTGTGAACTCGACCATTGCCTGTTTTTCGACCACTGTTTTTGCCTGCTCCAAGATTTTACTGTTGCTTCTGTGTTTGCTTATCGGTGTACCGACTTGCACCGATTAAATTCTGGATACCAACCCGCCCTGTGTCTGAGCCTGCATTTGTGTCCTCCTCCTCGTTCAGTTCTGACAATGGTAGGAAAGTCTCAGAGAGAGATGGGCTAAACTGAATCAGAAACTGAAACGAGTTTAAGTGCGAACCTTGGCTGTCATGGGAACGTTGGACTGAAGGGCTTTCTTCGTGCCGTAAAACAGCGGGACAGCTAATCTACCAACCAGCGAATATTTGAGATGTTTGACGGAACAGGAACACCTGGGAGAAACTCATCCTCTCACAAAGATAATGTGCAAACTCCACAAGGGCAGCAGCCGAGGTCAGTATTGAACCGGTTCAGTGTTGCCCTGAGGCAGCAGCTCTGCGAGCTGTGTCGCTGTTGTTGAGAGCAAAGGTCAGTTTGCAGTCCGCGCTGATGGTTGCGGCTTCGAGTGCAAACAGACTCTCGGGCCCATAAGTGTCAGTAGACACCGCTGTACAGCACGGAGGAAGAAATGCGAGCAGATATTCTGGATCAGATGGCACACCGTCTGTCATCTCAGGTGGATGAGAAGTATCCAAAAGTATAGAGCATCAAAAACATGAAGTTCCTCTCAGTAAAGACGGGAAAATATAATCTGCTCTGCCATTCCCGACACCACCCTCTTCCGACCGATTTTCCTCCAGCGAGGTGATGCGAGTGTGAAGAGAGTAAACATAGGATCCATGAAATGCGCGGCGTTTTGCCGGCACTAATAAAGTTGAATGATGCAGCATCTCTGTCATTTCGTGAAACTTCATTACTCTCTGTATTGCGATCGCAATTTCCTAATTTGTTGGAGCAAACTTCTATTAATAAAGCACCGCTGATCGTTTCACCCCAAACAGCTGCATCGTATATACATATTGTTATTGCTCTTCTAGAATTCCCCTTGCTGTAGACAGCGTGTAGCTTACACATGCTCGAAATCACTTCCTCGGAATACCGATGATTTGCAGTCGACTTTCTCATCAACAGACCACAGTCTGTTTGAATTGGCGAAGCACTTCTTCCACAATAACCATCAGTACGGGGGCACCTCAAGCTGTGTGCGCAGCCTCCATACTCTATCCACTCTCTCCTCACGACTGTTTAGCTCGACAGTGTGAACTCCCATCTTCAAGTTCTCTGACGTTACTACCGTTGTTGGACGAATTACGGATGATGATGAGTCAGAGTATTGAGGTGAGATCGATCGATCGACTAACCAAGTAGTGCCAGCACAACATCCTAGTTCTCAATGTCAATAAGACCAATTAACTGATCGATGACTGGAAGAGGAAGGACGAGGTCCCTCAAACCTGTCTATATCGAGATGGTGGAGAGAGTCCAAAGTATCAAATCCCTTGGTGTCCATATGTCTGAAGATATTTCCTGGACCCAGCACTTACAATGGAAGTAAGCAGGTGCAGCAGGCGGTGAAGAAAGTAAATGGCATGTTGGCGTTCTTAAGAAGAGAAGTTGAGTATAGGAGCAAACGGGTCCTTCTGCAGTTGTACAGGGCCCTAGTGAGACCACACCTGGAGTATTGTGTGCAGTTTTGATCTCCCAATTTCAGGAAGCACGTTCTTGCTATTGAGGGAGTGCAGCTTTGGTTCCCCAGGTTAATTCCCGGGATGGCGGGAATGTCATATTTTGATAGATTGGAGCGGCTAGGGTTGTATGCTCTGGAGATTAGGATGAGAGGGAATCTTAATGACACATATAAGATTATATGGGGTTTGGACGCGCTAGGCAGGAAACATGTTCCCGATGTTGGGGGAGTCCAGAACCAGGGGCTACAGTTATAAAATAAGGGGCAGTCCACTTAGATCGGAGATAGGGAGAAACGTTTTCACACAGTGGAATTCTCTGCCTCAGAGGGTGGTGGAGGCTGGTTCCCGGGATACTTTCAAGAGAGTGCTAGACAGAGCTCTTCAAGAGAGCAGAGTCAAGCGATATGGAGAGAAGACAGGAACTGGGTATTGATTATGGATGATTAGCCATGATCACATTGAATGGCGGTGCTAGGTCGAGTGGCCGAATGGCCAACCCCTGCACCCATTGTCTATTGCCTATTGTCAATTGATGGAATAATAACGAAAGCTCATCAACGTCTCTACTTCCTGAGACGTTTGCGGAGATTCGGTACGTCAGAGAGAATGATCTTGCAACTGTACAGTCGGGATCGTATTGACTTGTTGCATCATGGCCTGGTTCGGCACAGAATACCCAGGACCGAAGAAGACTTCAAAACGTTGCGAACACCGTCCAGTGCATCACAGTTTCTGACCTCCCCACCATCGAATGGATTTACAGGGGTCGCTGCCGCGCATTCCTTTCACCGCTGCCACCGGGAAAAAAAGATATATGAGCTTGAAAACTCTCACGTCAGGAACATCCCATACAGCCAGTAGAGTATTAAACTCCACAACCTCCATTAACCTCTGAAATACCTTGACTATTAATGCTATTGTTGGGGTGGAAGATTGCAACCTTCACGTGGTCCACCCTGTTTCGACTAATGCATTCAACTCGACGTGCACAAACGGAAGTTCAAATAGAACAACTTGTCCTACAACTTTAGGCTGTGCACGCCACACGAAAGAAGAAGAAGAATGCTATTGTTGCATTATCATTGTTGGTTTTTTTTTAATGATTACGCTTATGCGCATGTGTGTGTGTGTGTGTGTGTGGGGGGGGGGGGGTATGTGTGAGTATGTGTATATAGACACACACACTCGTTTATGTAATTGTTTACAGGAGCCTATGTTAACATATTCTGTTGTGCTGCTGCAAGTAAGGATTTCATTGTTCTATCGCTTACATATGACAATTTGACTCTTGGCACTTGACTCTTAAGAACACCCTTCACTGACTTCTGGCAGGGAACGAATGTAACTTAAATGAGGGAGTAATGAAGCATGTAGGTACGGAGAAGCTGTGATACTGGACGGTAACTGATGATCAGAAGGTAATATTCATCTATAGTGGGTGGCATATGTCTCGCCCTCACTTGACGCTATAGATGCGGAATATAAAACGCCATAATTCGGGAACAGGTATATGCCGAGTCTGATTCTTACATAAACAAGATTAATGTAGTCAGGGACACCGCTGGAACTTCTGGTATCTACAACTGCAGAAATTGTGTCCGGGTGAGGGTCTACGGTTATCACTCATCTTGCTCAGGTTTTTCAAAAGATACTGAAAACCTTCGAAAAATATGTGTGCAGCTGCATAGAAGTAACACATTAAAATATAAATTGTCTGCCCCACAAATCTCTTCAAGACGACTCTCCACATCTCGTAAATAACCTGACGGTCTTCGCTATCACCGTCCACAGATTCCGTCATGAATAGTCTCCGTCACACACACATCTCGTCAACAGAGATAATATAAAGGTGCAAGTGAAACATGGTGGATGAGACGGATATATCGTGCCTTTACCCAGACGAGTGCATGTAGTAGAATGAATGACCGGGCTGGGACAAGTTTATGTGTATTGGCCGCTTTTCCGAAGAGTGTGAAGTGTAGATGGAATCAATGATGTTTGTGTGATGGACTAAGATACATTCTCAACTCTGCAATTTCCTGCGCCTTGATCAAAGTGTTCCCGAACCAAGCAGTGTTGCCACCCGACGGTATGTTGTCCACGTGTATCCGTAAGAGTCATTGGAAAGAAGCCGATTTCCCTCCGTCTCCTCAGGAAGTGAAGTCGGCAGTGTGCCCTCTTGGCTGTTGCTTTAATGTGGGTGCTCGCATCTTGGCCGCAGGTCGTGGGGATATGGGGAGCGTACTGGAAGCACGGGACCGCATCCGTATGGGACACCCGTCTCGAGAATTATAGTGGGCAAGGTGTTGTAATCTATACTGGCTGATCATGATCTTTGTAGGAAGTGACGTTCTCTGTCGATCTGTTCTGACTGTAGGTAAATGCAACATGTCAAGTTGTCTGGGAGGCTGGAGGGACTGCGCCATCACTAACATCTTGAAGTACTTGCCGGTGCTGGATGCCAGAGTAATTGGCGGATAGCAATTAAGGCACGCTACCTTTGCTTTCCCTTGCATCAGGGTGAAGGCCGTCTTATTCACGTAGGTTCTACTCATAATCGAGTGCAGAGTAAAGATGCATTTAATGCATTTATCCCATCCCGTGCCAGCCTTGCCGTAAAACACCGATATTCATGCAGTTGCCTCGGGACTTCACCCTTGCCCGCAATACCCTCGGGGTACCCTGAATAACTCTGCGAAGATCGCAAGTAGACATCTTGTACGGCTCAGGATCAATTGGCCCGAACTTTGCAGACATGAACTTCACGTGGGAGTCGAGCTCGCGGTTTATCCGTAGATTCTGATATGGAACCAACTATCGGTTTTTTTGGTACACCATCCCCAATACACTTGCTGATGATATCTGTGACATCTGAGGCATATTCATCTAGGTTAGCCGCAAAGTCCTGGCATATGGACAAGTCCATCGGCTCATAACTGTCTGATATATATATACCTTGCATAGCTATAGAGTGCTCGTACTCAGGAGCAAACCCGTGCCCCCCCCCCCCCCCCTCATCTATCCCCGCGTCGTCATCAGTACCGGGAGATGCATGACACTCGCAGTGTCCTAGCAACTCTAAAAATACATGTACATCAGACATGTTGGTAGATGTGGGAGAGTTGGGCCGAAGACCCTGTTTTCACAATGTATGACTCTATGATTACATGACTCCATGACTACATTTGCTGCCATCCACTCCCAATATTGTAATTTACTGAACTCGCTATATTGTCCCGGATTTACATGTACCGTTATTGTTCTAATACCCTCTTGCGAGTCGAAACTCATATTTATTCGAATTTAGTTCTATCACTGCGAGTCTAGCGAAACTTTGAAAGTTTGTTACAGCTTGTTGAATTCAATTCGAGCTTCGGCAGAAAAGAACCGCTTAACAGAATATGAGAAGCGAGGCAGTACATGTAGAACGTGTTACAGTATAGCATTCAAATTCCGTCATTTATATCAGAAATAGAGGGAAATTACGTAAATATATAATCTCAAGTTTCAGTGCTTCCACTTAGATTAAAACATCATTAGTCGTTATATATCGTGTGGTGAAATCATAACTGTGAATATTGTTGATACGATGTTCAGATACCATGAAGTGATGTTAATGTTCATGTTTGTGTCTTCCTGATCCCAGGGGAAGACTGTCTCTAGTAGATATGAAGCCTTTCTCTGGAACGCGCTGTCGGTTCCATTCCAGCATCGAACATTGAGCTTCTCTCTCACTTCTCTCCAGGATGAAAATTATATTTACCGATTATTCGTTTTTTCTGCTACCTCCCATAGTCCAGGCAGAAATGATTTATTACCCGATTATAGCAGTATTTGGAATTATTGGTAAGTAATTGGATCTATCTTACGAATCGTCCATAAAAGTTTTGTTTCCCTACTCCATTCTTGGCAGATATGTGATGTTTAGGTTTCCCTGCACTCCAATCCATTGAAAGACGACTAGCCGTGTTTCTGAAGGGCTGAACTCAGTAATACCTCGTTTTGGTCACCTGAAATGTACATTTTCAACCTCAAATGTTGCAGTTGTTTTAAATGGTTTAGTGTCTTTAATTAATAGTCTGTTTGACTTAAACTTCCTGCAGTCAATAAAATATTCTGTGTTTACGTTATAGTTTCCATTCATCGGCTAGACAGTCTTCCTATCCGGTGACACCAGGTAACTTCTCGTCATTTATAGGTGTAACAAACCGCGCTTCCTCGTCGCCTCTGTGCTCACATATATCGTGAGCCGTTCGGTTTCAACAGATACACTCTGGTTTCTGAGCAAACATTACGCCGGTTGCGTTGCCGTTGGCCAGAATGTCTCCACTGCTTTACACCCAGGTGAAAAGTATTATTCATCAAAATAGTAATGTGCCATGGGTGGATATCCACTCTTGCAGGAAAAAACATAGTCTACTCAAGGGGAAGCTCAATGTTTCATTCTCTACGCATTGATCTGTACTTGCGCGTGAGAAGCCGTTGCCTTCTGTTGCATCTGTGACAGCAGCAACATCGCTGCCGCAGGGAATCCATTGCACCGGGTAAACGGCTGAAGGAAGGCCCCGTCTCTGCGTGACACTGCTCAGAATCTCAGTTGTGTGTGTGGCGGTTACGATATCCTCACAATGTGTCTGTAAGCAGCAATAGGGAAAATGAGGCGTTTATCCAATTTATAACTGGCGAAATGTTACCGAGAGTGATAGGACAATAGCGGTGAATGACTGATGAATAGAAATGATAAAGTGAAAAAAAAATGATTTTATTGGTTTACTGCGGGAAGTTTCAATCAAACAGAAAATGATTAAAATAACTGCAATTAACTATCGATGTAATTCGATGCAAATAACTGATTTTTTACTGTTAGAATTGCACATTTCATGTTAATGAAACGACGCTTAAATGAGTTAAAGACGTAGAAATTCACAGCTAAACTTTCTGACATACATTATGAGTTATCAGATGGCATTTGGCGTCTCGCTGCATTTTCAGATCAAAGGGTTGTAGTCTGATACTACCCCTGCCGCGACCACCATGTTTATCCGACCTGATAAAATATTATTCCGTGTAAATTCATTGTAAAATTATCATTATTTTAATTCACGCATATATTGCGATTCCATTCGCCCGTCAACACTGGCGACAGCTCTAACTGTGGTAATACGTTGCTTTCTCGTCGCCCAACCTTTAAAGATGTTGTGCGGTGGGCCGCTCGCCCTGTCATGAATGTCTATGCTCAACTCTAATCTTCATGTGAAATCGCGTGTTACGTGGGGCACCTGTAACCTGCACTGTTAATGCACTTTGTTGATGTTTGTTTTTCTTCCCGTAACTCAGCTAATGTGATATCCATTGCCATCCTGTCCCGGGGAAAGTGCGGTCTCTCCAAATGTGCATCACGCTATCTTGTGGCCATGGCTGCGGCGGATCTGTTGGTTGCTGTAATTGACGTTTTACTTTATCGTATCAATCACCTTTATTTCCCCGAAACTTTTCTCTTCATTACTCAAGTGTGCTCTTTCCACCGGGCCCTTAACCACGCAGTCACAGACATCTCCGTGTGGTTAACACTCTCGTTCACATTTGATCGGTATTTGGTGATTTGTTGCCACAAGCTGAGATCTAGCTTTTGCACTGAGAAAACTGCGGCCAGGGTTATAGCAACTGTGTGTCCGCTGTTCTGCTGCAAAAACAGTCCCTGGTACTTTGCATTTGAACCTTCTGTATCAGTGCACAATGTAGCATGGGGCTGTAGTATAAAACAAGAATTCTTCATTGAACTCACATGGATATCATTCAGCTGGATTCACCGATGTTTCAGCCCTCTGCTCCCAATGTTCCTGATATTACTGCTCAACGCTCTAACAGTCGGGCACATTTTAATGGCCAGTCAAGTCCGCAGGAATCTGAGAGGACAGCAAGTATGGTGAGAATCAGAATGACGCGAGCTGGAAAGCAGAAGGAAGTCAATCATCTTGCTCTTTGCCATTTCGGTCAACTTTATTATGCTGTGGATGACGTATTTTATATATTTCCTCTGGACACAGATAACAAAGCGGTATTATTCTACCGGTTTCCGTGACCCGTCGCTAATCGCGGCCGCCGAAACCAGCTACATGCTCCTGCTGTTGAGTTGCTGCACAAACACGTGTATTTACGCGGTAACTCAATCTAAAATTCAGAGGGGAAATGCAGAGCGCGATGAAATATCTGTGGAGAATTATGTCTAAATGTGTTAAGGAATGATCCTATAATATATAATGTTGAAACTATAAGAAATAAATCACTGCAGCATTGTCTCTCCCGTTTCATCTATGCCAGCAATATTAGACAACAGACAATAGACAATAGGTGCAGTAGTAGGTCATTTGGCCCTTCGAGCCAGCACCGCCATTCAATGTGATCACGGCTGGTCATCCCACAATCAGTACCCCGTTCCTGCCTTATCCCCCCATATTCCATGACTCCGCTATTTTTAACGAGCCCTATGTAGCTCTCTCTTGAAAGCATCCAGAGAACCTGCCGCCCACCGCCCTCAGAGGCAGATAATTCCACAGACTCACCACTCTCTGTGAGAAAATGTCTTTCCTCGTCTCCGTTCTAAATGGCGTACTCCTTATTCTTAAACTGTGGCCCCTGGTTCTGGACTCTCCAAACATCAGGAACATGTTTCCTGCCTCTAGTTTGTCCAAGACCTTAACAATGTTTCAACGAGATTCCCTCTCATCCTTCTAATCTCCAGAGTGTACAAGCCCAGCTGCTGCATTCTCTCAGCATATGACAGTCCCGCCATCACCTTGCAACTCTACGCTGCACTCCCTCAATAGCAAGAATGTCCTTCCTCAAATTATTGGACCAAAACTGCACACAATACACCAGGTGTGGTCACTCACTAGGGTTCTGTACAATTGCAGAGCGATCTCTTTACACATATATTCGATTCCTCTTGTTATAAAAGCCAACATGCCATTCGCTTTTAAAACTGCCTGCTGTATCTGCATGCTTACTTTCATAGACTGATGTGCAAGGACCCCCGGATCCCGTTGTACTTCCCCTTTTCCCAACTTGACACAACTTAGATAGTAATCTGCCTTCATGTTTCTGCTACCAAAAGTAGATAACCTCACATTTATCCGCATTAAACTTAATCTGCCATGCATCTGCCCACTCCCCCAACCTGTCCAAGTCACCCTGCATTCTCATAGCATCCTCCTCACAGTTCCCACTGCCACCCAGTTTTGTGTCATCTGCAAAATTGGTAATTTTACTTCCAATATATTTGATATATTATCGCGTATATCTGACCTATCTCAGTGCAACATCCAAAAATATCCTGAAGATTTCTATATTTTGCGTTAGTGAACAAGTCGGCAGATTTAGACTTGGTTAGATACTGAGCGAGCTGGTGGTCACGGGATAAATCGTTATCATGCATGCACACACCTTAGTTAAAAACCTTGTTTGTCGGTGGATCTGTGTGGTCATAGAACCATAAAAAACATAGAAAATACGGGCCGGAGGAGGCCATTCGGCCCGTCGATCCAGCACCGCCATTCATTGTGATCATGGCTGATCGTCCGCTATCAGTAACCCGTGCCTGCCTTCTCCCCATATCCATTGACTCCACTAGCCTCTAGAGCTCTATCCAACTCTCTCTTAACTCCATCCAGTGATTTGGCCTCCACTGCCCTCTGTGGCAGGGAATTCCATAAATTCCATCTGGGGAAAAAAAGTTTTTTTTCTCAGCTCAGTCTCAAATGACCTCCCTCCCCTTTATTCTAAGACTGTGGACCCTGGTTCTGGACTCACTCAACATTTGGAACATTTTTCCTGCATCTACTCCAGTCATTTTCCTGCATTTGTCCAGTCCGTTTATAATTTTATATGTTTCCATAAGGTACCCCCTCAGCCTTCTAAACTCCAGTGACTACAAGCCTAGTCTTTTGAATCTTTCCTCATATGACAGTCCCGCCATCCCCAGGGATCAATCTCGTGAACCTACGCTGCACTGCCTCAATCACAAGGATGTCCTTCCTCAAATTTGGAGTCCAAAACTGTACACAATACTCCAGATGTGGTCTCACCCAGAGCCCTATATAACTGCAGAAGAAACCTCTTTTACTCCTGTACTGAAATGCTCTTGTTATGAAGGCCAACATTCCATTAGATTTCTTCACTGCCTGGTGTCCTGCACGCCAGCATTCAGTGACTGGTGTACAAGGACACCCAGGTCTCGCTGCACCTCCCCCTTATCCAACCTAACCTAACCCCATTTTGATAATAATCTGCCCCCTTGTTTTTGCCCGCCAAAGTGGATAACCTCAATAATTATCCATATTACACTACACGTCCCCCTACAACCTCCTAACATCCTCTTCACAGTTCACACTGCCACCCAGCTTTGTGTCATCCGCAAACTTGCTCGAGTTGCTCCCAATTCCCTCTTCCAAATCATTAATATATATGGTAAACAGTTGCGGCCCCAACACCGAGCCATGCGGCACTCCTCTCCACTCGCCACTGCCTGCCATTCTGAAAAAGAACCCGTTCACTCCTACTCTTTGCTTCCGGGTCTGCCAACCAATTTTCTATCCATGTCAACACCCTACCCCTAATACCATGTGCTCTAATTTTAGTCACCAGTCTCCCGTGCAGGACCCTATTCAAAGGCTTTCTGAAAGTCTAGATTACATACATCCTATTGGCACCCCTTCATCCATTTTACTTGTCACATCCTCAAAAAATTCCAGAAGATTAGTTCAAGCATGATTTCCCTTTCATAAATCCATGTTGACCTTGGACTAATCCTTTACTACTGCTATCCAAACGCCCCATTATTACCTCTTTAATAATTGACTCCATCATATTTTCCACCACCGAAGTTCAGGCTAACTGCGCTGTAATTCCACGTTTTTCTCTCTTGCTCCTTTCTTGAAAAGTGGGATAACATTAGCTATCCTCTAATCCACAAGAACTGATCCTGAATCTATTGAACATTGGAAAAATGATCAACAATGCGCCCACTATTTCTAGGAGCCATCTCCATGAGTACCCTAGGGTGCAGACCCATCAGGCCCAGGGGATTTATCATCCTTCAGTCCCATTTAGCGTACCCAATACTATTTCTCGCCTAATGAAAATGTCTTTCAGTTCCTCTACCCCCTGAGATCTTCTATCCTCCAGTTACATCTCAGAGATTGTTTGTGTTCTCCTTAGTGAAGACAGCTCCGAAGTACCTATTCAACTCTTCTGCCATTTCCTTGTTGCCCATAATTATTTCAACCCGTGTCTGCCATCAAGGGACCCCACATTTGACTTTGCTACTCTTTTTCCCTTAACATATCTAAAGAAGATTTTACTGTCCTTCTTTATATTCCTGGCCAGCTTCCCCTCGCACTTCATCTTTCTCAGCCTGTATTGCCCGTTTTATTTCCGTCTGGTGTCCTATGAAAGTTTCCCAAATCCTCCGGCTACTGTTTGCTGTGTCATACATCTTTTTATTTTCGTTTAGTTTTATTCTATCCCTATACCTCTCTTGTCAGCCACGGTTGCCTCTTACTCCCCTTAGAATATTTCTTCCTTTTTGGAATGAATGGATCTGCGTCTTACGGATTATGTCCAGAAATTTTCCTGCCATTGCTAAAAATCCACCATCATTCCTATAGGATCCCTTTCCAGTCTACTTTGGCCAGCTCCCCTCTTCATGCCTTCAAGTCCCCTTTGTTCAACTGGCATCACTGCCCACTTCCGATTTAACGTTTCTCCTTCTCAATTGCAGATTAAAAACTAATCATATTATGATCACTACCTCCAAGCAGTTCCTTTACCTCGATTTCTCTTATCATATCTGGTTTCATTGGACAACACTAATCCAGATTGGTCCGTTCCATTACGAGTCTGCTCTAAGAATCCATCTCGGAGGCATTCTGCAAACATCCCTTTCTTGGCGTCCTGAACCCCCAACCTGATTTTCCCAGTCTACCTGCATATTGAAAATCCCCCATCACCACAGTGGCATTACCTTGGTTACATGCCAGTTTTTAACTCCTGCTGCAACTTGGCAACCCTACATCCGGCTACTATTTGGGGTCTGTAAATAACACCAATTAGTGTCTTTCTTGCCTTTACAATTCCTCAACTCAATCCACAGTGACTCTACCTTCGTCAGTCCGTATGTCTTCCCTCGCAAAGGAACTGAATTCCCACCTCTCACCAGCAGAGCTACCACCCCTCCTACTGTGCCCATCTGCCTGTCCACCCCTTTCTATAGCATGTATAAATCTCAAAACCCTGAATATAAGTTCCAGGCCCGATCCTTCTGCAGCCACGTCTCAATAATCCCCACAATGTCATATCTTACACACCCACCGATAACTGAGACATCAAGCTCATCTACATTACTTCTTATACTTCACGCAATTAAATACAATACGCTTAATGTCCTTACGCATCTCAACCTTTCACATTGATCCCTATTACCCCCCACGTGGCCATACTCTCCTTACCCCCTTTGTGAGCTTCCTTCCCGTTAATTCTGGGGTCATTAACCATCTCCTATTACGCTCTTTCCCTTAACTCCACTCGTCGACATCTCATGTTGCAAAATAACCCTCCCACCCCCCTTATTCAGTTTTAAAAAAAATACCCGTGTAGCAGTGGGAAAACTGCCTGCCAGAAATGCTGGTCCCCCAACTGTTACCCTAAGATGCAATCCGTCCCTTTAGTACAATTTCCCCCTATTACTCAAAAACCGATCCAGTGATCTAAAACCTAAATCCCCTGCCCCCCTGCACAGTTACTCAGCCACACATTCAGGTCCGTATCTCCCCGTGTACGCTGCTGTCGCCAGCACGAGGAAGCGGAAGCAAACTGGAAGATAACAACCGAAGGAGGTTCAAACTGCTTTACAGCATTTTTCCGAGCTCTCTACAAGTCACGCTGCAGAATATTCATCCCCTTCTTTCCGACATCGTTTGTGCCGACATACACTACCACTTCCGGCTGTTCACCTTCGCCCTTGAGGAGTTATTCTGTGCACTCTCTGTCCGTGAGCATCCTGGATCCTGGCACGAGGGAACAGGGCATCACACCATCCCCTCGAATCCCGTCAATTGCCGCAGAGAAATTCGGGCTGTCCGTACCTCGCCCAGTGTGAGTCTCCATAAACTACAAATGGCGTTGCCTGACGGGGCCTCTTTGGTTTTTGGCTCAACAGACCTTCTTGCTTCGCAAGCCAGTCCGACCGCTCAGTGTGGTAACGTCTGTCCCGAAAAAAACCCCCCAGCTTCTAATTTCGGTGAACCTCTTCACAAGGGGTACAACACCCGGGGACCTTTGCATTCCAAGTTTCCCTCCCTTTCTCTCAGCGTCACCCACTTTTTCCCTTCCAGTACCTTAGGCTGTGAAGCAATCTCATTGTAGGACTTGGCGAGGAACGACTCGTTTTCCGACGAACCTGAGGTCATCCACTTGCTTCTCCAATTCCCAACACGGTCCTTCAGGAGCTGTAACCTGGATGCTACTTCGCACATTTGTAGCAGCCAGAGGCACCAGAGTGTCCTTGACCTCCCACACACTGCAAGCAAGCACAATGAATCAGCTTGCTTGACATCTCCTTCTTTCGACTCTCCCTCTCCAGCATTTGCGTAGCTTCCTCTCCTCTCAGCCTTCCCCGCGCGAAGACTACCCGAGCCAAAGATTAGCAACTTTTCTCACAAGGATAGTATTACTCCCTCCAAAAAACGGCCGCTGCCCAAGAGCTGCCTTGCTAATATTGACTGATATAAATTGCCTAATTTACCAATTTACAAACCAAATTCCTCAGTTTTCAACTGTTTTCCCCCCCTCTGACCCACGTCTAATCTCTACTCCCACTCTGGATAGAGCCAATTAGTGGTCCTAGGTAATAGATGGTTGACATTTGTTTTTAGAAAGCAAAATATCTTTCCTCTCAACCTGTACTATAATATCTTTCCTCACAACCTGCATCATCAAATCTCCAATAAATAAACTGCTCAGAAGAACGGGTAATTAACAAGCTTCAGTGTGTGTTCAGTCAACACTCTGGTGCAGTGTGAGCTGTTACCTCATAGGCTGTCATGCAGTTCCCAATAATACAGATCACAATGCCACATTTGAACGCCACATTAACAATTTGCTGCTGTGTTGACCAGCGCTTGGTATTTATAGTGGAAGTGAGTTGATACTTGCTATACTTGTCATTGATAAATGTGGTGGCTTGGATTTGTCCAGGGCTTTATTAGTTTGTGAGGCGAGCGCGGAAAGGCCGTCGTGTCATATTTTTTTTTAATTAAATCCGCATAGACAGTGATTTTCATGGCAGACGCAAACACCGTGGGTAGAATATTCTTCGATATTATACGACTCTGTGGAGCAGATTCTGAAAAGTCAAATCCAGACCTAGAGCCAGATTACTGCTTCTACACCGTCCCATCATGCACCAACAAGGTCTATGCAGTAGCGGTGTAAAATAGTGACCGATTCTGTGGACTGTCTGAACACTCACGTTTAATATAGAAGCAGCGAAGTCAATCAAACTGTGCAACCTCGTGACTCTGCGGTCTACATAAATGGAACAGTCTGGGAATCAGCGTTCAGATGGTCAGGAGAGATGGGAAGAATGTCGTCAGTTGCAAGGATAATAGTAGTAGATATTCGCCCACAAACATGCTGAGACATGCTGGCCCTCAACACCAGCAAAACCAAGGAGTAGGATGGGGACCCACAGTTCTGTTTATATCAACGGGTCGATGGTTGAAAGTGTCAAGAGCTTCAAATTCCTGGGCGTGCACATCTGTGAAGATCTTTCCTGGTCCGAGAACACAGATGCAATTATTAAGAAAGCTAATCAGCGCCTCTACTTCCTGAGAAGATTAATGAGAGTTGGTCTGTCAAGGAGGACTCTCTCTAACTTCTACAGGTGCACAGTAGAGAGTTGCTCACCGGACGCATCGTGGCTTGGTTCGGCAACTTGAGTGCCCTGGAGAGGAAAAGACTACAAAAAGTAGTAAACACTGCCCAGTCCATCATCGGCTCTGACCTTCCTTCCATCGAGGGGATCTACCACGGTCGCTGCCTCAAAAAGGCTGCCAGCATCGTCAAGGAGCCACACCACCCTGGCCACACACTCATCTCCCTGCTACCTTCGGGTTGACGGTACAGGAGCCTGAGAACTGCAACGACCGGGTTCTGGAATAGCTACTTCCCCACAGCCATCAGCTATTGAACCTGGCTTGGACAAAACTCTGAACATTAATACCCTTCCATCTGTTATTTGCATTTTATTAATTTATTAATTTGTTTATTTACGTTTATAATTGTAGTCAATGTCTACTATGCTCTGTTGTGCTATGCAAAGAAATAATTTCATTGTCCTGTCAGGGACACATGACAATAAACTCTTTTGACCTTTGACTTTGGAACTCAGACATTGGGTATGTTCTGTCTTTGAAGTTCAGGGAAGTTCACGTGGCTTCGTGCATGACAATGATACAGAAGTAATGAATTCGATTGATGCGTCTGTCCTGGTATTTACTATATTATTACTTAAAACAGAGATTGAAGCCCATGCAACAGGTTTTCCGTCGTATCTTCGAAAATATTCCCCCATCTTTCTAGATGTCGTAAAATAGATTAATAAGTCAATAGTTTGATAGTCCTTTATTGCCACGTGTACACTGAGGTACAGTTTATGTTACGATACAAACATACAAACAAAAGCAACAACATACAAAGTTACATAAAAACGTAAACATAAACAGCCGCCATAACGGCGTGCGAGAATCCTGAGGCACACAGCATAGACGGAGAGCCACAGCCGTCAGTCCAATGTCCGGGCCACACACACGCTTCACCGTGATGTGACCAGAGTTGCATCGACCGTTTGTCGCTCTCTCTGTCAGAAAGCCGTCTGCACTCGCACCAGTTCCAGGACGCTCTCGTGGTATGACCCCGCAACACCGCGACCACGTATTCACGGCAATCCCCCCCGAGTCCCCACCAACGCAGGCAGCATCTATCTAATTCGAATATTTTCTCAGCAACTCTTCAATCGAGGCATTCAGCACTCACAGAGATCACTGTTCTAAACTTCCCCATTCATCTCCTCTGTTGCAGCTTTTTGCACTCGCATTCCTCGTAGGAGCGGCCGTTTTTCAGCCACGCTGGTCAAGCCAGAAACGAGACATGAATGTGAAGCTGGAAGCAATTACTTCAATGTTGAATGCCGCATGTGAGGAAGGCTGCAGGAGTGGAGTCCAAGGTTTTAGGTCAGGAATAATATCTCAGCCTGGATCCGCTGCGACTGTCAAAGGTCATGTCCACACATCCGACATAAACTCGCCTTTATTTTCCCGCTTTCAAATCAACCGTCCCAGATTCTACCGCGAACCTGTACAGTGGGGGAAAAGGCAATGGACAATTCACTAATCGGCAGGTTCGTATGAATCCAGGTCACCCGTGGAACCCCACGTAGTCACGGGATCGGAACGAAACTTTCACTTTTGGTAGCGTTTAAGAGTCTCACCAACATCTCTACCGCTCACTCCACAACGCATTCAAACACTCAAACTCCCGATGCAGAGCTGAATATGAAAGCGCGGAAGAGCAAGTTATTCTCAGCATGTACTGACCGCAGATTCAGAGACACAGGGCAGTGCAAATATATTACCACTTAGAGAAATCATGTCATGTTCACACACATTATTGGTCATCCACACTCACGTAGAATGCTCTGACGCATGCACGTTCCCGATGACAGGCGGAGAAACACAAGCACAGAAACACCAAATGGACACACACACACACACACACACACACACACACACACACACACACACACACACACACACACACACACACACACACACCTCGCATTCCTCACTGTGACGGAGGGTGAATACATTTCACGTTCTTCCTCCTTCAAATGCCGGTTGATAAAGAATATATTTCCCCACATATTGTTGCAGCAAACATTTCTAGCATAATACCGCTGGAAAATTACTCAACACCTCCCCGAACGATAGTTCCATGTTCAGTGCTTTTAGATCAGTGTGGGGATGAATAAATAATGCAGGACGTGCAGTCAGAGAAGACTATGGCGGCACAGTGCCGTAGGCGGAGAACTGCTGTCTCACCGAGCCAGCAACATGCATGCGATCCCGATCCCCGATGATTCTGTGTGTGGCGTTTGCACGTTCTCATTTTACCTGTGTACATTTCGTCCGAAAGCTCCGGTTCCCCCCGACATTCGATAGACATAATGATCTTTCGGTCAATTAAGCTCTGTAAATTATCCCTAGTGTACCGGATGTGGGTGGGGAAAGTAGGATAACACAACACTTACGAAAGGGTGACCGATGGCCGGCGTGGACCCGTTCGACTAAAGGGCCCGTATTATGGAGTCATAGATTCATAGAGGGATACAGCATGGAAACAGGGCGTTCAGCCCAACCTTCCCCCCACGACCAACATGTTCCAGCTACACTAGTCCCATCTGCACGCGTTTGGCCCATATCCCACTAAACCATACTTCTATGTATCTGTCTATCTGTTTCTTAAAGGGTGGGATAGTTACTGAATCTACAACCTCCTCTGGGAGCTTGTTCCATGCACCCACCACACTTTGTGTGAAAAAGTTCCCCCTCATATAGATATGAAATCGTTTCCCCTTCGCCTTAACCCTATGTCCTCTGGACCTGGATTCACCTGCTCTGGTCCAACCAAATCTATTCCCCTCATTATTGTATACATGTCTATGAGATCACCCCGCATCAGCCTGCACTCCAAGGAATAGAGTCCCAGCCAGCTCAACCTCTCCCTATACCTCAGACCGGCTGGTCCTGGCACAATTCTCGTAAAACGTTTCCTTCAATCTTACCCTTTCCATTAACACGGTGCCCATCATGTTATCCATGATGTATATTTCATTCACACCAAATGAATAGGTATAATTTGCTTCTGCACAAATTCCCAGTTCGAATATTTTCTCAGCAACTCTTCAATCGAAGCATTCAGCACTCACAGAGATCACTGTCCTCAACTTCCCCATTCATCCCCTCTGTTGCAGCTTTTTGCACTCGCATTCCTCGTAGGAGCGGCCGTTGTTCAGCCACGCTAGTCACAGGCAGAAACGAAAATGAATGTGAAGCTGGAAACAATTACTTCAATGTTGAATGCCGCATGGGAGTAAGGCTGCAGGATTGGAGTCCAGGGTTTAACGTCAGCAATAATATCTCAGCCTGGAACCGCTCCGACTGTCAAAGGTCATGTCCACACACCCGACAGCAACGCACGTTTAATTTCCCGCTTTCAAATCAACAGTCACCAGATTCTACCGCGTATCTGTACAGTGGGGGAAAAGGCAATGGACAATTCACTAATCGGCAGGTTCATATGAATCTAGGTCACCCGTGGAACCCCACGTAGTCACGGGATCGGAATGAAATTTCACTGTAGATAGGGTTTAAGAGTCTCACCAACATCTCTACCGCTCACTCCACAACGCAGTCAAACACTCAAACTCCCGATGCAGAGCTGAATATGAAAGCGCGAAAGAGCAAGTTTTCTCAGTATGTATTCACCACAGATTCAGAGACACAGGGCAGTGCAAATATATTACCAGTTAGTGAAATCATGTCATATTCACACACATTAGTGGTCATCCACACTCACATGGAATGGTCTGAAGCATGCACGTGAACGATGACAGGCGGAGAAACACAAGCACAGAAACACCTGCTTGTGTTGGCTCTGCTCACGGCGGGCTGGCTCTGCTCGCGGACGGGCTGGCTCTGCTCACGGCCGGGCTGGCTCTGCTCACGGCCGGGCTGGCTCTCTCGCGGCCGGGCTGGCCTCTCTCACGGCCCGGCTGGAGACTCGGTTGTCGTCGGTGGCGGTTGCCGGACCTGTCCGTGGGCTGCATGGTACTGGACCCTCACCCGAAGTCGGTGGCGGCTGCTGGGCCTGGCCGTGGGCTGCAGGGCCCTGGAAAGCGTTCCAGGTAAGCTGACACCGTCGCTGTCCTGATGGTTAGGCTTCTAGCTTCCAGCTGCACTATTCGGTGACCCTTACTGCCACGCTTGTTTTCCTTGCCCTCTTGCTTCCCGTTGCGACATTTCTTTTCTTTGGCGCCAATTCAAATACGATTTGACCCAAATCCTTTTGCTTGGAGCCGTTCCAATTGGTGTCGCCAGATACAAACGCTTTTTAAACTTTTCTCTTTTCTCTTGGCAGAACTCGTTCTTTGTTTCTCTGCTCTTTGATCCTCGTCGCCAATTGTTTGTCTGGTCTCGCGTTTGATCTAGTTTCTGTTTCTTATTGGATTTTAGTATTAGAGTTTGCATTCTAGTTTTATTTTGGCGTTTAACATCTCCTGTTGTTTCAGGTCTGATTTCCTGTCATGTCGTTTACCCTCATGTGATTGTTGCCCCGCCCTGATGTGTTTCACCTGTGTCTTGTTATCCCCTGTTAGTCTGTATTTAAGCCTTTGTGTTTTAGTTCTCATTGCCAGTTCGTTGTGTATGCTACTTGGTACCACCTCTGGAAATATTGTGCCCTTGTGATCTCGACCATTGCCTGTTTTTCGACCACAGTTTTTGCCTGCTCCTAGATTATAGTGTTGCCTCTGTTTTTGCTCACCTCGATCGTCGCCGGGTTCCGGGATCTCGGCGAGCGTCAGCAGGGGTTCCAGGCGGACATCAGTTCACAGGTGAACACTTTCTTGGTTTGAACACCTGGTTACTCAGCTGAATTACTTGTTTCCTGCTGCGGCTCCCGTGCCTACAAAGTCTGTTTCCTTGTCTGTTTCTCCAGGGGCTCCGATGGCCACGCCTGCTGCAGCATTTCCATTCGTCCACCTGGCAAGTCCGGAACACTTTTCGGGGGAACCGGAGAAGTGTAGACCTATTTTGATTCAGTGTGGGCTGCATTTCGAACTTCAAGCGGCTCCCGTTCCATCAGAACGCTCAAAGGTAGCCTTTATCATCACGCACCTGTCGGGTAGAGCGGAGGCTTGGGCCACGGTGAATGGTCTCGGAATTCTCCTGGTTGCCAGACGTCGGTCCTGTTCATGGAAGCTCTGTCCCGCACGTTTGATCACTCCAATCCTGGCCGAGAGGCTTCACAGAACCTGGTCTCCATGAAACAAGGTAATCGCTCAGTTATGGATTTTGCTATTGAATTTCGAACTGTTGCTGCTAAGAGTGGATGGAATGAGACTGCTTTGTTGGATGCTTTTTGCAATGGATTGTTTGCAGCTATCAAAGATCAGTTGACTCCACTAATCCTGCCTTCCGACTTCAAGTCTATGATTTCCCTGGCTGTCCAAATTGACGCTAGACTCGGAGAAAGAGAGCGAGAAAGGAGATCGGCGGCAGTTCGGCCCTCCTCCCAACAGTGGCGGCAGCATCGCCCTTCGCCTTCCCATCGGGACATCGTCCCTCTCGGACGGTCCAATCACCCTACAGCGCCACCTGTCTCTTCGGAGGAACCCATGCAGGTGGGACGAGCCAAACTGAGCCCGGAAAAACGGTAGCACCGCCGAAGGCAGGGGAGGTGTTTGTACTGTGGGGAACTGGGACATTTGTTGAACGGCTGTTCAGTAAAAGAGAAGGCTCACCAATGAAAGAGAGGACATTGGTGAGCTGTACCACTCCTATGAGCCGTTCAACTCGTCAACTCACATCTGTACAATTGTTGGTGCATTCTCAGTGGCACTCCCTACAGGCTTTGGTTGATTCTGGGGCAGATGAGAACTTCATGGACATTCGCTTGGCTGATGAATTGAAGCTGAAACGTGAACAGCTTCAAGATCCTCAGAAAGCTAGTGCACTGGATGGGCGCCTAATGTACAGGGTGATTCATCAAACTCAACCTGTTCAACTCATCGTGGCAGGTAATCACTTGGAGACCATCAGTTTTCATCTCCTCGTCTGTCCTCTTCATCCTCTGGTTTTGTGGCTCCCTTGGCTGTTTTGCCATAATCCTGCATGAACTGGGGTACTGGGGAAGTAGTTTCTTGGGGAAATAACTGTAAACTCATCTATCTGCATGATTCTTCCCCTGAGTCTACGAAGGAACCATCAAGGAGCAGTTTGCTGGGATCTTCCAGGACCACCCTACGGCAGCCTCCCCGTTCAAGGGAGGGGGATTTTCCAGATATCATCAAGGTTCCCTCATGTTATCTAGACCTAAAGGAGGTGTTCAACAAGGCCAAGGCCACCTCTCTTCCGCCGCATAGACCGACGGCTGCATTGACCTTCTGCCAGGTACAGCGCCTCCTAAGGGTTGTATTTATTCCTTGTCTTCACCTGAGCGGCTCGCCATGGAGAAGTACATTGTCGACGCCCTTGCCGCTGGGATCATCAGACCTTCCTCTTCACCTGCAGGAGCTGGATTCTTCTTTGTGGATAAGAAGGATGGAACACTTCGGCCCTGCATTGCCGACAGAGGGCTCAATGACATTACTGTTGAAAACAGATACCATCCTCCTCTTATCTCCTCTGCATTTGAACTGTTAAAAGACGCTAAAGTATTAACTAAGCTAGATCTTAGAAATGCTTATCATCTGGTAAGGATAAGGGAGGGGGATGAATGGAAGACTGCATTTTACACATCCAGTGGTCATTATGAATATCGGGTCATGCCGTTTGATCTTACTAATGCTCCAGCCGTTTTTCAAGGCATGGTTAACGATGTATTACGGGACATACTGGACAAATTTGTGTTTGTGTACCTTGATGACATTTTGATTTTTTTCTCCAGGCGAAACTTCCCATGTGCAGCATGTACACCAGGTGCTGGAACGTTTGCTCTTGAATGATCTGTTTGTGAAAGCTGAGAAATGTGAATTTCATGCTAACACTGTTCAATTCCTTGGTTATGTTATATCATCTGATGGTATACAGATGGACCCGGGCAAGGTCAGTGCTGTGGCCACCTGGCCTACACCCTCCAGTCGTAAGCGACTTCAGGGGTTCCTTGGGTTTGCCTAATTTTATAGGAAGTTTATCCGGAACTTTAATGTCACTGCTGCACCACTCCATGCTCTCACCTCACCCCACGTGCCTTTCTCTTGGTCCCCTCAAGCAGAAACTGCATTTATGAGATTCAAGAGGAGTTTCTCCTCAGCCCCCATCCTGGTTCACCCTGACCCGTCACTCCAGTTCGTGGTTGAGGTGGATGCCTCCGGTGTGGGCATCTGGCCCGTACTCTCCCAGAGATCGTTCACAGATGGTCGACTACATCCCTGCACTTTCCTCTCAAGAAAGTGTTCTCCTGCTGAGATAAATTACGATGTGGGTAACCGTGAACTGTTAGCGGTAAAAACAGCCTTGGAGTAATGGAGACTTTGGTTGGAGGGTACCAAACAGCCGTTTCTAGTTTGGACAGACCACAAGAACCTGAAATACATCGTCAGCCAAATGCCTCAACTCGCGCCAAGCAAGGTGGGCTTTAATCGATTTGATTTTGTACTGTCTTACCGCCCTGGTGCCAAGAATGGCAAACCTGATGCTCTCTCCAGACAGTTTGATCCTGACCCATTCACTAAGGTTTGAACTCCCTTTCTGCCTGCTTCCTGTTTTATTGGGACGGTTACTTGGGGGATTGAGGAGAGAGTTTCCGAGGCAACTGCTAGTGTTCAATCTCCGCTAGGGTGTCCTTCCAATCGTTTGTTTGTTCCCGAGTCTCTTCGTTCACCGGTGATTCACTGGGCTCAAAAGTCTCGGATCTCCTGTCATACCGGTGTCCGCCGAAACATGTTTGTGGCCAAACAGCGGTTTTGGTGGCCTTCCATGGAGAGGGGGATTAAGGAGTGCATTGCCGCCTGCAGTGTTTGTGCTCCGAACAAGACCTCACGTAGGCCCGGTTTTGGCCTCCTGAATCCGCTGCCTGTTCCCTCACGCCCCTGGTCAGACATCTCCATGGACTTTGTCACGGGCCTTCCCTCTTCTGAAGGTAACACCACAGTCATGACTGTGGTGGACAGATTTTCTAAGATGGTCCATTTTATTCCGTTGCACAAGCTTCCCTCCGCCAGGAAAACGGCAGAGGTCATGTTGTCTCATGTTTTTCGAGTTCAAGGATTTCCCACAGGCATTGTGACTGACCGGGGGCCTCAGTTCGTGTCCAGATTTTGGAAGGAGTTTTGTTTTCTGTTGGACGCCACGGTCAGCCTTACATCTGGTTATCACCCGGAATCCAATGGACAAACTGAATGCCTTAACCAGGAATTGGAGACAGGACTGCGGTGCTTGGTAGCACAGAATGCTTCAACTTGGAGCAAACGCCTTATTTGGGTGGAGTATGCACACAACACACTTTCTTGCTCATCCTCGTGTATCTCTCCATTCCAGTGTGCCTATGGTTATCAACCGCCATTGTTCCCTGCTGTGGAGAAGGAGTCCAGTGTGCCCTCCGCTCAGGCTCTCATCCGTCGCTGTCGCAAGGTTTGGAATTGGGCTCGTCAGATGCTGTTGCGCAGTTCTGCGTGTTACAAGAGGATGGCTGATCGTGGAAGAACGCCGGCTCCAGTTTTCTCGCCGGGCCAAAAGGTGTGGCTCTCCACTCGAGACTGACCTCTGAGGATGGAATCCCGGAAGCTGGCTCCTCGTTTTGTTGGTCCTTTCCCGATTTCGAAGGTCATCAATCCTGTGGCGGTTCGTCTCGGACTCCCCCGTGCCATGAGGGTTCACCCTACTTTCCATGTCTCCCGACAGAAGCCAGTTAAGGAGAGTCCTCTGGTCCCTGCCTCCACGCCCACTCCGCCCCCCGGTTCCTTGATGGGGGTCCAGTGTTTATGGTCAGCCGGTTGCTGGGGATGTCCTGGGCCATCAGGAGCCAGCCGTGGAGGGTGGGGGGGGGAGTACAGTCAGGTCTCGCGTTTGATCTAGTTTCTGTTTCTTAATGGTTTTTAGTATTGGAGTTTGTATTCTTGTTTTAGTTTGGTGTCTCACATCTCCTCTTGTTTCAGGTCCCATTTCCTGTCATGTCGTTTACCCTCATGTGATTGTTGGCCCCACCCTGATGTGTTTCACCTGTGTCTCGTTATCCCCTGTTAGTCTGTATTTAAGCCTGTGTGTTTTAGTTCTCATTGCCAGTTCGTTGTGTATGCTACTAGGTATCACCTCGTTCCAGCTCTAGAAATATTGTGACCTTATGATCTCGACCATTGCCTGTTTATCGACCAGTGTTTTTGCCTGCTCCTAAATTATACTGTTGCTTCTGTGTGTGCTTACCTGTGTACCGACCTGGACCGAGTAAACTCTGAAAATGGATCTGCCCTGTGTCCTCCTCCTCGTTCAGTTCTGATATTGTTGTGTATTTGGTGCTAGAAACGGACTTTAAATAACACTCGCACACGGGAGGTAACTGGCAAGCTTATTTATTCTGAACGCCACCGTGAGTCTCTCCTGCGCATACTACCATTGCGCAAGACATTAAATATGTTAATTAAATTTCAAACATAACCTTCCTTTAAATTCAGGAACCCAGCCACTGAATTAACCCAGTCACTCAAGATTCAAGAATCAATTCAATTGTCACATGTACCAAATTAAGGTACAGTGGAAGTTGAGATGCCATACAGCCATACTAAGTGAGAAAAGCAACAAGACACACAGTCACATAAAATAAATTTAACTAAACACCCACCACAGCGGCATCCACATTACTCACTGTGATGGAAGGCAAAACATTTCAGTCATCTTCCTCGTTTGTTCACTCGTGGTCGGGGCTAATCAATCCGCACTTGCCGTTGCCGTCGGTCCTTGGGACCTAAAAAGTGATACTATGTTGAACAAGATATCCGAGGAAATGGTATTGGCGGGTACCATTACAAAAGTTAACATTAATTTGGGTAGATCGATGGTAGGAATGTCTCAGAGAGAGATGGGCTAAACTGAATCAGTCTGAGGACGAGTTTCAGTAAGAACCTTGGCTGGCATGGGAACGCTGGGCTGAAGGGCTTTCTTCGTGCGGTAAAACTGCGAGACAGCTAATCTACCAACCAGCGGATATTTGAGATGTTTGATGGAACAGGAACACCTGGGGGAAACTCACCTTCTCACAAAGATAATGTGCAAACTCCACAAGGGCAGCAGCCGAGGTCAGTACTGAACCGGTTCAGTGTTGCCGTGAGACAGCAGCTCTGCGAGCTGTGTCGCTGTGGTTGAGAGCAAAGGTCAGTTTGCAGTCGGCGCTGATGGTTGCAGCTTCGAGTTCAAACAGACTCTCTGGTCCATAAGTGACAGTGGACACCGCTGTACAGCACCGAGGGAGAAATGCGAGCAGATATTCTGGATCAGATGGCACACCATATGTCATCTCAGATAGATGAGAAGTATCCCAATGTATAGAGCATCAAAAACATGACGTTTCTCTCAGTAAAGATGGGAAAATATAATCTGCTCTGCCATTCCCGACACCACCGTCTTCCGACCGATTTTCCTCCAGCGAGGTGATGCGAGTGTGAAGAGAGTAAACATAGGATCCATGCAAGGCGCGGCGGTTTGCCGGCACTAACAAAGTTGAATGATGCAGCATCTCTGTCATTTTGTGAAACTTCATATCTCTGTTTTACTCATCTATTTCTGATTGTTGCTTTATCAAATGTGGTATTTGGTAAGATTGCGATCGCAATTTCCTAATTTGTTGGAGCAAACTTCTATTAATGAAGCACCGCTGATCGTTTCGCCCCAAACCGCTGCATCACATATACACATTGTTATTGCTCTTCTAGAATTCCCCTTGCTGTAGACAGCGTGTAGCTTACACATGCTCGAAATCACTTCCTCGGAACACCGATGATTTGCAGTCGACTTTCTCATCAACAGACCACAGTCTGTTTGAATTGGCGAAGCACTTCTTCCACAATAACCGTCAGTGCGGGTGCATCTCAAGCTGTGTGCGCAGCCCCCATACTCTATCCACTCTCTCCTCACCACTGCTTAGCTTGACACAGTGTGAACTCCATCTTCAAGTTCTCCGACGTTACTACCGTTGTTGGACGAATTACGGATCATGATGAGTGAGAGTATTGAGGTGAGATCGATCGATCGACTGACCAAGCAGTGCCAGCACAACAACCTGGTTCTCAATGTCAATAAGACCAATTAACTGATCGATGACTGGATGAGGAAGGACGAGGTCCCTCAAACCTGTCTATATCGAGATGGCGGAGAGAGTCCAAAGTATCAAATCCCTTGGGGTCCATATGTCTGAAGATATTTCCTGGACCCAGCACTTACAATGGAAGTAAGCATTCAGGTACAGCAGGCGGTGAAGAAAGTAAATGGCATGTTGGCGTTCATAACGAGAGGAGTTGAGTATAGGAGCAAAGGGATCGTTCTACAGTTGTACAGGGCCCTAGTGAGACCACACCTGGAGTATTGTGTGCAGTTTTTGGTCTCCCACTTTGAGGAAGTGCATTCTTGCTATTGAGGGAGTGCAGCTTGGGTTCACCAGGTTAATTCCCGGGATGGCGGGAATGTCATATGTTGATAGAATGGAGCGGCTAGGCTTGTATACTCTGGGGTTTAGAAGGATGAGAGGGGATCTTATTGAAATATATAAGATTATATAGGGTTTGGACACGCTAGAGGCAGGAAACATGTTCCCGATGTTGGGGGAGTCCAGAACCAGGAGCTATAGTTTAAAAATAAGGGGCAGTCCACTTAGAACGGAGATCGGGAGAAACGTTTTCACACAGAGGGTTGCGAGTCTGTGGAATTCTCTACCTCAGAGGGTGGTGGAGGCTGGTTCTCTGGATATTTTCAAGAGAGAGCTGGACAGAGCTCTTCAAGAGAGCGGAATCAAGGGATATGGAGAGATGACAGAAACTGGGTATTGATTATGGATGATTAGCCATGATCACATTGATTGGCGGTGCCAGCTCGAGTGGCCGAATGGCCAACTCCTGCAACTATTGTCTATTGCCTATTGTAAATTGATGAAATTATAACGAAAGGTCATCAACGCTTGTACTTCCTGAGACATTTGCGGAGATTCGGTACGTCAGAAAGAATGATATTGCAACTGTACAGTCGGGATCGTATTGACCTGTTGCATCATGGCCTGGTTCGGCACAGAATACCCAGGAGCGACGAAGTCTTCAAAACGTTGTGAACACTGTCCAGTGCATTTCGAATGGATTTACAGGGGGCGCTGCCACACATTCCTTTCACCGCTGCCACCGGGAAAAAAGAAATATGAGCTTTAAAACTCTCACGTCAGGAACAGCCTATCCCATACAGCCAGTAGGGTATTAAACTCCACAACCTCCATTAACCTCTGAAATACGTTGACTATTAATGCGATTGTTGGGGTGGAAGATTGCAACCTTCACGTGGTTCGCCCTGTTGCGACTAATGCATTCAACTCGACGTGCACAAACGGAAGATCAAACATAACAAGTTGTCCTACAACTTTAGGCTGTGCACGCCACACGAGAGTAGAAGAAGAAGAATGCTATTGTTGCATTATCATTGTTGTTTGTTTTTTTATGATTACGCTTATGCCCATGTGTGCGCGTGTGTGTGCGCGTGTGTGTGTGTGTGTGTGTGTGTGGCATTACAAGAGTTACATTCATTCCCTGACTTCTGGCAGGGAATGAATGTAACTTAAATGAGGGAGTAATGAAGCATGTAGGTACGGTGAAGCTGTGATACGGGACGGTAACTGATGATCAGAAGGTATATTCATCTATAGTGGGTGACATATGTCTCGCCCTCACTTTACACTATAGGTGGGGAATATAACACTATAATTCGGGAACAGGTATATGCCGAGTCTGATTCTTACATAAACAAGATTAATGTAGTCAGGGACACTGCTGGAACTTCTGGAATCTATAACTGCAGAAATTGTGTCCGGGTGAGGGTCTACGGTTATCACTCATCTTGCTCAGCTTTTTCAAAAGATACTGAAAACCTTCCAAAAATATGTGTGCAGCTGCATAGAAATGAAACATTAAAATATAAATTGTCTGCCCCACAAATCTCTTCAAGATGACTCTCCACATCTCGTAAATAACCTGACGGTCATCGCCATCACCGTCCACAGATTCCGTCATGAATAGTCTCCGTCACACACACATCTCATCAACGGAGATAATAGAAAGGTTCAAGTGAAACACAATGATTGAGAGGGATACATCAGCTATAAATGAATGACGGAGTAGACAATGGACCGAATGGCCGAATGCTGGTTCTATAACTAATGAACATAGAAACATAGAAACATAGAAACATAGAAAATAGGTGCAGCAGTAGGCCATTCGGCCCTTCGAGCCGCACCGCCATTCAATATGATCATGGCTGATCATCCAACTCGGTATCCTGTACCTGCCTTCTCTCCATAGCCCGTGATCACTTTAGCCACAAGGGCCACATCTAACTCCCTCCTAAATATAGCCAATGAATGGGCCTCAACTACCTTCTGTGGCAGAGAATTCCAGAGATTCACAACTCTCTGTGTGGAAAATGTTTTTCTCATCTCGGTCCTAAAAGACTTCCCCCTTATCCTTAGACTGTGACCCCTTGTTCTGGACTTCCCCAAAATCGGTAACAATCTTCCCACATCTAGCCTGTCCGACCCCTTAAGAATATTGTAAATCCCTGTAAGATCTCCCCTCAATATTTTAAATTCCAGCGAGTAAAAGCCGAGTCTATCCAGTCTTTCTTCATATGGAAATCCTGCCATCCCAGGTATCAGTCTGGTGAACCTTCTCTGTACTCCCTCTATGGCAAGAATGTATTTCCACAGATTAGGAGACCAAAACTCTAAGCAATACTCCAGGTGTGGCCTCACCAAGACCCTGTACAACTGCAGTAGAACCTCTCTGCTCTTGTACTCAAGTCCTTGAACTCACGAATTCTGAAATAATGGGAAGACAATGAAGACGCCTAATAATGCAAGGGAAGAAGCTGTTCTCGGGTCTAGTGGCGTGCGCTTTCAAGCTTCTGTGCCTTTTCCCAGACGGGTGCATGTAGTAGAATGAATGACCGGGCTGGGACAAGTTTATGTGTATTGGCTGCTTTTCCGAACAGTGTGAAGTGTAGATGGAATCAATGATGTTTGTGTGATGAACTAATTACATTCTCGACTCTGCAATTTCCTGCGCCTTGATCAGAGTGTTCCCGAACCAAGCAGTGTTGCCACCCGACGATATGTTGTCCACGCATATCCCTAAGAGTCATTGAAAAGAAGCCGATTTCACCTCCGTCTCCTCAGGAAGTGAAGCCTCTTGGCTGTGGCTTTAATGAGGGTGCTCGCATCTTGACCGCAGGTCGTGGGGATATGGGGAGCGTACTGGAGGCCCGGGACCGCATCCGTATGGGACACCCGTGTCCAGAATTATAGTGGACGAGGTGTTGTAATCTATCCTGACTGATCAAGATCTTTTGGTCAGAAAGGCGAGGGAATAGTGGCGGAGAGGGAGGTGACTTCCAGGTTCAGGAAATTGGCGATACGATTGGCGGTGATAAAGGCATTGAAGGCGGAGCAATAGCCGAACTATAGGAGCACGAAGCAGGGATCCTTGTTATCTAAGTGTTCGAAAGTTGTTAAAGTGTCAAGGAAGTGGCGTTCTCTGTCGACCTGTTGCGACTGTAGGTAAATGCAACATGTCACGTTGTCTGGGAGGCCGGAGAGACTGCGCCATCACTAAACTCTGGAAGTACTTGCTGGTGCTGGATGCCAGAGTAATTGGCGGATGGCAATTAAGGCACGCTACATTTGCTTTCCCTTGCATCAGGGTGAAGGCTGTCTTCTTCCCGTAGGTTCTACTCATCATCGAGTGCAGAGTAAAGACGCATTTAATGCATTGATCCCATCCCGCGCAAGCCTTGTGCAAACCACCGATATTCATGCAGTTGTCTCGGGACTTCATCCTTGTTCGCAATACCCTCGGGGTACCCTGAATAACTCTGCGAAGCTCGTAAGAGGGTAGTTGAGGCCAGTTCATTGGCTATATTTAAGAGTGAGTTGGATGTGGCCCTTGTGGCTAAGGGGATCAGAGGGTATGGAGAGAAGGCAGGTACGGGATACTGAGTTGGATGATCAGCCATGATCATATTGAATGGCGGTGCAGGCTCGAAGGGCTGAATGGCCTACTCCTGCACCTAATTTTCTATGTTTCTATAAGTAGACATCTTGTACGGCTCAGGATCATTTGACCCGAACGTTGCAGACATGAACATCACGTGGGAGTCGAGCTCGCGGTTTATCTGTAGATTCTGTTATTGAACCCACTATGGGCTTTTTTGGTACACCATCCCCAATACACATGCTGACGAGGTCTGTGACAACTGAGGCATATTCATCTAGGTTAGCCGCAAAGTCCTGGCGTATGGACAAGTCCATCGACTCATAACTGTCTGTTATATATACCTTGCATACCTATAGAGTACTCGTACTCAAGAGCAAACCCGTGTCCCCCTCCTCACCTATCCCCGCATCGTCATCCGTACCGGGAGATGCATGACACTCGCAGTGTCCTAGCAACTTTAAAAATACATGTGCGTAAGACATGTTATTAGGTGTTGGGCCGAAGGGCCCGTTTTCACAATGTATGACTCTATGATTCTATGACTCTATGACTACATTTGCTGCCATCCACTCCCAATATTGTAATTTACTGAACTCGCTATACTGTCCCGGCTTTACATGTACCGTTATTGTTCTAATACCCGCTTGCCAGTCGAAAGTCATATTTATTCGAATCTAGTTCTATCACTGCGAGTCTAGCGAAACTTTGAAAGTTTGTTACAGCTTGTTGAATTCAATTTGAGCTTCGGCAGAGAAGAACCGTTTTACCGAATAAGAGAAGCACATATTGAACATGTAACAGTATAGCATTCAAATTCCGACATTTATATCAGAAATAGAGGGAAATTACGTAAATATATAATCTCAAGTTTCAGTTCTTCCACTTAGATTAAAACATCATTAGTGGTGATATATCGTGCGATGAAATCATAACTGTGAATATTGTTGATACCATATAACCATATTACCATATAACAATTACAGTACGGAAACAGGCCCTCTCGGCCCTTCCAGTCCGTGCCGACCATTTGTTTTCCCCTAGTCCCATCTATCTGCACTCAGACCATACCCCTCCATTCCCTTCGCGTCCATATTCCTATCCACTTTACTCTTAAATGTTAAAATCGATCCTGCCTCCACCACTTCTGCTGGAAGCTCATTCCACACAGCCACCACCCCCTGAGTAAAGAAGTTCCCCCTCACGTTACCCCGAAACATCTGTCCCTTAATTCTCATGTCATGGCCTCTTGTTTGAATCTTCCCTACCCTCAATGGGAAAAACGTATCCACGTTAACTCTGTCTATCCCTTTCATCATTTTAAATACCTCAATCAAGTCCCCCGTTAACCTTCTGCGCTCCAAAGAATAAAGACCTAACTTGTTTAACCTTTCTCTGTAACATAGTTGCTGGAACCCTGGCAACATTCTAGTAAATCTCCTCTGTACTCTCTCTATTTTGTTGACATCCTTCCTATAATTAGGCGACCAAAAATTGTACACCATACTCCAGAATTGGTCTTACCAATGCCTTGTACAATTTTAAACATTACTTCCCTACTCCTATATTCAATGCTCTGATTTATAAAGGCCAGCACACCAAAGGCTTTCGTTACCACCCTATCTACATGCGATTCCACCTTCAGGGAACTATGCACAGTAATTCCTAGATCCCTCTGTTCCACAGCATTCCTCAATTCCCTACCATTTACCATGTACGTCCTATTTTGATTTGTCCTGCCAAGATGTAGCACTTCACACTTAACAGCATTAAACTCCATCTGCCATCTTTCAGCCCACTTTTCCAAATGGCCCAAATCTCTCTCTGTAGACTTTGAAAATCGACTTCATTATCCACAACACCACCTATCTTAGTATCATCTGCATACTTACATATCCAATTTTCCACCCCATCATCCAGATCATTGATGTACATGACAAACAACAGTGGACCCAACACAGATCCCTGAGGCACCGTACTGGTCACCGGCTTCCAACCTGACAAACAGCCATCCACCATTACTCTCTGACATCTTCCATTCAGCCACTGTTGAATCCATCTTGCTACTCCGCCATTAACACCCAAAGATTGAACCTTCTTATTTTGGTCTCCAAATCTGAGGAAGGACATTATTGCCATAGAGGGAGTGCAGAGAAGGTTCACCAGACTGATTCCTGGGATGTCAGGACTGTCTTATGAAGAAAGACTGGATAGACTCGGTTTATACTCTCTGGAATTTAGGAGATTGAGAGGGGATCTTATAGAAACTTACAAAATTCTTAAGGGGTTGGACAGGCTAGATGCAGGAAGATTGTTCCCGATGTTGGGGAAGTCCAGGACAAGGGGTCACAGCTTAAGGATAAGGGGGAAATCCTTTAAGACCGAGATGAGAAAGACTTTTTTCACGCAGAGAGTGGTGAGTCTCTGGAACTCTCTGCCACAGAGGGTAGTTGAGGCCAGTTCATTGGCTATATTTAAGAGTGAGTTGGATGTGGCCCTTGTGGCTAAGGGGATCAGAGGGTATGGAGAGAAGGCAGGTACGGGATACTGAGTTGGATGATCAGCCATGATCATATTGAATGGCGGTGCAGGCTCGAAGGGCTGAATGGCCTACTCCTGCACCTAATTTCTATGTTTCTATGTTTCTATGTTAACCAACCTTCCATGGGGAACCTTGTCAAAGGCCTTACTGAAATCCATATAGACACCATCCACTGCTTTACCCTCATCAATTTCCCTAGTTACCGCTTCGAAAAATTCAAGAAGGTTTGTCAAACATGACCTTCCAGGCACAAATCCATGTTGACTGTTCCTGATCAGACCTTGTTTATCCAGATGCTTATATATATTATCTCTAAGTATCCTTTCCATTAATTTGCCCACCACTGATAGGTCTATAATTGCTAGGTTTACTCTTTGAACCCTTTTTAAACAATGGAACAACATGCGCAGTACGCCAATCGTCCTGTACTATTCCCGTTTCTAATGACATTTGAAATATTTCTGTCATAGCTCCTGCTATTTCTACACTAACTTCCCTCAATGTCCTAGGGAATATCCTGTCAGGACCTGGAGACTTATCCACTTTTATATTTTTCAAAAGTGTCAGTACTTCCTCCTCTTTGAATCTCATAGTTTCCATAGCTACTATAATTTTTCCCCTTAACTCACAGAGTTCAATATCCTTCTCCTTGGTGAATACCGAAGAAAATAAATTGTTCAATATCTCCCCCATCTCTTTTGGCTCTGCAGATAGCTGTCCATTCTGGTTCTCTAATGGTCCAATTTTATCCCTCGTTATCCTTTTGCTATTAATATAGCTGTAGAACCCCTTTGGGTTTACTTTCACCATTCTTGCCAAGGCAACCTCATATCTTCTTTTAGCCTTCCTAATTTCTTTCTTAAGATTCTTTTTACATTCTTTATACTCCTCTAGCACCTCATTTACTCCATGCCTATAATTATTGCAAATATCTCTCTTTTTTCGAAACAAGTGTCCAATTTCCCTTGAAAACCATGGCTCTTTCCAATTTTTACTATTTTCTTTCAACCTAACAGGGACATGAAGATTCTGTACTCTTACAATTTCCCCTTTAAATGTCCTCCATTTCTCTTCTACATCCTTCCCATGAAACAAAGTGTCCCAATTCACTCATTTAAAATCCTTACGCATTCCCTCAAAGTTAGCCTTTCTCCAATCAGAAATCTCCACCCTAGGTCCAGTTCTGACTCTCTCCATAATTATATTGAAACTAATGGTATTGTGATCACTGGTCCCGAAGTGTGCTCACCAACGCATACCTCAGTCACCTGACCTGCCTCATTTCCTAACAGGAGGTCCAGCACTGCCCCTTCTCTGGTCGATACCTCTATGTACTGCTGCAAAAAACTATCCTGCACACATTTTACAAACTCCAAACCATCCAGCCCATTTACAGAATGTGTTTCCCAGTCTATTTTTGGAAAATTGAAATCTCCCACAATCACTACCTTGTGCTTACTACAAATATCTGCTATCTCCTTACATATTTGCTCTTCCAATTCTCGCTCCCCATTTCGCGGTTTATAATACACCCCTAAAAGTGTTGCTACACCGTTCCCACTTCTCAGTTCCACCCAAAAAACTCCCTAGACGAGCCCTCTAATCTATCCTGCCAAAGCACTGCTGTAATATCTTCTCTGACAAGCAATGCAACACCTCCCCCTCTGGTCCCTCCAATTCTATCACACCTGAAGCAACGAAATCCTGGAATATTTCGTTTCCAATCACAGTCCTCCTGCAACCATGTTTCACTGATTGCCACAACATCATATTTCCAGGTGTCAATCCAGGCTCTAAGTTCATCCACCTTACTTACAATGCTCCTAGCATTAAAATATACACATTTAAAAAACCCACCATCCCTTATTCTCTGTCTATTATCTTTTTCATCTTTCTCGCCTACATTTTGGATCCGAGTGCTTCCCTTCTCTACCTCTTGCCCCACACCCTGACCCCTAGCCCCCTCTACCCGTGTCCCTCCCCCCCAGCCTTTCTAGTTTAAAGTCTCCCCAGTAGCCTTTGCAAATCTCCCTGCCAGGATATTGGTCCCCCTCGGGTTCAAGTGCAACCCGTCCTTTGTGCACAGATCATGCCTTCCCCAAAAGAGGTCCCAGTCATCAAGGAACTTGAATCCCTGCCCACTGCACCAGTCCCTCAGCCACGCATTTATCCTCCACCTCATTTCATTCCTACTCTCACTGTCACGCGGCACAGGCAGTAATCCTGAAATCGTTACCCTTTTGGTCCTTCTCCTTAACTTTCCCCCCAACTCCCTAAATTCTCCCTTCAGGACCTCGTCACTTGTTCTGCCTATGTCATTGGTACCTATGTGTACCACAACATCTGGCTCCTCTCCCTCCCTTATCAGAATCTTTTGGACACGTTCTGACACATGCGAGACCCTGGCACCAGGGAGGCAAACTACCATCCGGGTCTCCCGACTGCGTCCACAGAATCACCTATCCGACCCCCTAACTATAGAGTCCCGTATTACAATTGCCTTCCTCTCTTTGCTACCCTTCTGAGCATCAAGGCCGGTCTCTGTGCCGGAGGCCCGGCCGCTATTGCTGCCCCCAGTTAAGCTGTCCCCTCCAATCGTACTCAAACCCGAGTACCTATTTTCCAGGTGCACGGTCACAGGGGTACTCTCTAGCCCCTGCCTCTGCCCCTTGCCCTTCCTAACTGTGACCCACTTGTCTGCCTCCTGTGGTTTAGGAGTGACTACCTCCCTGTAGCTCCTCTCTATTACCTCCTCACTCTCCCTGACCAGACGGAGGTCATCGAGCTGCTGCTCCAGGTTCCTAACATAGTCCTTTAGGAGCCCCATCTCAACACACCTGGCGCAGATGTGGATGTCTGGAGGGCTATCAGATTCCCTGACCTCCCACATCTGACATCCAGAACAGTACACTGCCCTTGCCTTCATACTGCCCCCTTACACAGGATACAATAACAACACAATACAAAGTACACAACAAACTGCTGCCAATCAGCTGCTTTCCCTAGTCCACTTCCCACCAATCAGCGGCTTCCTAAAAAAAAAAACCACTTCTCCAAATGGAATGTTATGGATTTCGGTAAAAACAAGCCCCGCACTTGATTTTAAACCTTACCGGTCGGGTGTCGCTCCTCCCCCTCCTCCACTTCTTCCAACGGCTCCTGTGGGCCTCTGAAAAAACAAGCCCCGCGCTTGATTTTAAACCTTACCGGTCGGGTGTCGCTCCTCCCCCTCCTCCTCTTCTTCCAACGGCTCCTGTGGGCCTCTGAAAAAACAATCCCCGCGCTTGATTTTAAACCTTACTGGTCGGGTAAGATACAATGTTCAGAAAACATGAAGTGATGTTAATGTTCATGTTTGTGTCTTCCTGATCCCAGGGGAAGACTATCACTAGTAGATATGAAGCCTTCCTCTAGAACGCGCTGTCGGTTCCATTCCAGCATCGAACATTGAGCTTCTCTGTCACTTCTCTTCAGGATGAAAATTATATTTACCGATTATCAGTTTTTTCTGCTGCCTTCCATAGTCCAGGCAGAAATGATTTATTATCCGATTATAGCAGTGTTTAGAATTCTTGGTAAGTAATTGGATCTATGTTACGAAGGGGTCACAGTTTATGAATAAGGGGGAAGTCTTTTAGGAGCGAGGGGTGAGAATCATTTTTCACACAGAGAGTGGTGAATCTGTGCAATTCTCTGCCACATAATGTAGTTGAGGCTAGTTCATTGGCTATATTTAAGAGGGAGTTAGATGTGGTCCTTGTGGCTAAAGGGATCAGGGGTTATCGAGAGAAGGCAGATACAGGATACTGAGTTGGATGATCAGCCATGATCATATTGAATGGCGGTGCAGGCTCGAAGGGCCGAATGGCCTACTCCTGCACCTATTTTTCTATGTTTCTAAACCGCGCTTCCTCGTCGGCTCTGTGCACACATATATCGTGATCCGTTCGGTTCCAACAGATACACTCTGGTTTCTGAACAACCATTACCCCGGTTGCGGTGCCATTGGCCAGAATGTCTCCAGTGCTTTACACACAGATGAAGGATATTATTCATCAACATTGCAATGGGTGGATATCCACAATAGCAGGAACAAACATAGTCTACTCAAGGGGAAGCTCAATGTTTCATTCTCTGCGCATTGATCTGTCCTTGCGCGTGAGAAGCAGTTGCCTTCTGCGGCATCTGTGACAGCAGCAACATCGCTGCCGCAGGGAATCCATTGCACCGGGTAAACTGGTGAAGGAAGGCCCCGTCTCTGCGTGACACAGCTCAGAATCTCAGGTGCGTGTGTGGCGGTTCCGATATCCTCACAACGTGTCTGCAAGCAGCAATAGGAACAATGAGACGTTGATATAATTTATAACTGGCGAGATGTTACCGAGCGCGATAGGACAAGAGCGGTGAATGACTGATGAATTGAAATGATAAAGTGAAAATAATTGATTTTATTGATTTACTGCGGGAAGTTTCAGTCGAACAGAAAATGATTAGAATAACTGCAATTAACCGTATCGATGTCATTCGATGCAAATAACTGCATTTTTTACTGTTAGAAATGCACATTTCATGTTAATGAAACGAAGCGTAAATGATTTAAAGACGTACAAAATCACGGCTAAATTTTCAGACATTATGAGTTATCAGATGGGATTTGATTTCACTATCTGCCACAAGTAAAACGCCGTGGCGTCTCGGCTTCATTTTCAGATCACAGATTTGTAGTCTGACACTGCACCTGCCGCGAACACCATGTTTATCCGACCTGATTAATTACTATTCCGTGTAAATTCATGGCAAAATTTTCATTATTTTCATTCACGCATATATTGCGATTACATTCGCCCATCAACACTGGCGACAGTCCTAACCGTGGAAATACGTTCCTTTATCGTCGCCCAACCTTTAAAACATTTTGTGCGGTGGTCCGCTCGCCCTGTCATGAATGTCTATGCTCAACTCTAATCTTTATGTGAAATCGCGTGTTACGTGGGGCAACCTGTAACCTGCACTAGTAATGCACTTTGTTGATGTTTGTTTCTTCCCGTAACACAGCTAATGTGATATCCATTGTCATCCTGAAAGTGCGGTCTCTCCAAATGTGTATCACGCTATCTTGTGGCCATGGCTGCGGCGGATCTGTTGGTTGCTGTAATTGACGTTTTACTTTATCGCATCAATCATCTATATTTCCCCGAAACTTTTCACTTCCTTACTCAAGCGTGCTCCTTCCAACGCAGTCACAGATATTTCCGTGTGGTTAACACTCTCGTTCACATTTGATCGATATTTGATGATTTGTTGCCACAAGCTGAGATCTAGCTTTTGCACCGAGAAAACTGCAGGTAGGGTTATAGCAACTGTGTGTCCGCTGTTCTGCTGCAAAAACATCCCCTGGTACTTTGCATTTGAACCTTATATATATCAGTACACAATGTAGCATGGGGCTGTAGTATAAAACAAGAATTCTTCATTGAACTCACATGGATATCATTCAGCTGGATTCACCGATGTTTCAGCCCTCTGCTCCCAATGTTCCTGATATTACTGCTCAACGCTCTAACAGTCGGGCACATTTTAATAGCCAGTCAAGAACGCAGGAATCTGAGAGGCAGCAAGAATGGTGCGAATCAGAATGATGCCGAGCTGGAAAGCAGAAGGAAGTCAATCATCTTGCTCTTTGCCATTTCGGGCAACTTTATTATGCTGTGGATGACGTGTTTTATATATTTCCTCTGGACACAGATTACAGAGCGGTTTTATTTAACCGGTTTGAGTGACCCGTCGCTAATCGCGGACGAAACCAGCTACATGCTCCTGCTGTTGAGTTGCTGCACAAACACGTGTATTTACGCGGTAACTCAGTCTAAATTCAGAGAGGAACTGAAGAGCGGGGTGATATATCTGCGGAGAATTATGTCTAAACGTGTTAAGGAAAGAATCTAATGCTGAAACTATATGAAATAAATCACAGCAGCATTGCCTCTCCCGTTTCATCTATGCCAGCAATATTAGACAATAGACAATAGACAATAGGTTCAGGAGTAGGTCATTTGGCCCTTCATGGCAGATCATCCCCAATCAATACCCCGTTCCTGCCTTCTTCCCATATCCCATGACTCCGCTAAGAGCCCTATTTTTAAGAGCCCTATCTAGCTCTCTCTTGAAAGCATCCAGAGAACCTGCCTCCACCGCCCTCTGAGGCACAGAATTCCACAGCACTCTGTGAGAAAAAGTCTCCTCGTCTCCGTTCTAATTGGCTTACTCCTTATTCTTAAACTGTGGCCCCTGGTTCTGGACTCCCCCAACATCGGGAACATGTTTCCTGCCTCTAGTGTGTCCAAGCCCTTAACAATCTTACATGTTTCAATGCGATCCCCGCTTATCCTTCCAAACTCCAGAGTGTACAAGCCCATCTGCTCCATCCTCTCAGCATATGACAGTCCGGCCAACCCGGGGATTAACCTTGTAAACCTACGCTGCACTCCCTCAATAGCAAGAATGTCCTTCCTCAAATTATGGGACCAAAACTACACACAATACTCCAGGGGTTGTCTCACTAGGGCTCTGTACAATTGCAGAGGGACGTATTTGTTCATACATTCGATTCCTCTTGTTATAAAGGCCAACATGCCATTCGCTTTCTTCACTGCCTGCTGTACCTGCATGCTTACTTTCATAGACTGATGTACAAGAACCCCCAGATCCCGTTGTACTTCCCCTTTTCCCAACTTGACGCCATTTAGATAGTAATCTGACTTTCTGTTTTTGCTACCAATGTCGATAACCTCACATTTATCCGCAATAAACTTCATCTGCCATGCATCAGCCCACTCCCAACCTGTCCAAATCACCCTGCATTCTCATAGCATCCTACTCACAGTTCCCACTGCCACCCAGTTTTGTGTCATCTGCAAATTTGCTAATTTTACTTTGAATAATTTGATATATTCTCGCGTATATCTGACCTATATCAGTGCAACATCCAATATATCCTGAAGATGTCTACATTTTGCGTTAGTGAACAAGTCGGCAGATTTAGACTGGGTTAGATACTGAGCGAGCAGGTGGTCACGGGCTAAATCGTTATCATGCATGCCCACAAGTTAATGAAAACATTGTTTGTCGGGGGATCTCTATCGTCATAGAACCATAGAAAGGTAGAAAATACGTGCAGGAGGAGGCCATTCGGCCCATTCGATCCAGCACCGCCATTCATTGTGATCATGGCTGATCGTCCGCTATCAATAACCCCTGCCTGCCTTCTCCCCATATCCCTTGACTCCACTAGCCCCTAGAGCTCTATCCAACTCTCTCTTAAATCCAACCAGTGATGTGGCCTCCACTGCACTCTGTGGCAGGGAATTCCATAAATTCACAACTCTTTGGGTAAAAATGTTTTTTTTTCTCAGCTCAGTCTTAAATGACCTCCCCTTTATTCTAAGACTGTGGCCCCTGGTTCTGGATTCACCCAACATTGGGAACATTTTTCCTGCATCTAGCTTGTCCAGTCCTTTTATAATTTTAGATGTTTCTATAAGATGCCCCCTCATCCTTCTAAACTCCAGTAAATACATAGAAACATAGAAACATAGAAACATAGAAATTAGGTGCAGGAGTAGGCCATTCAGCCCTTCGAGCCTGCACCGCCATTCAATATGATCATGGCTGATCATCCAACTCAGTATCCCGTACCTGCCTTCTCTCCATACCCTCTGATCCCCTTAGCCACAAGGGCCACATCCAACTCACTCTTAAATATAGCCAATGAACTGGCCTCAACTACCCTCTGTGGCAGAGAGTTCCAGAGACTCACCACTCTCTGTGTGAAAAAAGTCTTTCTCATCTCGGTCTTAAAGGATTTCCCCCTTATCCTTAAGCTGTGACACCTTGTCCTGGACTTCCCCAACATCGGGAACAATCTTCCTGCATCTAGCCTGTCCAACCCCTTAAGAATTTTGTAAGTTTCTATAAGATCCCCTCTCAATCTCCTAAATTCCAGAGAGTATAAACCGAGTCTATCCAGTCTTTCTTCATAAGACAGTCCTGACATCCCAGGAATCAGTCTGGTGAACCTTCTCTGCACTCCCTCTATGGCAATAATGTCCTTCCTCAGATTTGGAGACCAAAACTGTACGCAATACTCCAGGTGTGCTCTCACCAAGACCCTGTACAACTGAAGTAGAACCTCCCTGCTCCTGTACTCAAATCCTTTTGCTATGAAAGCTAACATACCATTCGCTTTTTTCACTGCCTGCTGCACCTGCATGCCTACTTTCAATGACTGGTGTACCATGACACCCAGGTCTCGCTGCATCTCCCCTTTTCCTAATCGGCCACTATTTAAATAATAGTCTGCTTTCCTGTTTTTGCCACCAAAGTGGATAACCTCACATTTATCCACATTATACTGCATCTGCCAAACATTTGCCCACTCACCCAGCCTATCCAAGTCACCTTGCAGTCTCCTAGCCTCCTCCTCACAGCGAACACTGCCCCCCCAGCTTAGTGTCATCCCCAAACTTGGAGATATTGCCTTCAATTCCCTCATCCAGATCATTAATATATATTGTAAACAGCTGGGGTCCCAGCACTGAGCCCTGCGGTACCCCACTAGTTACTGCCTGCCATTGTGAAAAGGACCCGTTTACTCCTACTCTTTGCTTCCTGTTTGCCAGCCAGTTCTCTATCCACATCAATACTGAACCCCTAATACCGTATGCTTTAAGTTTGTATACTAATCTCTTATGTGGGACCTTGTCGAAAGCCTTCTGGAAGTCCAGATATACCACATCCACTGGTTCTCCCTTATCCACGCTACTAGTTACATCCTCGAAAAATTCCACAAGATTCGTCAGACATGATTTACCTTTTGTAAATCCATGCTGACTTTGTCCAATGATTAAGGTACAATGATACAAGCCTAGTCTTTTCAATCTTTCCTCATATGACAGTCCCGCCATCCCAGGGATCAATCTCGTGAACCTACGCTGCGCTGCCTCAATCACAAGGATGTCCTTCCTCAAATTAGGAGACCAAAACTGTGCACAATACTCCAGATGTGGTCTCACCAGAGCCCTATGCAACTGCAGAAGAACCTCTTTACTCCTGTACGGAAATCCTCTTGTTATGAAGGCCAACATTCCATTAGCTTTCTTCACTGCCTGCTGTACCTGCACGCCAACTTTCAGTGACTGGTGTACAAGGACACCCAGGCCTCGCTGTGCCCCCCCTTACCTAACCTAACCCCATTTAGATAATAATCTGCCCCCTTGTTTTTGCCGCCAAAGTGAATAACCTCACATTTATCTATATTACACTACATGTGTCACGCATCTGCCCACTCACTCAACCTGTCCAGGTCCCCCTGCAACCTCCTAACATCCTCCTCACAGTTCACACTGCCACCCAGCTTTGTGTCATCCACAAACGTGCTAGTGTTGCTCCTAATTCCCTCTTCTAAATCATTAATATATGATAAATAGTTGCGGATCAAACACCGAGCCTTGCAACACTCCACTCGCCACTGCCTGCCATTCTGAAAAGGACCCGTTCACTCCTACTCTTTGCGTCCGGTATGCCAACCAATTTTCTCTCCATGTCAACACCCTACCCCAATACCATGTGCTCTAATGTTAGTCACCAGTCTCCCATGCGGGATCTTATTAAAGGATTTCTGAAAATCTAGATACACTACATCCACTGGTACCCCTTCATCCATTTTATTTGTCACATCCTATAAAAATTCCATAAGATTAGTCAAGCATGATTTCCCTTTCATAAATCCATGTTGACTTGGACTAATCCCTTTACTGCTATCCAAATGCCCCATTATTACCTCTTTAATAATTGACTCCATCATCTTTCCCACCACCGAAGTCAGGATAACTGGTCTGTAATTCCTCGTTTTCTCTCTCGCTCCTTTCTTGAAACGTGGGATAACATTAGCAATCCTCCAATCCACAGGATCTGATCCTGAATCTATTGAACATTGGAAAATGATCACCAATGCGTCCACTATTTCTAGAGCCACCTCCCTGAGGACCCTGGGATGCAGACCATCAGGCCCGGGGGATTTATCATCCTACAGTCCCATTAGCCTACCTAATACTATTTCTCGCCTATGAAAATGTCTTTCAGTTCCTCTACCCCCGAGATCTTCTGTCCTCCAGTACATCTGGGAGATTGTTTGTGTTCTCCTTAGTGAAGACGGATCCGAAGTACCTATTCAATTCTTCTGCCATTTCCTTGTTGCCCATAATTATTTCACCCGTGTCTGCCTTCAAGGGACCCACATTTGAGTTTGCTACTCTTTTTCCCTGAACATATCTAAATAAGCTTTTACTGTCCTTCTTTATATTCCTGGCCAGCTTCCCCTCGTACTTCATCTTTTCAGCCCGTATTGCCCGTTTTGTTTCCGTCTGGTGTACTATGAAAGTTTCCCAATCCTCCGGCTTCTGGCTACTCTTTGCTGTGTTCTACATCTTTTATTTTAGTTTTATTCTATTGATAACCTCGCTTGTCAGCCACGGTTGCCTCCTACTCCCCTTAGAATCTTTCTTCCTTTTTGGAATGAAATGATCCTGCGTCTTCCGGATTATGCCCAGAAATTCCTGCCATTGCTGTTCCACCGTCATTCTTGCTGGGATCCCTTTCCAGTCTACTTTGGCCAGCTCCCCTCTCATGCCTTCATAGTCCCCTTTGTTCAACTGCATCACTGCCTCTACCGATTTAACATTCTCCTTCTCAAATTGCAGATTAAATCTAATCATATTATGATCACTACCTCCATGCGGTTCCTTTACCTCGAGTTCTCTTATCATATCTGGTTCATTGGACAACACTAAATCCAGAATTGCCTTTTCTCTGGTCGGCTCCATTACAAGCTGCTCTAAGAATCCATTTCGGAGGTATTCTACAAACTCTCTTTCTTGGGGTCCTGAACCAACCTGATTTTCCCAGTCCACCTGCATATTGAAATCCCCCATCACCACAGTGGCATTACCTTTTTTACATGAAAGTTCTAACTCCTGCTGCAACTTACATCCTACATATGGTCTACTATTTGTGTGTCTGTGAATAACACCAATTAGTGTCTTCTTGCCTTTACAAATCAATCCACAATGACTTTACCTCGTCAGTCCGTATGTCTTCCCTCGCAAGGGACTGAATTCCATCCCTCACCTGCAGAGATACCCCCCTCCTCTGCCCACCTGCTTGTCCTTTCTATATGCTGTAATACCCTGACTATTAAATTACCAGGCCCGATCCTCCTGCGGCCACGTCTCAATAATCCCCACAATGTCATATCTACCAACCTCTAACTGAGCCTCAATCTCTTCTACTTTATTTCTTATACTTCACGCATTCTTATACAATATGTTGAATTCCTTACGCATCTCACGTTTCATATCGACCCATATTACACTTGGCCATACTCTCCTATCCTTTTGTGAGCTTCCATTCCCGTTAATTCTGGGGTCATTAACCATCCCTTTCTTTCCCTTTAACTCCATTCTCGACTATCCCATTTGACACCCCACCTCCCTTATTCAGTTTAAAAATACCCGTGTAGCAGTGGCAAAACTGCCTGCCAGAATGCTGGTCCCCCACCTGTTAAGATGCAACCGTCCCTTTTGTACAGTTCCCCCTTACTCCAAAAGCGATCCCAGTGATCTAAGAATCTAAATCCCTGCCCCCTGCACCAGTTACTCAGCCACACATTCAGTCCCGTATCTCCCTGTTCCTGCTCTCGCCAGCACGAGGAACTGGAAGCAAACCGGAGATAACAATAAATAGATAATATATATAAGCATCTGGATAAACAGGGTCTGATCAGGAACAGTCAACATGGATTTGTGCCTGGAAGGTTATGTTTGACAAACCTTCTTGAATTTTTTGAAGCGGTAACTAGGGAAATTGATGAGGGTAAAGCAGTGGATGTTGTCTATATGGATTTCAGTAAGGCCTTTGACAAGGTTCCCCATGGAAGGTTGGTTAAGAAGGTTCAATCTTTGGGTGTTAATGGCGGAGTAGCAAGATGGATTAAACAGTGGCTGAATGGGAGATGCCAGAGAGTAATGGTGGATGGCTGTTTGTCAGGTTGGAAGCCGGTGACCAGTGGGGTGCCTCAGGGATCTGTGTTGGGTCCACTGTTGTTTGTCATGTACATCAATGATCTGGATGATGGGGTGGAAAATTGGATAAGTAAGTATGCAGATGATACTAAGATAGGTGGTGTTGTGGATAATGAAGCAGATTTTCAAAGTCTACAGAGAGATTTGGGCCATTTGGAAAAGTGGGCTGAAAGATGGCAGATGGAGTTTAATGCTGATAAATGTGAAGTGCTACATCTTGGCAGGACAAATCAAAATAGGACGTACATGGTAAATGGTAGGGAATTGAGGAATGCTGTGGAACAGAGGGATCTAGGAATAACTGTGCATAGTTCCCTGAAGGTGGAATCGCATGTGGATAGGGTGGTAAAGAAAGCCTTTGGTGTGCTGGCCTTTATAAATCAGAGCATTGAATATAGGAGTAGGGAAGTAAATGTTAAAATTGTACAAGGCGTTGGTAAGACCAATTCTGGAGTATGGTGTACAATTTTGGTCGCCTAATTATAGGAAGGATGTCAACAAAATAGGGAGAGTACAGAGGAGATTTACTAGAATGTTGCCAGGGTTCCAGCAACTATGTTACAGAGAAAGGTTGAACAAGTTAGGTCTTTATTCTTTGGAGCGCAGTAGGTTAAGGGGGGACTTGATTGAGGTCTTTAAAATGATGAAAGGGATAGACAGAGTTGACGTGGATACGTTTTTATCCCATTGAGGGTAGGGAAGATTCAAACAAGAGGGCATGACATGAGAATTAACGGACAGAAGTTTAGGGGTAACGTGAGGGGAAACGTCTTTACTCAGAGGGTGGTGGCTGTGTGGAATGAGCTTCCAGCAGAAGTGGTGGAGGCAGGATCGATTTTAACATTTAAAAGTAAAGTGGATAGGTATATGGACGTGAAGGGAATGGAGGGGTATGGTCTGAGTGCAGATAGATGGGACTAGGGGAAAACAAATGGTCGGCACGGACTGGAAGGGCCGAGAGGGTCTGTTTCCGTGCTGTAATTGTTATATAGTTATATGGTTATATGGTTATAACAATCCTGAAGGTCCTGCTTTTCAGCATATTTCCGAGCTCTCTAAAGTCAAGCTGCAGAAGAATCATCCCCTGCGACATCGTTTGTGCCGACATGCACTACCACTTCCGGCAGTTCACCTTCGCCCTTGAGGATTTTCTACACTCTGTCCGTGACATCCTGGATCCTGGCACCAGGAAGGCAGCACAATATCCTCGAATCCCGTCAATTGCCGCAGAAACCCCTGTCCGTACCTCTCACGATGGAGTCTCCAACTACAATTGCGTTGCCTGGCGTTGGCCTCTTTGGTTTTGGCTCAACAGCCCTTTTTGCTTCGCAAGCCACTCAGTGTGATAATGTCTTCTGTCCCGACAGCTTCTCAGTGGGTGAATCTGTTCACAAGAGGTACAATACCCGGGGACCTTTGCATTCGAAGTTTCCCTCCCTTTCTTACCGTCACCCAGTTTTTCCGTTCCAGTACTTTAGGTGTAACAATCTCACTGTAGGACTTGTCGAGGAACAAACTCAGTTTCTCAGACGAATCTGAGGTCATCTACTTGCTTCTCCAATTCCCCAACAGGTACTTCAGGAGCTGTACCAGGATGCACTTCTCACATTTGTAGCAGCCAGGGGCACCGGCAGTGTCCTTGACCTCCCACACACTGCAAGCATCACACTGAATCAGCTTTATTGACATCTCCTTCTTTCGTCTCTCCCTCTCCAGCATTTTGCGTAGCCTCCTCTCCTCAGCCTCCCCGCCGAAGACTCTCGAGCCAAAGATTAGCACTTTTCTCACAGAGCACTTTTCTCACAGGGCACTTTCCTCACAAGGCTGCTCCCTCACTGCCGCTGCCCAAGAGCTGCCTTGCTTATATTGACTAATAAATTGCCTAATTTACCAATATACAAACCAAATTCCTCAGTTTTCAACTGTTTTCCCCCTCTGACCCACTTCTAGCTCTCCTCCCACTCGGGCTAGAGCCAATCAGTGGTCCTGGGAAATAGATGGTTGGACATTTGTTTTAGAAAGCAAAATATCTTTCCTCTCAACCTGTACATAATATCTATCCCCTCAACCTGCATCATCAATTCTCCAATAAATAAACTGCTCAGAAGAACGGGTAATTAACAAGCTTCAGTGTGCGTTCAGTCAACACTCTGGGTGCAGTGAGCTGTACCTCATAGGCTGTGATGCAGTTCCCAATAATACAGATCACAATGTCACATTGAACGACACATTAACAATTTGCCGCTGTTGACTAGCGCTTGGTATTTATACTGGAAGTGAGTTGACACTGCTATTCTTGTCATGGATACATGTGGTGGCTGGCGGATTTGTCCAGGGTTTTATTAGTGTGAGGGGCGCGCGGAAAGGCTTCGTGTCATATGTTTTAAAGTAAATCCGCATAGGCAGTGATATCAAGACAGACGCAGACACCGTGGGTAGAATATACTTCGGTATTATACGACTCTGTGGAGCAGATACTGTAAAATCAAATCCAGCCATAGAGCCAAATTACTGCTTCTACACCGTCCCATCATGCACCACCAAGGTCTATGCAGTACCGGTGTAAAATAGTGCACGATTCTGTGGACTGTATGAACACACACGTTTAATACAGAAGCAGCGAGGTCCATCGAAATGTGGTTGGCTGTAGAACCTCGCGACTCTGCGGTCTCCATCAAAGGAACACAGTCTGTGAAACGGCGTTCAGATGGTCAGGAGAGATGGGAAAAATGTCCTCAGTTGCAGGGATAATAGTAGTAGATAATCGCCCACAAACATGTTGAGACTCAAACATTAGGCATATTCTGTCCTTGAAGTTCAGGGAATCACGTGGCTTCGTGCAGGACAATGATATAGAAGTAATGAATTGGATTGATGCATCTGTCCTGGTGTTATTACTTAAAACAGAGTATGAAGCCCATGCAACAAGCTTTCATCGTATCTTGGTGAATATTCTCCCATCTTTTTAGATGTGGTAAAATAGTTTAATAGGTCAATAGTTTGACCGTCCTTTATTGTCACGTGTACACTGAGGTACAGTGAAATTTGATGTTACCACACAAACATACAAACAAAAGCAACAACATACAAAGTTACATAAAGACGTAAACATAAACAGCCGCCATAGCGGCGTGCGAGAATCTGAGGCACACAGCATAGACGGATAGCCACAGCCGTCAGTCCAATGTCCGGGCCACACACACGCTTCACCGTGATGTGACCAGAGTTGCACCGACCGTTTGTTGCTCTCTCTGTCAGAAAGCCGTCTGCAGTCGCACCAGACTCCAGGACGCTCTCGTGGTATGACGTCCCCGCAAAACCGCGACCACGCATTCACGGCAATCCCTCCGAGTCCCCACCAACGCAGGCAGCATCTATCTTGCGCTCGGAGACCTCGCATTTCTCACTGTGACGGAAGGCGAATACATTGTATGTTCTTCCTCCTTCAAATGCCGGTTGATAAGAATATATTTCCCACATATTGTTGCAGCAAACATTTCCAGCATAATACCGTTGGAAAATTACTCAACACCTCCCTGAACGATAGTTACATGCTTTTAGATTAGTGTGTGGATAAATAAATAATGCAGGATTAAGAATCACGTGCAGTCAGAGAAGACGTTGCCTCACGGTGAGAGTCATCCCACGAGTGACCCCAAGTGAAAGTAAAAAAAAACAGACTCGTGGTTATGTACGAGATTTCAAGTTTATGATCAAGTGTTGAACCGAGTTCCCACGGGTATGTCATTGCTGCGATGTTCCAAGTTCCTCTCCCGAGTTACCAAGCTCCTCTCCCGTTACTCTTGAGCCAACCGTGAATGAAGGTAAGTGTGTGAGGGTGTGAGAAGTCCATGCCGGGTGCCGGCCGCAGCCGCTGTTCTTTCACATCAGTTGCACATCAGATTGTTGGGAGACGGAGCTCAGGGTTCGCCTCTTGAGCTACTTTGGTGCCCAGGCGTAAGTTGAGGTGGAGGGTGGTTGGGGGTGGTGGGTGACAGACAAGGCTCTTGGGTGCTGGGATCATTCTCTGCGGGATGGTCTTAGTGCGGGCGACATGTGTAGGAGAGGTGTGCTGACTGCAGGCAGACACTTTGGTTGTGATTTGCCCACCATCTCAAAAGCCGCTGTGTCTCCCTGTCCCTATGATAGCAGGGGCAATCAAGCAGCACAATAGCCCCCCCTCCCCCTTCACGCCAACACAAAGGGCAACGTTCCCAAGGCTTAGGGGCAGAAACAGCGGACAGGCGACAATCACCCGCCATAACGCGAGTGAGATCATGCGCTATTGTAGGTCTTCTTTGCACGTCGGTGTTTCTGTATTTCTCCATCTTATTGTTGGCCCTGACTGTCACCAGCCCCACCCCACCCCTCTGCTTCCCGGCCATGTGTGTGACTCCTTCCCTCCCCTCTCCAGCTCCCCGTCCATTGCACCGGGTGCGGGGACTTCGCACCGTCTTCATGTTGGCGACGATCCCAAGGCTTTGGACGGAAGGCAGACGCAACAAGCTGGAGTAACAACGCGGGCCAGGTAACATCTCTGGAGAAGGTGACGTTTTGACGTTAAGGGTAGCCTTTATCAACACGCACCTGTCAGGTAGAGCGGAGGCGCGGAATGGTCTCGGACATCTCCCAGATGTCGGTCCTGTTCATGGAAGCTATGACCCGCACGTTTGATCACACCAATCCTGGCCGAGAGACTTCACAGAACCTGGTCTCCATGAAACAAGGTAATCGCTCAGTTATGGATTTTGCTATTGAATTTGGAATTGTTGCTGCTAAGAGTGGATGGAATGAGTCTGCTTTGTTGGATGCTTTTCGCAATGGGCTGTCTGAAGCTATCAAGGATCAGTTGGCTCCACTAACCCTGCCTTCCGACTTCGAGTCCATGATTTCCCTGGCTGTCCAGATTGATGCTAGGCTGAGAGAAAGGGAGCGAGAGAGGAGATCGGCGGCGGTTCGGTCCTCCTCCCAACAGTGGCAGCAGCGTCGCCCTTCGCCTTCCGGTCGGGACTTCATCCCTCTCGACCGGTCCAGTTAGCCTACAGCGCCACCTGTCTCTTCGGAGGAGCCCATGCAGGCGGGACGAGCCAAACTCAGCCCGGAGGAACGGCAGCGCCGCCTAAGGGAGGAGAGGTGTTTGTACTGTGGGGAACTGGGACATTTGTTGAACAGCTGTTCAGTAAAAGACAAGGCTCACCAATGAAAGAGAGGACATTGGTGAGCTGTACCACTCCTATGAGCCGTTCAACTCGTCAACTCACAACTGTGCAATTGTTGGTGCATTCCCAGTGGCACTCCTTGTAGGCTTTGGTTGATTCTGGGGAAGATGAGAACTTCATGGACATTCGCTTCGGTGATGAATTGAAGCTGGAACGTGAACATGTTCAAGACCCTCTGGAGGCTAGTGCACTGGATGGGCGCCTAATGTACAGGGTGATGCACCGAAATCAACCTGTTCAACTCATCGTGGCAGGTAATCACTTGGAGACCATCAGTTTTCATCTCCTCGACTGTTCTCTTCATCCTCTGGTTGTGGGGCTCCTTTGGCTGTCTTACCATAATCCTCACATGAACTGGGGTACTGGGGAAATATTCTTTTGGGGTAATAACTGTAAACTCATCTATCTACATGATTCCTCTCCTGAGTCTATGAAGGATCCATCAAGGAGCAGTTTGCTGGGATCTTCCAGGACCACCCTCCAGCAGCCTCCCCGTTCTAAGGACGGGGATTTTCCAGCTCTCACCAGGGTTCCCTCGTATTATCTAGACCTAAAGGAGGTGTTCAACAAGGCCAAGGCCACCTCTCTTCCGCTGCATAGACCATATGACTGCTGCATTGACCTTCTGCCAGGTACAGCGCCTCCTAAGGGTTGTCTTTATTCCTTGTCTTCACCTGAGCGGCTCACCATGGAAAAGTACATTGACGACGCCCTTGCTGCTGGGATCATCAGACCTTCCTCTTCACCTGCAGGAGCTGGATTCTTCTTTGTGGATAAGAAGGATGGAACACTTCGGCCCTGCATTGACTACAGAGGACTCAATGACATTACTGTTAAGAACAGATACCCTCTTCCTCTTATCTCCTCTGCATTTGAACTGTTAAAAGATGCTAAAATATTCACTAAGTTAGATCTTAGAAATGCTTATCATCTGGTAGGTATACTGAATGGGGATGAATGGCAGACTGCGTTTAACACACCCTGTGGTCATTATGAATATCGGGTCATGCCGTTTGGTTTTACTAATGCTCCAGCTGTTTTTCAAGACATGGTGAACGATGTACTGCGGGACATACTGAACAAATTTGTGTTTGTGTACCTTGATGACATTTTGATTTTTTCTCCAGATGAAACTTCCCATGTGCAGCATGTACACCAGATGCTGGAACGTTTGCTCTCGAATGATCTGTTTGTGAAAGCTGAAAAATGTGAATTTCATGTTATCACTGTTCAATTCCTTGGTTGTGTTGTGTCACCTGATGGTATACAGATGGACCTGGGCAAGGTCAGTGCTGTGGCCACCTGGCCTACACCCTCCAGTCGTAAGCGACTTCAGGGGTTCCTTGGGTTTGCTAATTTTTATAGGAAGTTTATCCGGAACTTTAGTATCACTGCTGCACCACTCCATGCTCTCACCTCGCCCCATGTGCCTTTCTCTTTGTCCCCTCAAGCAGAAACTGCATTTATGAGATTCAAGAGGAGCTTCTCCTCAGGCCTCGTCCTGGTTCACCCTGACCCGTCACTCCAGTTCGTGGTTCAGTTGGATGCCTCGGGTGTGGGCATTGGGGCCGTACTCTCCCAGAGATCCTCCACAGATGGTCGACTACATCCCTGCGCTTTCCTCTCAAGAAAGTGTTCTCCTGCTGAGATAAATTACGATGTGGGTGACCGTGAACTGTTAGCGGTTAAAGTGCCTTGGAGGAATGGAGACATTGGTTGGAGGGTACCAAGCAGCCGTTTCTAGTTTGGACAGACCACAAGAACCTGGAATACATCAAGTCAGCCAAACACCTCAACTCGCGCCAAGCTAGGTGGGCTCTCTTCTTTAATCGATTTGATTGTGTACTGTCTTATCGCCCTGGTGCCAAGAATGGGAAACCTGATTCTCTCTCCAGACAGTTTGACCCTGACCCGTCCCCTGAGGTTTCAACTCCCATTCTGCCTGCTTCCTGTTTTGTTGGGATGGTTACTTGGGAGATTGAGAAGAGAGTTTCCGATGCAACTGCTGGTGTTCAGTCTCCGCTAGGGAGTCCTTCAAATCGTCTGTTTGTTCCTGAGTCTCTTCGTTCACTAGTGATTCACTGAGCTCATACATCTCGGATCTCCTGTCATCCCGGTGTCCATCTGTTTGTGGCCAAACAGCGGTTTTGGTGGCCTCCATGGAGAAGGGGATTAAGGAGTACGTCGCCGCCTGCAGTGTTTGTGCTCCGAACAAGACCTCACGTCGGCCCGGTTTTGGCCTCCTGAATCCGCTGCCTGTTCCCTCACGCCCCTGGTCAGACATCTCCATGGACTTTGTCACGGGCCTGCACTCTTCTGAAGGTAACACCACAGTCATGACTGCGGTGGACAGATTTTCTAAGATGGTCCATTTCATTCCTTTGCACAAGCTTCCCTCCGCCAGGAAGACGGCAGAGGGCATGTTGTCTCATGTTTTTCGAATTTATGGATTTCCCAGAGACATTGCGTCTGACCGGGGGCCTCAGTTCGTGTCCAGGTTTTGGAAGGAGTTTTGTTCTCTTCCAATGGACAAACTGAACGCCTTCACCAGGATTTGGAGACAGAGCTGCGGTGCTTGGTGGCACAGAATCCTTCAACTTGGAGCAAACACCTTATTTGGGTGGAGTATGCACACAACACACTTCCTTGCTCATCCTCAGGTCTCTCTCCATTCCAGTGTGCCTATGGTTATCAACCGCCATTGTTCCCTGCTGTGCAGAAGGAGTCCAGTGTGCCCTCCGCTCAGGCTCTCATCCGTCGCTGTCGCAAGGTTTGGAATGGGGCTCATCAGATGCTGTTGCGCAGTTCTGCGTGTCACAAGAGGATGGCTGATCGTGGAAGAACGCCGGCTCCAGTATACTCGCCGGGCCAAAAGGTGTGGCTCTCCACTCGAGGCTTACCTCTGAGGATGGAATCCCGGAAGCTGGCTCCTCGTTTTGTTGGTCCTTTCCCGATTTCGAAGGTCATCAATCCTGTGGCGGTTCGTCTCAGACTCCCCCGTGCCATGAAGGTCCACCCCACTTTCCATGTCTCCCGACAGAAGCCAGTTAAGGAGAGTTCTTTGGTCCCTGCCTCCACACCCCCTCCGCCCCCCCGGTTCCTTGATGGGGGGTCCAGTGTTTACGGTCAGCCGGTTGCTGGGGATGCGCCGGCATGGTTGTCAGTATCTTGTGGATTGGGAGGGTTGTGGACCTGAGGAGCGGTCCTGGGTGCCGGCTCGCAACATATGCGACCCGGAACTTATCAGGGAATATCGGCGCCAACATCCTGACGATCCTGGGCCGTCCGGACCCGGCCGTGGAGGGGGGGGGGGGGGGGGCTCTACTGTCAGGTCTCGCATTTTATCTAGTATCTGTTCCTTATTGGTTTTGAGTATTTGAGTTTGCATTCTTGTTTTCTTTTGGTGCCTCACATCTCCTTTTGTTTCAGGTCCCATTTTCTGTCAGGTTGTTTACCCTCATGTGATTGTTGACCCCACACTGATGTGTTTCACCTGTGTCTCGTTATCCCCTGTTAAGACTGTATTTGTCTTTTAGGTTTATTTGCCAGTTCGTTGTGTATGCTACCTGGTATCACCTCGTTCCACCTCTAGAAATATTGTGACTGTGTGTACTCGACTACGGCCTGTTTTTCGACCAATATTTTTGCCTGCTCCTAGATTACTGTTGCTTCAGTGTTTGCTTACCTGTGTAAAGACTTGGACCGATTAAACTCTGAATACGGATCTGCCCTATGTCTGAGCCTGCATTTGTGTCCTCCTCCTCGTTCAGTTCTGACAACTCTTACGAAAGGCCGGCGTGGACCCGTTCGACCAAAGGGCCCATATCATGGAGTCATAGATTCATAGAGGGGTACAGCATGGAAACAGGGCGTTGGGCCCAACCTTCCCCCCACGACCAACATGTCCCAGCTACACTAGTCCCCCCTGCACGCGTTTGGCCCATATCCCACTAAACCATACTTCTATGTATCTGTCTAACTGTATCTTAAAGGGTGGGATAGTTACTGCATCTACAACCTCCTCTGGGGGCTTGTTCCATGCACCCACCACACTTTGTGTGAAAAAGTTCCCGTCATATTGAGATGAAATCGTTTCCCCTTCCCCTTAACCCTATGTCCTCTGGACCTCGATTCGCCTAGTCTGGTCCGACCAAATATATTGCCCTCATGATTGTATACACCTCTATGAGATCACCCCGCATCCGGCTGCACTCCAAGGAATGGAGTCCCAGCCAGCTCAACCTCTCCCTATACCTCAGACCGTCTGGTCCTGGCACCATTCTCGTAAAACGTTTCCTTCAACCTTACCCTTTCCACCTTGACAACATATTTCCATTAACACGGCGCCCATCATGATACCCATGATGTATATTTCATTCACACCAAATGAATAGGTATGATTTGCTTCTGCACAAATTCCCAGCATGGTCTAATTCGAATACTTTCTCAGCAACTCTTCAATCGAGGCATTCAGCACTCACAGAGATCACTGTTCTCAACTTCCCCATTCATCTCCTCTGTTGCAGCTTTGTGCGCTCGCATTCCTTGTAGGAGCGGCCATTTTTCAGCCACGCTGGTCAAGCCAGAAACGAGACATGAATGTGAAGCTGGAAGCAATTACGTCAATGTTGAATGCCGCATGTGAGGAAGGCTGCAGGAGTGTAGTCCAGGGTTTTAGGTCAGGAATAATATCTCAGCCTGGATCCGCTGCGACTGTCAAAGGTCATGTCCACACATCCGACATAAACTCGCTTTTATTTTCCCGCTTTCAATCAACCGTCCCAGTTTCTACCGCGAACCTGTACAGTGGGGGAAAAGGCAATGGACAATTGACTAATCGGCAGGTTCGTATGAATCCAGGTCACCCGTGGAACCCCACGTAGTCACGGGATCGGAAGGAAACTTTCACTTTAGGTAGCGTTTAAGAGTCTCACCAACATCTCTACCGCTCACTCCACAACGCATTCAAACACTCAAACTCCCGATGCAGAGCTGAACATGAAAACGCGGAATAGCAAGTTATTCTCAGCATGTACTGACCACAGATTCAGAGACACAGGGCAGTGCAAATATATTACCAGTTAGTGAAATCATGTCATGCTCACACACATTATTGGTCATCCACACTCACATAGAATGCTCTGACGCATGCACGTGCCCGATGACAGGCGGAGAAACACAAGCAGAGAAACACCAAATAGACACACAGACCCACAAACGCACCCACAAACACACACACACACGCACACGCACACGCACACGCACACGCGCACACACACACACACACTCACAAACACACACACACACACTCACACACACACAGACCCACTCACACACACACACTCACAAACACACACACACACACAGACCCACACACACACACACACACACACAGACCCACTCACACACACTCACACACACACACACACTCACACACATACACACACTCACACACACAGACCCCACGCTCACACACAGACACACACACACCCACACCACACACACACACACACACACACACACACACACACACACACAAACACACCCACACACACACACATGCACACACACACAGACCCACATACACACCCACACACACTCACAACGCACACACAGACCCACTCACACGAACACACAAACACACACACACAGACCCACTCACACACACACACACACACACACACACACACACACACACACTACACACACACACACACACACACATACATACACACACACAGACACACACCCGACGTACACCCACAGATATTGAACACACACGGAGACAAGGTGCAAACGATCACATATGCACACACAAATACACACACACAGACCCACTCACACACAAACACACACAAATACACACACACAGACCCACTCACACACAGACCCACTCACATCACCACACACACACACACACACACACACACACACACACACGTGTCATGTACCTGCGCAGCCGTCAACATCTTCCACCCGTGAACACTGCGACCAGCTCCTCCTCATGCACCACGGTTGGTTTTCCAGACACCTGCTGCTGTTGTTCGTCCCAGACCTAAGTGACCCTGCCCCAGCATGCATTCTCCGTGTCGTTCGGTTCCCACGCCCCCAGTGGCCCTCGTCCTGCATGCTCGCCCCGCCTTTCCACTCCAAGCTCCCTGGCTGCGTTCTCCTGCTCGGGTTCGCCACCACCCAGCCCTACTCATTATTCAGGAACGGAGGGAAAAGGGTTTATCTGTACACGTGCGGGTCGGGTTAGCAGATCCCTGACAGGTACGGCCAGTATGTTTAACGGCATGTGTTTTAACATCTGTTTAACAACTTTTTTCTCTACGGGGAAGGATGTAGATTGGTTATTGCATGTGAACCATTCAGAGTAATGTACTGCCACAAACTCCACCTTTATATTAACACTCACTTCCCATATTACGTGGTTACACCAGTGGTAGAGATGAACTCACAACGTATTTTACTGCACCATTATGACTGATGATTAAAGCTGACTTTGAACACCAGACTGTGTCTGTACAGTTGTCCACACCACCCAAACCAACTCGCCCAAGTAACTTCCCCTACAACCGCAGAAGATGCAACACCTGTCGCTATAACCTCCTCCTTCCCACAGTCCTTTCAGGTTAGGCAGAGGTTCAGTGCACCTCCTCCAACCTCATCTACTGTAGTCCAATTGTTCAAGATGTGGACTCTTATACATCGGCGAGAACCAAAACGCAGATTGGACGATCGATTCGCGGAACACCTTCGCTCTGCCCACGTGAACCAACCTGATCTGGACACTTTAAGTCTCCTTCCAGTTCCCTACACATAACTTTCTGTTCCTCGGTCACCTCTGTTCCAGTTTGTTCTGTATAACTTGATCATGGGAATACCTGCACCCTGCGACAACTCTTAATATTTCACCTCTTAAACATGTCGTTTGACTTCTCCTTGTAGACTCCCTTACCCTGTTGAAAATCCTATGTCGAACCATATTCTCTTTACCTCTCATAATATACGTCAATGTCACCTCAAAAGCTCTTATGCTCCAGGAATAACACCCACTAGAACTGCACACAATTTGTGTGGTCATACAGAAGATGGTGGAAAATGAGTTTAGTTAGAGGGAGGTGAATCAGCAGAATTCATTGCCGCGGTAGGAACTGTGGAGGCCATCAATAAATATTTTTAAGGCAGAGATAGATGGATTCTTGATTCGTCAGTGTTTATGGGAATGGGGTCCAGTGTGAAACATAGATCAAACATGAGTGGCGCGGACTACTTGATGGGCAGAATGGCATAATTCTACTCCTATCATGAATAAATCTATGAACGTATGCCCACTTTTTGTTCATTTTGCGCATGACGTCCTTATGCTTCTACTCAATGACATACGTCATGAAGGTGGTCGAATTCGTCCACCACCCTGTCTCCCTGTGCACCACATTCTGTAAAACAATATGCTTGTATTCCTTGTCGTACACATTCCACGACCCCTTTATCAGAACAACTTTAGCGGCTAGCCCAGCATCAGTTCAAAAAGAAGAAATTGAACGCAGATGAGGTCGCGTCTTCCACCTATAGATTCAGAACAATTCCTGAACGGGCTTAACATCCACCACCCTAACTAATCCTTCAGTTACATGGGATTCTCAATCAATATTAAAGATAAAATCACACTGTAATTACCGGACTAGTACACAATTAAAGGAGCAACACATTTTATTGAACTCCACAGTATTGGATATGCAGTATATTACATGTCCAAGCTGCTGCATCTACCGCCTGACGTAAACGCGTTCCTAACGTGAAAAAGCATGTACTAGGCGGGCTACTAATAACAAACACTCTAATTGGCTAGCATGCATCTACATCTCTTCTTGTGGATTAAACAATATACTGAGAGAGAAACTATACAAGATTATACAAAATCACCTCATATCTAATGGGCGGCCTGCAAACCCGTCCGGCCCCTCGTGCGGTAGGAGCCCGCCTCACCCTCCTTTGCGGGAAGAAGAAATGGGATCCGGAGTGGGGACACGACCGGTGACCCGGCGGGCCTGGTGGGAGAAATCGCCACAGAGGAGCCAGGAGTAGGCTGACGTGGGGAACACGAGGTAGCAATTACAGCAGGAGGTGGAGTAGCTGGTGGAATAGCTGGAACAAGCGTTGGGGCAAACACGAGAGGCGGGGCAACAGGACCTGTAGGCGCGGGATGTGGTTACTTCACTGGAAGGATATGTCGACGGTTGCGTCTGTAGATGACACCGTCCATTTCGACCAGGTAGGAACGTGGTTCTTTGGAAGGGCCGTAAATGTGCTCCAGCCGGGTATGTCCTCTGTCGGTTTGCACGTGCCAGTGGGTTAAGCGGCTTGCTGGACTTGTCCTAGAAACACTTTTGTGTATCGCGGTTAAGTTGTTTCTGCACCGCGGGCGGGGAGGGATGCGCGGCTGCAGCTGCTGCTGAGAAACAGGCAAGGTTGGACACGTCTGGCGGGACATTAGTCGCTGGGCAGGGGAGCCAAGAACGCTGTCCCGTACAATGTTTCGTAGGTTGAGCAAGTCCAGGTAGACGTCAGATTTTGCCAGGTAGGAAACGTTGGCCAGTCAGTTGAACTGGGAATTCTGGGGCTGCTGGTGACATGTTGGAAGTTCCATCTTTTAGCAAAGTTCTTGAATACCTACTGATGAATTGCCTGCCATTGTCAGTCTGAATGCGTACAGGGGAGCCATGTCGATGCAGCTTATCGATCACAGACTGAGAAGAAATGGTTCACTAGAATTTAGAAGATTGAGGGGGGATCTTATAGACACTTACAAAATTCTTAAGGGGTTGGACAGGCTAGATGCAGGAAGATTGTTCCTGATGTTGGGGAGGTCCAGAACAAGGGGTCACAGTTTAAGGATAAGGGGGAATTCCTTTAGGACCGAGATGAGGAAAAACATTTTTCACACAGAGGTGGTTGAGTCTCTGGGAATTCTCTCTGCCACAGAAGGTAGTTGAGCCAGTTGATGGCTGTATTTAAAGAGGAGTTAGGATGTGGCCCTTGTGGCTAAATGGAGCAGGGGGTATGGAGAGAAGGCAGGTACAGGATACTGAGTTGAATGATCAGCCATGATGATATTGAATGGGCCTGTGCAGGCTGGAGGGCCGAATGGCCTGCTCCTGCATCTATTTTCTCTGTTTCTCTGTATGTCTATTTCGAACCATCCCGAGAAAGAGTCCACAAGAACAAGATCGTTTTTTTTCCATGCCATTCAAAGATGTCGGCAGCCAGTGAGGGACCACGGGAGTAAGAAGCTGGTTGGGGCCAAAGAGGTTGCTTCGCTGGTGTGATGCTTAGACAGTTGCAGATAGCGCACGTGTTGGTCTTTTCATGTATGAATGTTGTCATTCCGTCCAGTAAAACATTATCTGGGTCCGTTGGGAGGGTGGCTTCCCATGCGGGGTGCCCCCTGTGATGTTTTGTAGTATTCGCCCTGTAGTTCGGAAGCAACCACCGCCTTGTGGCCTTTGACTATGAGTTCCATCCTGCAGCATTAATTCATCACAAACTAGGGAAGTATGGTGGTATTTTCGAGCTGTTCGACTGTTGTAAGGCCAAACCGTTTCTGTATGATGGTGGACAGCAATTGTAAGTTTTGGCCGCAGCCGTGTGTTCGGCAAGGCAGTGTAAGTGTCCATCGGCACAAACCAGACCTTCATGACTGAGATTTTGTCCTGTTCAATGAGGTGCTATTCGCTGGTTGTGTGCGGTGCTCTGGAGAGGGTGTCTGGCACGTATATGTGCATGTCTTTAACCCTTCTTGTAGACGATGTGGATGTCCAAAACGCTGCAGTTGCAATCATCATTCGATGCATGCAGCGTGCCGGGGCCACGTGGATCAGATTTGTTCAGAATAGTTGATGGTTAGGGTTCGATGGTGACAGTTTTACCAAAAATTTAAGTATTTGAATTTGGAACAGGCGAAAAAACCAGTGCAAGCAAAGTCCATTTCAATTTGGGCATAACATTGTTCAGTATCAGTCAGTGTAGGGATGCATATGAGACTGGCTTTTATGTCGCCGTCGGTGGTGGTCTGTACGCATGCCGTGCCTAGCCCGTACTGGGACACATCGCTATGTGATGTTGACCGGTAATTTAAGGTCATTTTAATATGAACTGTTGTCGGCGCACTGGCCAATTGTGGTTTGGAAGTGTCAAAAACCCTTTGATGCTGCTGGTACCAGGACCATGCCATGTCCTTATCTGTTCAGTTGGTGCAGGGGGTGCGACAGGTCACTGAGGTTGGAAATAAATTTGCTCAGGTAGTTTACTATGCTGAAATCGTTGCAAACCTGTCGACATCGGTAGGAGCAGGCAGTTCGTTGATGGCTGCAGTCTTCAGTGGATCGGGCTTCAGGCCGCTGCTGGCGAAAACATGTCCGACGTAGGTGACATCAGGAATCGGAAACCTGCACATAAGTGGATTAAGTTTGAGATTAATGTCTCTGGCACGGTCTAGTATCTTCTTCAGGTTTGCGTCACGGTCAGCCAGATCACGACCATAGATGAGAATATCATCAACAATTATGGCATACGGGTACTCTGCAAACATTTGTTCCATTGTGTGCTGAAAAACTTCGCTGGCGGAGTTGATGCCGAAGGGCACACGTTAAAATTTGTAACGGCCAAAGGGTGTGGCAAAGGTCGTCAAGTTGGATGATGCAGGATCTGGAGGTATTTGCCAGAAGGAGCTTTTTGCATCCAGGACTGAGAACACTGCTGTGTTTCCATATAATCTGCGCAGCAACGTCTTCTGTGGTCCTCATCGGGTAGTGTGGGCGCTTGAATGCAGTATTCAGATCCCTGGGGTTAATGCAGATGCGTATCTCTTTCTTGTTTTTCTTAGTTGCCTCGACCATGGTGGAAACCCGATCAGACGGGTTGGTAACTTCAGCAATGACTCCAATGGGAAACCATGCATTTTTGAGTTCATTGCGTATTCTATCTCGCATGGCTATGGGGAACACGATGTGGTGCACGGACCACAGGGTGTGACTGTAGGATCCACAAGCGATCCAATACTTTGTGGGCAACTTGCCAAGTCCATCATCAAACAGGGTCTTTGTACTGGGATTGCAGCTGCTGTGCTGGCTCGTCTGTGAGACATAGTTTGTGGACGGCACGTCCAAAACACTCCAGGGCCCAGGTCATGGCATGCTTTAATACCGAGCAGAGTTTCTTTGTTTCTGAATTTGGACTGCACGATGTAAAACTGCAGGTTTCTTGTATGGTCGTCTACCGTGTACTTTAAATCAGCTTATTTTCTGGTGTGGATGCACAAACCTCACCCCCGGTAACCCGAAGCGTGGAGGAGTTTTTTAGCATTCGTTCCGCATTCCGGATTTTGTTAAACTCTCGTATCGGACATTACGTTGACCTTTGCACCTGTATCTATTTTGGCTAGCAAAGGCCTGTTGTTTATGAACACAGCCACTTCAGGGTCGATTGGTTTGCTAGAGGATCGTAGGAAGGAGAGAAATGCAGAGCTGCTACCAGCATTTTCAGAATGGTTTTCATGGGAGGCAGTTTCGAGCTCTTGGGAGTCATAATCTGAGAACTCTTGTTGTAGCAGTTGCAAGTTTGTCCTTGAAGTACTGGCAGCCACACGGGAATGGCAGCATTTTGCAAACTGATTACGCTTTTTACAGTGATGGCAGGTTTCACCGTAAGCTACACAAAACTGGCGACCCCTCTCATGGAAATAGTTACAGTTCTGACATCGCGCAGCAGGCACATTTGGGCTTTTGCGGGAAGAGTAATTAGTAAGATTGATGTTGTATTGCTGTCGTGGTCTGAGAGACACATAGTCTGCAAGTGTGCAACTTCTGACATGCGACATGAATGGATCGCTTGCGCCACAGTCAATTCGGGGTTCTGAAGGAGCTCAGCCCTCAGTTTAGGATCGATCATTCCCCCCACAATCTTATCTCTCACACATTCATTCGTTAACTTACCGAAATGACAACGTGCAGCCATGTGTCTTAAATCGGTGATAAATTGTTCGACAGGTTCGTCGGCCTTCTGTAAACGGGCATAAAACTTTGTTATCTTGAGTATACGGTTTGATGGCGGGTAACATATCTGTGACCTGCGGTTTGATGGCAGCTCTCTGAATTTTCTGAGTAGAACCGCTGGGTTATCAATGGTCTCGGCAGGCACTAGGACCTGCCCGTTGCCATCCGGAATGGCAGGAACAAATTCAAAGTTGTTGGCACGATTCATTGCCTCTGGACCCGACAGATTGAGCAACAGTGATGCTTTCAAATCATCAGGGTCATTACAACTTCGTAAATTAGAAAACGACCATACGATACATAAAATCACATCGGAAAAAAGTGAACTGCTCTCACTGTCCAAAGATATCAATGAAAGATTTCAACAATTTTATCAAACCCTCTACTCATCTCAAACAACAGCCGATTCAGTGACGATGCAGACTTTTCTGGATAAGTGCAATCTTCCAATCCTCAGTGAGACTGAACGTAAGGAGTTGGGTGCAGAGATAACAGTAAAGGACATTTCAGAGACCATTAAATCACTGAAAGGTGGAACTCTCCTGGCCCAGACGGGCTCAATAATGATTTTTACAAAAAATGTAACTGTATAATTACCCCACGTCTACAATGCCTGTATACCCAAACGTCCAAGGAGCAGACCTTACCGCAGACTCTAGCGGAATCATCACGTTAATTCCGAAAAATGATAAGAACCTGGAAGAGCAGGGATCCTATAGACCAATTGCCATTTTAAATGCCGATCAGAAGGTCCTAGCCAAGACTCTGGCTCGTAGACTCAGCCTAGTCATTGGCAAACTTGTACACTCAGATCAAACCGGGTTCATACCGAAACTACACTCATTCTTTAATCTGAGATGCCTGTTTAATATAATTTATTCACACAGAATACCGAATAAAGACCTCACATTCATCGCATCAAATAGAACAAGTTGTCCAACAACTTTAGGCTGTACATACCACACGAAAGAAGAAGACAATCATCGCGTTGGACACGGTAAAAGCTTTTGACCAAGTTGAATGGTCTTATCTTTTCACAGCGCTGGAAAAATTCCAATTAGGTGAAAACTTAATCTCATGGTTGAAGCTACTAATATGAACCCGAGCACCAGAATATTATCCAATCACATACTTTCATCGAAATTTTACTTATTCTGGGGAAATAGACAAGGATGCGCCCTCTCCCCGATGCTATTTGGATTAAACATAGAAACATAGAAAATAGGTGCAGGATACGGCCCTTCGAGCCTGCACCGCCATTCAATATGATCATGGCTGATCATCCAACTCAGTATCCCGTACCTGCCTTCTCTCCATACCCCATGATCCTTTTAGCCACAAGGGCCACATCTAACTCCCTCTTAAATATAGCCAACGAACTGGCCTCAACTACCTTCTGTGGCAGAGAATTCCAGAGATTCACCACTCTGTGTGTGAAAAATGTTTTTGTCATCTCGGTTCTAAAAAACTTCTCCCTTATCCTTAGACTGTGATCCCTTGTTCTATTAGCCATAGAACCTATTGCGGAGAGTATCAGGTCCCACCCAGGCATATACAAATACAATACTAGACATGCTATGAACAAAATTTCCCTTTATGCAGACAATGTACTATTATACATTACCAACCCCCGAACTAGTATCCCAAACTTACTATCCATTATAGACCAATTCGGCACCTTCTGTGGCTACAGAATTAATTGGAATAAAAGCGTAATTATGCCAATAAACGAACAAGACATCACCCGGCTCCAGCAGTTCCTTTTAGAATTGTTACTGACAAATTCAGATATCTCAGGGTTTACATTACCAGGAAATATTCCCTCCTGTTTAAAACAAATTTCCCTTCATTAATCACAAAACTTCATACTTATATTCAATTTTGCAAAACATTGCCCTCGGTAGATTGAATTGCCTTAAAGATGGTTTTTTCTCCCGCAGCTTGTATATTTATTTCAGATGTATCTTCTCAAATATTTCTTCAAAAAAAATTGATTCGATTGTTTCCAACTTCATTTGGGACTACAAAAGCCACCGAATGCATAAACGACACCTGTGTAAATCCAAAGCGGAATGGAGGACTAGCCTTACCCAATTTCCTCTCTTACTAATTGGGCAACAAATATTAAAAACCATAGTCTTCTGTTTGCTTGTGATTCCCACCAACAGGCCAACTGGCTAAAATGGAAAGGGAAGATTGCTTGCCTTTCTCCATAGGCTCGATTGTCCTGTCTCCAATGCCCCTGAATAAGTCAAGTTATTACGACCATAACCCTATAAATACATGGTACTCAGGGCTCGAAATTAGCGGTTGCCCGGTTGCCAATGGCAACCTACAGTCGCCCTGTACATTACGCACTGTCACTGCAACTGGTCGCCTTAGGCCACTTTCTCCCTCCCTTTGCATGGTGGGAGATCTGGCCACCATTGCTGTCCGGTCGCCGCCTCGCCCACGACTGCTGAAAAATCAATGCAGATTCACTCGCTCGAGCTGGAGTAACACACTGGAGTTACTCTTGCTTCTTGGTTTTCTGGTCCTCCAAAAATATTCGCAATTCAATTTAAACAGAATTTAAACACCAACCACCAAACACCAACCTCTGAAAAATAGCCAATTGCATTTTATCTGTTTACCTATTGTGTAATGTGTTGAGTGAGTGTGTGTGTGTGTGTGTGTGTGTGTGTGTGTGTGTGTGTGTGTATATATATATATATATCATATCTATATCTATATCTATATCTATATCTATATCTATATCTATATCTATCTATCTAATCTATCTATCTATCTATCTATATATCTATCTATATATCTATCTATTATATCTATCTATTATATATATATATAAATAATATATATATATTATATATATATATATATATATATATATATATATATATATATATATATATATATATATATATATATATATATATATATATATATATAATGGTCTATGGTATATAGACACACTGGCACTTTTATCTCCTGTTCTGTAATTATGTTTACATATCCTGTTGTGCTGCAGCTAGCAAGAATTTAATTGTCCTATCTCGGACACATGTCAAAAACTCTTGACTCTTAACTTGGACTTAAACAAAAAAGGGTTCTTTGGGGAAAAAAGGAGCTACCTTAAATTTAATTGCTTCTGGTTGGGTACCATATAGTAGGATGGACGGGACTATTCCATGCTTTAATTGTGCGGCCGGAAACTCCGTAGAGCAGCCAGCATGTCTGGATAGAAAAAATTGAGTGACGTTTCAGGTAGAAGACCCTTCTTAGATTTCCTCTGGTTACAGTGTTTTTAGTTTAATTTAAAGATACAGCGTGGAAACAGGGCCGTCGGTCCACCGAGTCCACGCCGACCACTGATCACCCGTACACTAGTTCTATTCCCACACATTAGCAATACAAGTCAAGAGTCAAGAGTGTTTTATTCTCTCACCGTCCCAGTCAGAACAATGAAATCCTTACTTGCAGCAGCACATCAGAATATGTAAACTTAGTACTCTGTAAACAGTTTTATAAACGAAAAACATACAAATTCCCCTCCTGGGATTAATAAAGTTCTATCGTATAGTATCATGTGTGTAGGAGGGAACTGCAAAGTTCCTGCACACCTTTGGAATGTGGAAGGAAAACAGAGCACTCGGGGAAATCCCATGCCGATCAAAGGGAAAAGGAGCAAACTCTATACAGCCAGCACCCATATTCAGGATCAATTCCGGGTCTCTGACAAATTTAGGCAGCAAACTTTATGGCCAATTGTCCTGCCCCATGTCATGAACTAAATTAAAACATACAGTAGCTGTAAAGGGGGTCATATCATTACCTAGAGATTTCAGACTGAAAATGGCTAGTTTCCTTTTTTTAGTAACAAAAGTAGTTTCAACGTATAATTTTTGTGTGTTGGAAAATAAAATATAGTGGCATAGCTGGTGGACTTGCTGCCTCATACTGTTCGATCGTGTCCTTGGGCACTGTGTGTTGAATTTGTTACATTCTCTCTGCAAGCATGTGAGTTTCCTCCCATATCCCAAAAACGCATTAGCTTTGTAGGTTAACTTGGCTCATGTAAAATTGCCCTAATGTGTAGGCAGTGGGTGAGAAAAGTGGGATAACAGAACTTGTGTGAAATGGGTCGACAAAAAAAATGCTGGAGAAAACTCAGCGGTGTGAGGCAGGCATCTATAGAGCGAAGGAAATAGGCAACATTTCGGGTCGAGACCTTTCTTCAGACTGAAGTGAGGGGTGAGAAGAAGAAAGGAAGAGACAGAGACAGTGGGCTGAAGGAGAGCTGGGACGCGGAGGAGGAAAGCAGAGACTACCTGAAATTGGAGGCCAATTTACATACCGCTTGGGTGTAAACTGGGGTGTAAACCGCCCAAGCAAAATATGAGCTGTTGGTCCTCCCATTTATGGTGGGAGTCACTCTGGCCATGGAGGAGGCCCAGGACAGAAAGGTCAGATTCTGAATGGGGAGGGGGAGTTGAAGTGCTGAGCCACCGGGAGATCAGGTCGGTTATTGCAAACCGAGTGGACGTGTTGGGCAAAGCGATCGCCAAGCCTACGTAGGGCAGCTGACACCTAGAGCAGTGGATGCAATAGATGAGGTTGGGAGGTGTGCAGGTGAAACTTCTGCATCACCTGGAAAGACGGCTTTGGGTCCTTGAATGGAGTTAAAGGGGGAAAGGTAAAGCGACAAGTGTAGCATTTCCTGCAGTTGCAAGGGAATGTGCCAGGGGAGGGGGTGGTTTGGGTGGGAAGGGACAACATTTTGACCAGCGGTCTCTGCGGAAAGCCAATAGGGGAAGAGATGGGAAGATGTGGCACAATGGTGGGATCCCGTTGGTAGTGACAAAAGCTGGAGAAAATCAGCGGGTGAGGCATCGTCTATGGAGAGAAGGAATAGGGCTATGGTTCGGTTGAGACCCTTCTTCAGACTGATGTCGGGAAGGGGGGTGGGAGGGGGGTCGGGAAAAAGAAAGGATGAGGCGGAGACAGTAGGCTGGTGGGAGAGCTGGGAATGGGAGGGCAAGGGGGAGAAAGCAAGGACTACTTGAAATTGGAGAAGCCAATATTCATACCGCTGGGGTGTAAGCTACCCAAGCGAAATATGAGGTTGCTGTTCCTCCAATTTCCGATGGGCCTCACTGGCCATGGAGGCCCAGACAGAAAGGTCCAGGTTTCATGATGGGAGGGGGAGGTGAAGTGCTCAGCCACCGGGAGATCAGGTTTGGTTATTGCGAACTGAGTGAAGGTATTGTGGGAAGCAATCACCAAGCTTGCACTTGGTCTCACTGGGTTGATGATACGCTGAATAATCCAACCGAAATTTTGTTTGGAAGTGGAAAGAGTTAATAGAAATTGCATTCATTGCAACGTGTAAAAAGAGATGAGATTACTGCATTGTAATTTTGCTGCATGTCATTGTGGTATATATCATGTCTTGATTGGTGAATATGTTAAGTTTGTGACTTTTTTGAAGCAGAAATAATAAGGCGAAATGCTTCATTGACCATAATTCTGACGTAACTACGCACTTCGTCCGAGCACATTTATCGCACATGTCATGCAAACCGTCCCTAAATGGCCACCTAAAACTGTCATTTGGCAACCTAAAAAGCTGCCTAGGTTGCTCGGCTGGCAACAGGAAAAAAAAGTTTAAGCGAGAGACCTGGGTAATTTGTATCTGGAACAGTTGAAGTTCAGTCTCAAATTGAGAGACACGTCTCTCCTTCTTTCTGTTGCAAACACAATCCGCTTTATAAACCCTCTACTTTAGATGGTGTTTTCACCCAATGGAAGAATACAAAGTTAATCAACATTGTGGGAGACCTTTATTGGAATGGGACTTTTTCCTCCTTCCAAGAGTTGCGGAAGAAATACGATTGCCTCCCCGAATACTAATAATTTTTTCAGATATTCCCCAGCGTTAGGGACTATGTGAAAACATGCACGCAAGACTACATGTTTAACAAGGAATGCAGATGCTGGAAAAATCGAAGTAGACAAAATTTCTGGAGAACTCAGCAGGTGAAGGTGACAATCTCTGGTGCCGGAAGGAACTAGCACGTTCAGGTGATACCTTCTTCAGACTGATGTACGGTGGGGGAGGGGAAAGAGAAAGGAAGAGGAGGAGCCAGAGGACTGAACGAGAGCAGAGAAGGGTGGAGACAGTAGGGACTACGTGGAAATTAGAGAAGTCAATGTCATTCACTGGGGTACAAATGCCCAAGCGAAATATGAGGGCTGTCCTCCAATTTCTGTGGTCACACTCTGGGCTGAGGAGGCCAGGCCAGAAAGGTCGGATTCCGGAATGGGAGGGGGGATGGAAGTGTTGATCAGCAGTAGATCAGTTTGATATTGCGAACCGAGTGGCAGGGGAGGATACCTTGACCACCAAGGAGGTTCCTGACAAGGGAGAGTCTTGATCACAAGGAGGTTCTCCAGTACGAGTATTTGAGTAAAGAGACTATCTGTTTTATTAGAACAGTTCTGGCGGTTGCTTGGGGACGGACAAGGGCATGGATTGCGGAAGGCGAAATAATTTTGTGACGAGGAGTCGGTCGGCTGCAGGTTAGGGGGTGGAGCCATGCTGGTTGGGAAACAGCCTTTAGACTCATCCAGCAACATGGCACAGCAACTGGAGCTGGAGTACCGGATCTTTCCACAATACCCTTCAGAATCAGCATTAGGGACCTAGCAATGCCGACCCCCTTCTCACGAGGACATGTATGTGAAAAGTCTTGTAGAGGCCTGCAAATTTCGAGGACAGGACATTCAATGCCCCAGGACTTCCGGGTGACGGATATTTTGATGTTACCTTCAAGTATCCGAGGGATGCAGAGGTTGATGAAGACTTCGGGAGAAGGGGATTGAAGCCCGTCTGTCGCTGCTGAAAGTGGCAGCCGGCTCTTCACCTTCCCCCACCCAGAAGGAAAGGTTGATCACGGTGACATGTAAACCCCATGTGCCGTAGTGGTTATCCTCCCTTCCTTGCTCGCTACGTGGGGAACAGGGAACTGCATGGACGTGAAGGACAGCATGGATTTGGAAAGGTGCAAAGTGGCAAGTCAGTAAGCTGAGGGTGGACAAGAAAGGAGCAATCCTCACCCTCCTCGGTTTTCGGAGGGAATGAGACTACGTGGGGCACCCGGTGTGCAGGAAATACTAACAAGCTGGGCATGTGATGGCCCAAGCATTGCAGTCGTCTGCAAAATACTGCAAGACGGAGGGACATGAGACAAAGGATGTCAGGCCAGCAAGATCTCAACCTGTGCAGGGAGGCAGGCCACCTTTACAGGGCTTGCCCTAAAAGAGCATGCAACTATGCACAGCGACAAGAGGGGTGCTGCCAGGCACCCTCAGGCGTGAGCGGAGACACTCCCCACCACTGCCAAGGACCCAGCAGAAGGGGAACAGGGGATGAGGACAGTGCAGCGGTCGAGGGCTCCAGCTCCTGGAGCCCAGATCATCGCAACGGCCAATGTGCCCAGTCCGGGCGACCGGGAGCATTGCAGCGGCAATATGCCCCAGTCCGGGCGACGGGAGCAGCCGCAGAGGCCGTTGGGCCCGAGCACAGTTGTTTCTGGGAGCAGTGAATCAGCCACCGTGACCCAGTATGGGAGATGGACGAAAGTGACACGCCCAAAAAGGGGTGGAATTAGTAGCCCACCCCCCCCCCCAACGTGTACATGTAAATACCTTACAGTACTTGGCCCAAGGTCAAGACAAGATGTGACATTTTCTTCAGGTGTGCGGGCTGCATTCCAACCGCTTGCTATCGGAGGTGTCGCAATGGTGCCCCACGGAACTGTCGGTGTGATCGGGGGGCAATGACGGTTGTGTTGCATCCGGCCTAGGGGGAATCTTGCTGCGTGAGAGGGAACTTCGCTATCACAGAGGTGAGGAGGTGGTTGGGGGGCGTCTCCTCGTGGGGGATGTTATGTACCGTGGTACTCTGCTCTGGCTGATTAATGTGTTTACGCCTCACCCACACAGAGTGAGCAGCTGGCCATTTTCCAGCTGCTCCCAGTGCTGCGGGCCACGTCCGGCAATCGTTTTGGCCGGTGACTTCAACTGATCATTGATGCGGCTGGAGGATTCGGCAGTGCCGACAACAGACTGGACAGTACGTCCATGCTCCTGATGGGCGATGGTTAAAAGATGCAAAGCTATGCGACGCCTTCAGCGACCCTGCAGGCTGGTCCAGCCGCGTTTCACGTGTTTCGAGAGCGGACGCTTTCGCGGTGCCGATCTCGGATAGACTTCGCTTCACGACGAAGGCCGTCACGGTGAGACACACAACCTCACGCGGTGTTCTTCTCTGACCACTGCCTCCTTCAGGCTTCCTGTCACCTACAGGAGGACCCGAAAGGCAGGCAGAGGGACGTTGAAGTTAAACATGAAACTGTTGACCCCAGAGAATGTCGAGGAGCTAAAGAGGGACGACGCATGTTGGAGAACGGTGAAGCCCTCTTTGACTCCCGACACTCTGGTGGGAAGCAACCAAGGAGAACATTAAGAGGTTCCTTATAGTTAAAGGGATTCAGAGAGCAAGACAGAGAATTGTGCCAACTCCAGACAGATTTGCAACAATTGCTCCTTCTGCCGTCGAGAGGGGTGGATGTGATGGAAGAACTTGGAGAGGTGAAGGACCGGCAAGCTCAGCTCTTTACCTCTGAATCCTCCAAGATCATCTTTTGATCCAGGTCCGCCATGTGGAGCAGGATGAGACGTGCTCACATTTTTTCTCCCAAAAGGTTCACAGTGGGAGCTCTTGTGGTGAACAGCCTTAGGGGGAGACGGCTCGGTAGCATCCTCGCAGATGAACATGCTGAGGATCTGCAAATCCTTTTACACAGATTTGTATGACCAAAAGGCCACAGACAGTCTCGCCGCCCAGAACTTCCTGTCGTCCTCGATCACGGAGGTCTTGGAGGACAGCAAGCGGGAGAGTCTGGATCAACGACTGACCCTAGAGGAGCTGTCTGGCTCCATCCGTTCCTTTGACTTGAGTCAAAAAAACTCCCGGAAGCGATGGCTTACCGGCCGATTGTATCGGCTCTGTGGGATTGGATGGGCCCGGACCTGCTAGAGGTTTACAACGACATGCTTCTAGTGGCAGCATGTCAGACTCCATGAGGAAGGGCAGCATCACCCTAATCTACAAGCGAAGGGGGAGATGAAGGATATAAAGATTGGAGACCCATCACGTTGTTGAATGTAGACTACAAGATCCTGTCTAAGGCCATCGCAACTGGGTCAAGTCTGCTCTGGACAACAGGTGATGCCACCCGGACCAAACCTGTGCTGTACCTGGCAGGAAAATCTCAGACACCTAGCGCTGCTGAGGATACCATCGCCTATGTGCAGGACAGACGGGTGGACACCTGCCTAGTCAGCTTGGACCAGGAGAAGGCCTTTTAGACAGGGATATCGCACACGTACATGAGGGATGTGCTCTCCAAAAAGGGCTTTGGGGAGGGAATCCAAAATTTGATCAAACCGCTCTACACCAACATCCGTAGTGCAGTCCAACTCAATGGGTGGGAATCATAGTTTCCTGTAAGGTCTGAAGTCAGGCAGGGTTGCCCTCCCTCTACTGTCTTGTTTGTCTGCTGTATTGAACCTTTTGCCGAATCCATCAGGAAGGATGCGAGCATAAGAGGAGTGACATCGCCAGGCAGTGAGGGCATTCAAGTGAAAACCTCCCTGTACATGGACGATGTCGCTGTCTTCTGCTCGGATCCAGGGTCGGTCCGTAGACTGATTAGTATCTGCGACCAGTTTAAGTCGGCCACGGGAGCCAGGGTGAACCGCAGGAAGAGCGAGGCTTATGCTCTTTAGCAACTGGCCCGACAGATTCTCCGTCCCCTTCACCATCAAGCCTGACTTCTTGAAGGTGCTGGGGATCTGTTTCGGGGGGGGGGGGGCTGAGGCGTGTAACAAGAATTGGCTGGAATGGATAGCCACGGTGGGGATGAAGCTGGAGCCGTGGAGGCAACACTTCCTCTCCATAATGGGTAAAAATTTGGTCATCAGGTGTGAGGTGCTCTCGGGGCTGCTGACCTTGGCACAAGTGTGGCCTGTCCCTCCCTCCTACGCCACAGGGATCACCCGGGCCGTCTTCCAGTTCATCTGGGGGTCGAGGATAGACCGGGTGCGACGGGCCACAATGTACAAGTCAGCAGACAACGGGGGTAGAAACGTGCCCAGCGTCGCCCTCACCCTGATAGCCACCTTCGTGTGTGGCTGCTTCAGGCGGAGTGTAGAGCCAAAGCACGTGGGCACCAAGTGTCACTACCTGCTGAGGTTCTCCCTATCCCCGATGTTGCGAAGGATCGCCTGGAGCAGATTGCACACCATGTGCCCAGTCAGCTGGACATTGCCGCCCCATCTGTCGTCTGAGGTAGGTTCTTCCGGACCAACACCTTTGACCACATGTCCATTGGACAGAGTGGTCAGCACGGAATGTCCTGCAGGCACTGCAGTGAAAGGACTCAATGGATCCGGTGGCATGGTTCCCTGAGCAGACTGCCCTGCTTGTCTGGCAAAATGCTTCATCGCCAGAACTTACCAACAAGCACCAAAACCTATTGGAGCCCTCCCAGGCAGATCCTTCCTGCACCATCGGAACCTCACTGCCAGCGCATGCTGCCCGGTCAGGGACGGCTGCTATGGAGTGGAGATGGTTGCCCACCTCTTCACGTGTGTGGATTTGCAAAAAGAGTCTAGAGAAGTGTGCAAGGGTCCCTGGCACTCTTTATCCCGAACAAACAGATCGTCACAGAGGACTCCGTGATTTACGGACTGTTCCCAGGGACACATTCAGAGACTGACATTGAGTGCTGCTGGAGGGTCATCACTCGGTGAAAGACGCCCTTTGGTTGCCCAAGCGTTGTTCACCGCCCAGCAGAGCGAGATGTCCTTCAGGGAATGTTGCCGACTGGCCCGCTGCAGACTGCAGGAGTATGTGCTGAGGGATGCACCGAAGCTCGGTGCAGCTAACGCCCAGGCTCGGTGGGGGAGGGCCACAGTCTAGGGTCCTTCCGCTGCTGGACATGGTATGGTGGAGACGCCCCTCAAAATAAGGGAAGGTTTCCCACAACAGCATGGGTGGGGGGCAGATTTGAGAAATGCAGAGACCATTGAACTATTTGTATAGCCTCCAAAAATGTTGGATGAATTTTTTGCACGGTTCATGTATTGTATATATTTATTACTTGAATAAAGTCTATTTTGAAATATTGAAATATTGCAAACCGAGAGGAGGTGTTCGGAGAAGCGATCGCCAAGCCTACGCTTGGTCTTACCGATGCAGATCAGCTGACATCTAGAGCAGCGGATGCAATAGATGAGGTTGTAGGAGGTGCAGGTGAACCTCTGTCGCACCTGGAAAGACTGCTTGGGTCCTTGAATGGAGTCAAGAGGGGGAGGTAAAGCAATAAGTGTAGCATTTCTTGCGGTTGCAAGGGAAAGAGAGGAGGTGGTTCGGGTGGGAAGGGACGAATGGACCAGGGAGTTATGGAGGGAGCGGTCTCTACGGAAAGCGGTCAGGGGAGGAGATGGGAAGATGCGGCAAGTGGTGGGGTCACGTTGGAGGTGTCAAAAATGACGGAGGATTATTTGTTGTACGTGATGAGATTGATACCCTGTGACACTGCTCTCTCCCCATCCCCCCCCCCTCACTCGTAACAAGGGCAGAGCCCCCCCTAGTCCTCACCTTCCACCCTACCAGCCGTCATGTACAACAAATCCGTCATTTTAGCCGTCTCCAAAAACCAAACTACACAAATTTCCCGTGATTTCCCTCTTTGTGATAAGTGTCAGGTTCAAGAAGCCACCGTAACCCACAGTTTCGTACTCTGTATAAAAAAATAGTAAGATTAAACGAGAACTTACCAGTTTGAAGTTTGATCTTTATTTTATGAGGAGTAACGATTGAGGGATTACGTGAAGAAGGCCCGCCTGGCGCTGGAACGGCATACTTGAAAGCAGCTGCATGAAAAACACAGAACACAATAGCCGGAGTAAGATAGTAAGGCTTCTCATAGATTTAGAACTACCAGATGATCATTTATTTTTATGAGGGTGGGGAGTGGAGGGCACGTAATCCCTCATCGTTACTCCTCATAAAATAAAGATCAAACTTCAATCTGGTAAGTTCTCGTTTAATCTTACTATTTTACTTCGGAGTCACGTGAGTGACTACGTGAAGATTTTGAAGCTTTCTGTGTTTTTCACGTCGTAGAATTTATTCCATACGACAGTCCGGCTCATTCAACACAGTGACGAGCGAATAACACATTTTTCCCCAAACATTGCCTCAAGTTATGTGATAAATTATTTCACATTATAAAGAATAAAAGTAATGCCCTTTCCATTGAAATGTAAGTTTATCACAAAATATCAATTGATATATATATTTTGATGGTATGACAAAGCAACAATTATAGAGAACCAAACACTCCGTGTCCAAACCTGACACCATGACTGGTTCCTTTTTACTTTAACATTAATTTACACCCTCCTGCGGCCTTGCAACTTTGCTCGAGCGGCTCATCCCGTGCCATTCCTGTGAATGTATCTACCTCATTAACAGAGTGATTTTCCACCTTTCAGTGTCTAATTCCACTGAGTGTATCCAATTTCTAACCATCTAGAATACATTCCTCTAGAACCATCAGTTATTACTGAACCTAATGTGGTTTTTGTGTGTAATAAGCAGTCTCATTACCACAGAGACTTTTACCTACTTCAACATATTTCATCAATGTTCACACACACACACACAACTTAAGGCCGACAGGATATGCTTATAGGTTTACCTTGGTTTCAGCTACTCTTGGTGTGCTTTGTTTGGTAAATTCATAAACATATATGATAATGCAATCTGTATCCACATGCAATTATAACGTAACATTTGCAATGTTTGCACTCTTATATTGATACTAAAGTCATCAGCATTATTATTTTCAATGTTTAACTTTTTTGAATCATTGCCCAAGGCAATTCAGGATTATTTATCTCCCGACTTATATATTACAATTTTGGACAGATTATATATATATATATATATATATATATATATATATATATATATATATATATATATATATATATATATATATATATATATATATATATATATATATATATATATATATATATATATATATATATATACACACATATATATATATATTAATATCCACATATATATCCCTTTCCATATCGGGATATTATGAATGCAACCTGATAACTTCTTGGTTAATATATTGTCCGTTAATAGGACGGTAACACTCTGAGCCCTATTATTGGCTCTATCAATTAGATACTCAGAAAAATGCAATCCACAAGGAACTCACATATATCTAATATGATAAAATAACTTTACTGTATACACAGACTTCCAATTTCTTATAACAAAATATTGTTTTGTTTTTTTTTAGACTTATTTCTGCAAATTGCAGGTATAACACTTCTTTTATACATAATTATTTTATTGTTATGTTGTTATATTAGTTAAACATTCATAGACTTCTTTAACCATCAGCTGTTGTAATGGTCTGGTCAACCTGCAGATAGTCAAATTCATATTTTCATGTCATGGATGCCTTTGTACAACAATAAATTACTGCAGGGTTACACAAAACTGGAGACCCCAGGGGTGCAGCAGCATCCAAAGACCGAAAGGAGACAGGCAACGCTCGGGTCGAGACCCTTCCTCAGACTTCAATAAATTACTGCAACTATGAATCATCACAAGTAGTTCAACATCACTCAATATTTATGAAACCATGAAGATCCGTATTAGGCCACCAAAATGCCTCTGGCAGTGTCCTGCTACATTTTCATCAGACACTGCCCTATCAAACAAAATGAGGAACACAAAAGAACATCTTTTCCTCATGTAATTGAGAGAGAAAAGCATCCACCTTCCCTGTTCTTGGTTTACCCACAAGAAACATTCGAAAGATCGGTGATTTAATCTGTATGCAACCAGATTAATCGTAAGTAATCCATATTAATGACAATATGTTTTTCTCCCAAATTTGTTGTCTCCGATACCATTGTCTCTTCCTTAGAGATAAACAGCTGGACTAAACTTTAAAAATATGCCACATCTGTTTACTCAGATAATCCCATGATTGTTATTTGACTTATCTTGTGTGTTTTAACATATGCCACAGCCGTGGTATTGTTCATCTTGATACGACATGGACACTTCCATAATAAAACAATCGATATTTAATCCATAACTCCTTATACTTCAATAATTAATACAAATGTTTTGGAAATTTTCTTAGGACAATCCATTTATGCTCACCTGGTATTATTGTCCGCAGTCCCAACAAGAGACGTATCAATTATTCTTATAAGAATAGATAATATTCTTATCTTTAACCCAAACATTCACAGAAGCTGTACGTCATCTGTAACACTTGCTTCAGTTTGCAACAGCTGTTAATCTTATAGTTGAAGCAGCTTGTGAACCTTTTTTACATTACTTTAATAATGATAACGTATCATTTGATATTTTGCATAAGCCTCTCACAAAGGCATACATATTCTTATAAGCTTCTGTATTCCTTCTTTTGGAACTTTATTTGTTCTTTACCTAACCTAATGGAGGGACAAAGTATGTCAACAACAATGAGACATATTTTTATCATGGAACAATTTTCCCCCTCTTATGGTGCTGAATTACTTCTAAATTCAGAATAGTAATTTATGAATATTTTATTAATGCCTAAGCATACGCTTTATGTAATGGGTCAGGTCCTTGCCTCCCACCAGGTTTGTAATTGCAGCACTAATTTGCTGCTGACTCTTATAACCTTCCAATTTAAATGTAATCAAGATAACCCATGACCATGACCTCATTAGTGCAAGTGCTGATCTTTTATCAGCATAATTGTTCCTCCAGTATCTGTTTTACAGCCTTGAACTGGTTTAATCCTTTGGACAATGTTTTAACTTGCACAGCTTGACCCACTTTAATTAATTTCAAGCACCTGTAATATTGATTAACAATTTGTTAATAGCAACTGTATTTCCATGTTTCCATTTTAATAAATGTTCTTACACTGTGAAAGTGTATATACAATGATGTTTTGTATGGTTTACAGTGGCTTGCAAAAGTATTCATACACCTTGAACTTTTCCACATTTTGTCACGTTAAAACCACAAACAATATAATGTATTTTATTGGGATTTTACATGATAGACCAACACAAAGTGGCGCATAATTGTGAAGTGGAAGGAAAATGATACATTGTTTTCAAATTTTTTTGACAAATAAAAAACTGAAAAGTGTGGCGTGCAAAACTATTCAGCCCCCTTTACTCTGATTACCCCTAAATAAAATCCAGTGCAACCAATTGCCTTCAGAAGTCACCTAATTAGTAAATAGAGTCCACTTGTGTGTAATCTAATCTCAGAATGAATACAGCTGTTCTGTGAAGGCCTCAGAGGTTTGTTAGAGAACATTAGTGAACAAACAATGTTCCTTGGGCATCATGAAGCCCATGGAACACACCAGACAGGTCAGGGATAAAGTTGTGGAGAAGTTTAAAGCAGGGTTAGGTTATAAAAAAATATCCCAAGCTTTGAACATCTCACGGAGCACTGTTCAATCCATCATCCGAAAATGGAAAGAGTATGGCACAACTGCAAACCTATCAAGACATGGCCGTCCACCTAAACTGACAGGCTGGGCAAGGAGAGCATTGATCAGAGAAGCAGCCAAGAGGCCCATGGTAACTCTGGGGAAGCTGCAGAGATCCACAGCTCAGGTGGGAGAATCTGTCCACAGGACAACTATTTGTCATGCACTCCACAAATCGTGCCTTTATGGAAGAGTGGCAAGAAGAAAGCCATTGTTGAAACAAAGCCATAAGAAGTCTCGTATGCAGTTTGCCACAAGCCATGTGGGGGACACAGCAAACATGTGGAGGAAGGTGCTCTGGTCTGATGAGACCAAAATTGAAGTTTTTGACCTAAATGCAAAACGCTATGTGTGGCAGAAAACTAACACTGCACATCACCCTGAACACACCATCCCCACTGTGTAACATGGTGGTGGCAGCATCATGCTGTGGGGATGCTTTTCTTCAGCAGGGACAGGGAAGCTGGTCAGAGTTCTTGGGAAGAGGGATGGAGCTAAATACTGGGCAATCTTGGAAAAAAACCTGTTAGAGTCTGCAAAAGACTTGAGACTGGGGCAGAGGTTCACCTTCCAGCAGGACAATGACCCTAAACATACAGCTAGAGCTACAATGGAATGGTTTAGATCAAAGCATATTCATGTGTTAGAATGGCCGAGTCAAAGTCCAGACCTAAATCCAATTGAGAATCTCTAGCAAGACTTGAAAATTGCTGTTCACAGACGCTCTCCATCCAATCTGACTGAGCTTGAGCTATTTTGCACAGAACAATGGGCAAAAATGTCAGTCTCTAGTTGTGCAAAGCTGGTAGAGACATACCCCAAAAGACTTGCAGCTGTAATTGCAGCGAAAGGTGGTTCTACAAAGTATTGACTCAGGGGGGCTGAATACTTTTGCATGCCACACTTTTCAGTTTTTTATTTGTAATAAAATTTGGAAACCATGTATAATTTTCCTTCCACTTCACAATTATGCACCACTTGTGTTGGTATATCACATAAAATCCCAATAAAATACATTTACGTTTGTGGTTGTAACGTGACAAAATTTGGAAAAGTTCAAGGGGTATGAATACTTTTGCAAGCCACTGTATACCATCAAATCTTTACACTGAGGTAATTTTATAATATATATGTACGTACCCCTTCTTTATTGGAGTTACTTTTGAGTGCAAACCTAAAATCAATTTTTAAGGTTTTCTTATACAGGTGAACCAATCCTTCCTTAGTTATATTAAATTAATGATCATAATACACCTGTAATCCCCCTTACAATTGGAGATTTCATGAACTTATTGTGTAACCAGATGTTTGCACCTCTTCAACGTACTTCAAGCCTTCTTTTCCCAATTATATGGGTTTGGATAAGGCTATGTTGGATTATACCACTTCTGCCTTTGTTTTGATCCATTATCAAATCTTTCATTGGATCATAGTTTTTCCCCCAAGTTTAAACATCTTTGCCTTTGTTTTGATCCATTATCAAATCTTTCATTGGATCATAGTTTTTCCCCCCAAAGTTTAAAGATCAGTAGTCTGTTCTTTTGTAATCAATATCTTTGATTTATCATAAGGCAGGTTTATTCCATAATAATCAGGAGTTTAACATAACCTGATTTGTATTGATCTGCGAATCTATAGTGCAGATTTGGTAAATTATATATATTTCTTCCCATTGAGCTCCACAAACTGATGGCAATTTATTTTATTTTAAAGTATTAGTTATTTGCACAACGTCTTATTTTATTTTATTTTTCTTTTTGAATAGTAATGCCATGCACCAGTTTGAAATACTTTGAAATTGTATTTCTTTATATCTCATATAATTTGAGACATGGATATTATAAACGGATTCACCGTTGATATCTTTATAAAACATAAAAGTTTTATCATATTCTGCTGTTTCAATCATTACAGCTTTGGTGAGGTTTTAGTTTCCATGTTTATTTTTCATGGCCTCACTCATCATTAGTTCTGCTGTTTTAACCATAACAGCTTTTAGTGAGACCAACTAATTTTTGGTTTCCATGGTAATTTTCCATGGCCTCACTTCTTATTCAGGTGTTGTGCATACACCTGTGTGTATGTGATATATATATATATATATATATATATTGGTGCTGTGGTGGGTACTTCATGACCAGCCACCACTATCAGTGCATTTTTAGGGTCAGTTTTTGCATTTTATTTTTCACTGTCCTTGTTTCTCCTGAGTTTTTTCCCCCTCAAGGAGACTACCTTCAGAAATATCTGAGGTAGATATTCCCACCATATTTCATCCCTTTTTATATGTGAAACCCCCTTAGGGTAGGTTAGGGAATATTTCCATTATTTTCGGTCTGAAGGCCTTTATTAACTTTTTAAATTATGGCCTTTCTGACATTTAAAATTCCCCCCCCCCCCCCCCCCCCCCCCCCCCCCCCCCCCCCCCCCCCCCCCCCTGCCAAAAGTTTGTGAAGCATCTTAAACTCCCTAACGTATTTTTAACGGTCACAAGTATTGGAACCGGCTCCGTAATTATCTCCCGTCCCGATCGCTGGTTATTCCCCCGGGATGTTCTTTTTTAAACTCCGTTGTATTATGCAGAGTATTTTTGTTCTTTTTTACTCTTTTATTTTATTTTTGTTTTTAAATTCATTTCAAATCCTGGTTCAATACACCAGGCATGGAGTTTTCCAGACCCTAAAAGTTTTTCAACTGCACTTACCTGCCGGTTCCGTACCTACCGCTGTCGACGAGCTAGCCTCTCCAGCTCTTTCTTCTGCCGTCAGCGTCGACGTAATGCCGTTCCAGCGCCAGGCGGGCCTTCTTCACGTAGTCACTCACGTGACTCCGAAGTAAAATAGAATGTTTTTTGATGTAAGTATTCAGCGTCCTCTCCAATATACTGAAAATCCCATTAGAGCCAGACTCAAAACTGATAATACTGGAAATATCAGAGGTACGTAGTAAATTGACTGTTTTTCAGCTACACTTTGTCGGCTACGGACATATATGCAAAACAACTCATACTTAAATTCTGGAAAAAGGATGCAGTTCCTCCTGTGAAGATGTGTATTACAGAAATGACAGACACATTACATCAAGAGAGAATTAGGTTCATCTTGAATGGTAAACTAGAACAATTTTTAAAAATAGGGTCACCTTTTATTGATTTTCTCGAGCAACACAGTAGTTGAAAACAAAATGGAAATTACTCTTAGGGCTGAGTGAGCGGCCGTATGGGTGGGTCAATGGCCGCTCTTTTTCTTTCCTTTTTTCTCTCTTTTCAATGCAATGCCTTTTTTGGAAAATGTTAAAATTGAAGCTGTTCACAAAGCTGTAAAACTGTCAATTGTTTTTTTGTACAAATGCTTCATAAAATAAATATTAAAAATACATGTAAAAGAACAGAATGTTGTCAGATGCACAGAATCTCTTGCCCAGAGTGAGGGAATCGAGAACCAGAAGACATGGATTCAAGGTGAAGGGGAAAAGATTTAATAGGAATCTGAGTGGTAACTTTTCAACAGAGGGGAGAGAAATGTATATGTGCAGCTTTAAGGGACATTGGTCAGGTAGCATTTGGAGTATTGTGTATAGTCCAGGTCACTCCATTACAGGACTGATGTGGAGGCTTTGGGGAAGGTGCAGAGATGGTTAACCAGACTTGTTTAAAAACAAGGAACTGCTGATGCTGGTGCACAACAAAGGACACAAAACGCCGGAGAATCTCAGCGGGACAGGCAGTATCTCTGGAGGGTAACATTTCGGGTCCGAGGAGTCTCCTCCAGAAACGTTACCCATTCCTTCCAACATATTGTGTTTACCTGACAGCGCCTATCCACGTGGCGGTGTGCCAGCAGGCCGGAGGAGCTGGCAAAAGCCTTGCCACAGAGCGGGCAGGTGAAGGGGTGCTGGCCAGTGTGGACTCGCCAGTGCTCCACCAGGTGGAGGGTGAAGCCCTTACCATAGGACGGGCAGGGGAAGGGACGCTCACCACTGTGGGTACACTGGTGCTGCCACAGGCTGGACATGCGGGTGAAACTCTTGCCACACTCAGCGCACACAAAGGTTTTCTCTCTGGTGTGTATCCGCTGGTGCTCCCGCAACCCCCATGCTCTCTTGTCACAGTGGGAGCAGCTGCTCGCCTGCGTGGGCCCGTTGGTGCTGCCGCAAACCCCGCGAACTGTCAAATGTCTCACCACAGTACGGGCAGTCGTAGGGCTGGCCACTGGTGTGCACGTGCTGGTGAGATAAGGCATGGGAGGCCATGGCAAAGCGCTCTCCGCAGACTAGGCCGGGGACCGGACGGTCGCTGGCGTGCACCCGCTGGTGGGACAGCAGCCTGGTGGAGCTGGTGAAGCCCTTGCCGCAGTGGGTACAGGTGTAGGGGCGTTCGCCGGTGTGGGTGCGCTGGTGCACCAGCAGGTTGTTGGACTTGGTGAAGCCCTTGCCGCACTGAGAACAGGTGTATGGGAGCTCGCCGGTGTGGGTGCGCTGGTGCTCCAGCAGGCTGCTGGACTGATTGAAGCCCTTGCCGCACTGGACGCAGGTGAAGGGGCGCTCGCCAGTGTGGGTTCGCTGGTGCTGCAGCAGGTTGCAGGACTGGGTGAAGCCCTTGCCGCAGTCGCTGCAGGTGTAGGGCCGCTCCCCGGTGTGCAGACGCCTGTGCACCTTCAGGTCCTTGGATGACTTGAAGCCTTTGCTGCAGTCGGAGCAGGTGAATGGCCGCTCACTGCTGTGCACCCACTGGTGCTCCCGCAGCCCCGTCAAATGGGAAAAGTTCTTGCCACAGGTGGAGCAGCCATAGGGCTTCTCGCCCGTGTGCACTCGCTGGTGGATCTTCAGGTCACTCGCCGTCTTGAAGCTCTTGTCACACTCCAAGCAGTCAAAGGGGCGTTCTCCCGTGTGAACCCGCAAGTGGGTCTCCAGGTGGCTCGGGCTCCAGCAGGCCCTGCCACACACGTCGCACTCATAACGCTTCTCCTTGTTGTGCCCCGACATGTGGTCCTCCATCGAAGCTCAGTCCCTCGAAGCACAGCCCCCACACCGAGCAGATGGGGGTGGGTGCTCTCCGCACCCTCGGCACCCTGGCCACCCTCTATGGCTGCTCACGTCCCTGTCTCTTCGTCCACAGCAACGGCTTCTAAACCCTGCAGGAGGGGAACACAAAGGGGAAACAAGCTGGGAAACAGGACATTACTAACATGTGAACATTGCTAGAGCTCGAAGGGGGAGGGAAGGGCAGGGGACAGAGAGAGGTGGAGGCGGTGGGGAGCAGGGATGAAGGAGGGGGTGCTGTAGGAGGCCAGAGACGGTGCACCGCAGGCTCTCGCCACCAAGGGTGCTGCAGTTGGTGGACCAGAGACGGTGCACCGCAGCCTGCCACCAACAGGGAGGGGGTCGGGGGGGGTGAAGGGGGATGGAGAGGAGGGGGGGGAGAGGGGGGAGGAGGAGTGGAGAGGTGGTGAGAAGGCAAGTGGGGGAAGGGGAATGACAGTGGAAGTGAAGGGAAGGGTAGATGGGAGAGTGAGGGGAGAGGGGGGTGGAAGAGGAGGGGGTGAGGGGGAGAAGGGACGGGGTGAGATGAGGAAGAAGGGGGGGCGGCCCTGGGGGGCGTCTCCGCACCACAGGATGCTAATGTGGAGACGGAAGCCAGTTACGGAAACATCCTCGTAAAAATAAGTTATTTGGGAAAAATCTTCTCATTTTCAGAATTATAATTTATTAACAAAAACTGATTCCCTGCAACGCTGATTACACTGCGAGTTGGGTCGGGTCGGGTTACTGAAATGGATTTTAAAAAAAGGCCCACGTTACTCTCCGTTGCGTATTCAGCCCATTGCATTTAGGAGTGGTCTATCTTGCTTGCTATAGGATCTTTGGCCGGCACTGCCCCCGCCAGCATTTGTGGGGAACCTGGATCGGTTACACCTTTGGTCTCCCGCCACCAGGTTAACGCTGCAGTCGGAGGACCAGAGACACTGCGCCGTGGCCTCCCGCCACCAGGAAGACCAGAGAGCGCCCAGACTCACTCACTGACTTCCCCCTCCGCCCGCATGCCTCGGTCTCCGGCTCCTCGGCCGCAGGATCGCCCTCAGGGAGGGAGGAGGCGGAGGGGAAAGGACGCGAGGCCAAGTGGTGGTGGTGGCGACTGTTCCCACCTGAGCTCCCGGCGCTGAGCGGAGGCCCCGCCTCTTTGTCTCACGACACAAAGGACCAGGTCCCGCCCCCTCCATGTGTCCGACCAATCAGAGCTGCGTCCCCGCCACACGGACGGACAGCGCCCTCCACCAATCGGAGTCGCCCATCCCACCCTAGCAACGGTTGCCACGGCACGGCCGGCCCCACCCCTGCGACTCCTACACCACGTGGGGGGGGGAAGGGGAAACAATCACAGCAGCTGCAGAGGCTGCAAACCTGAGATAAAACCTCAAGGGGGGCCACACTACAAAATGCTGCAGTAACTCAGCGGGATGGGCAGCATCTCTGGAGAGAAGGAATGGGCGACGTTTCGGGTCGAGACCCTTCCTCAGACTAGGAGTCACAGGAGAGATGTAGACGGTGATATGGAATGAAAAGCTTTTACATAGAAATATAGACAATAGGTGCAGGAGTAGGCCATTCAGCCCTTCGAGCCAGCACCACCATTCAATGTGATCGCGGCTGATCATCCACAAACTGTACCCCGTTCCTCCCCTTATCCCCTGACTACGCTTTCTTTAAAAGCTCTATCTAGCTCTCACTTGAAAGTATCCAGAGAACCAACCTCCTCCACCCTCTGAGGCAGAGAATTCCACAGACTAACAACTCTCTGTGTGAAAAAGTGTTTCCTCATCGTTCTAAATGACTTACCCCTTATTCTTAAACTATGGCCCCTGGTTCTGAATCCTCCAGCATCGGGAACATGTTTCCTGCCTCTAGCAAAGTGTGTCCAGGTTCAGCTCCTGAAGGACCGTGTTGGGGCACTGGAGATGCAGCTGGATGACCTCAGGATCATCCAGGAAAATCGTGGACAGGACCTAGAGTAAGATCGTTACACAGAAGATACCCGAAGAGAGAAGGGACAGGTCTGCGAGTCAAAAGGTGACGCTGAGGCATAACCAAAGAGACAGACGTCAGGAAGAGCTGTGGTAGTCGGGGACAGACAGGGGTTTCTGCGGCAACAGGTGGGGGTCAAGGATACTGTGTTGCCTCCCTGGTGCCAGGATCCAGGATGTCACGGACCAATTGCAGAGCATCCTAAAGGGTGAAGGTGAGCAGCCGGAAGTGGTAGATCATGTTGGCACAAATGGCGTCAGGAAGAAGAGGAAAGACATTCTACAGCGTCACTTCAGAGAACTCGGAAGATGGCTGAAAAGCAGGACCTTCAGGGTGGTTATCTCCGGTTTGCTTCCAGTTCCTCGTGCTGGTGACGAAAGGAACAGGGAGATAGAGGATCTCAATGTGTGGCTGAGGAGCTGGTGCAGGGAGCAGGGATTTAGATTCTAAGACCACTGGGGTCAGCTTTAGGGGAAGGGCGAATTGTACAAAAAGGATGGGTTGCACTTTAACAGGCGGGGGAACAATAATGGCAGGTATTTCTGGGAATAATACAGAAGGTACAGGATTGGTTCATTCCAAAGAGGAAGAAAGATTCCAAGGGGAGTAAGGGGTGATCGTGGCTGACAAGGGCAGTCAGGGACAGTGTAAAAATAAAAGAAGTACAACATAGCAAAGATGAGCGGGAGGAAAGAGGATTGGGTACATTTTAAAGAGCAACAGAAGAGAACTAAAAGATTTATTGATTATTTACAAAGGGGGGGGCAGACACTGAGAGATGTTTATAACATTATTTACCCCCAGACATGTAGTTTATGTGGAGATTTACTTCAGTAAATAAGGAAGGTAGACAAAAATGCTGGAGGGGGGGAGGGGGAGGGGGATAGGGAAGGAGAGAGACGAGAGAGAGAGAGAGAGAGAGAGAGAGACGGAGAGAGAGAGAGAGAGACGGAGAGAGAGAGAGGGGCAGGCAGAGGGGCAGGCAGAGGGGCAGGCAGAGGGGCAGGCAGAGGGGCAGGCAGAGGGGCAGGCAGAGGGGCAGAGAGAGGGGCAGGCAGAGGGGCAGGAGAGGGGCAGAGAGAGGGGCAGGCAGAGGGGCAGGCAGAGGGGCAGAGAGAGGGGCAGAGAGAGGGGCAGAGAGAGGGGCAGAGAGAGGGGCAGAGAGAGAGGGCAGAGAGAGGGACAGAGAGAGGGACAGAGAGAGGGGCAGAGAGAGGGACAGAGAGAGGGACAGAGAGAGGGACAGAGAGAGGGACAGAGAGAGGGACAGAGAGAGGGACAGAGAGAGGGACAGAGAGAGGGACAGAGAGAGGGACAGAGAGAGGGACAGAGAGAGGGACAGAGAGAGGGACAGAGAGAGGGACAGAGAGAGGGACAGAGAGAGGGACAGAGAGAGGGACAGAGAGAGGGACAGAGAGAGGGACAGAGAGAGGGACAGAGAGAGGGACAGAGAGAGGGACAGAGAGAGGGACAGAGAGAGGGACAGAGAGAGGGACAGAGAGAGGGACAGAGAGAGGGACAGAGAGAGAGGGACAGAGAGAGGGACAGAGAGAGGGACAGAGAGAGGGACAGAGAGAGGGACAGAGAGAGGGACAGAGAGAGGGACAGAGAGAGGGACAGAGAGAGGGACAGAGAGAGGGACAGAGAGAGGGGCTAAGCAACTCTACCAGCTGAAAGAGGATTTCAAATAGCTGATGCCGAAAAATGAGACTACCGCCTCTGAGATGAAGAGAACTCTGGAAGAGCTGAGACAAGAAAACTGTGCACTCCGTGCCTAAATAGCCAAAATGAAGGTGGATATAAATAAGCAGGGAAAATAATTTGACAAGCAGCTCCAGAATGTCAGGGACAATCACCCAGAAGTTCCAAAAAGGACCCATGAAAAAACACAGAGCCCAGCTGCTGCTCACTTCCCTATGGCTGCTCCAACCTCTCTGATCTGCACTCAGCCCACCTATACACCATTACTGGACACCCCTTCTGTTACACAGCTTGCCCCAGGTACACAGTCAACAGGCAACCATCACCTGCCCCCCAGTCTGAAGAGCAAAACCCCCAGTCCTACTGACTGATTCCAACGGGAAGTTTCTGGACCCCAGAGGCTGTTCCCAGGTCGCCAGGTATTGGTTAAAATGTGCAGCACCACAGACCATGCAATGAGGGTACGGAGCAAAGAAACCATCGGGAGCCCTCAACACCTTGGCCAGCAAGGAATTCCCTGATTCGAGGATTATGATCTCTACCCTGCTGCCCAGGACAGATGCCCCACTCCATGTGATTCACAACACCAACATGGAGATCAGCAGAGGATGTGCCGCCCTCCCTAATGTCCAATTGGCCCACCACCCGACCATCGGTACATGGGACCTCCATGACGGAATACATCTAAACAGGCAGGGGGTGAGGGTCTTCGCAAAGAACCTCAAAGATACTACCCTGGGACGTAAACTTCCCACCCCCTCGATCAATGGGAACCCAAGAGGCCAATCTGGACTTCCTACCCCCCACCATGTCAGGACCACCCGCCAAACTGCAAGGAGACATAACAGCCCAGTCAGGGCTGCCATTGCCCCCGGCTCATCATTCCAGCCACAGCCGCGGACCACCTCGGAGATGGGAGAGATCAGGAAGCTGCTGCACGCCCTATGTTCCCAACTTCAGTGGTAACAAAGGATGTGTATATATATATATATATATATATATATATATATATATATATATAATATATATATATATATATATATATATATATATATATATATATATAAATAAATAAATAAACAGTCCCTTCCGAGTGACTGATAAAAACAGCATATGATTGCACTGAATTAGTACTGTTGATATTACTATTAATACTGTTGATATTACTATTATTAATATAGTTATTATTACTAGGTGACAGTACGAGTATGCTTTACCATGGCGTGCCAAACTTTACCTAACATTCCCCATTTATAGAAAAAAAAAATGTGTTTTTGCACCTGTCCCACAAAATATATATTTTTTAAATATGAATATAAATAAAATTAAATTAGTTCATTTCATATAGGCTGCTGGAATAGCCAGGGTCTCTACTTTTCAATCTTCGGGATGAAGACTGGGAACCCTGAGTTCCTAAAGTCTATAGAAAACACTGATATAATGATATTAACAGAAACATTGTACCAAAAGGATACGTCCATTCACTGCCCTTCAGGGTACCATGAAGCCATGGTGCCCTCAGTAAAAACTAGTGATATACATATGGGCAGAACCTCCGGGGGAGTCTTGGTGTGGTACAAAGAAGAACTAGACAGTCACATTACATCAATAAAACAGGGAAAATTACATCTATAGTTGAAACTAGATTAAAAAATTGGAATAACTGGAAAAGATACATATCTATGTGCCGTCTACCTACCAATACAGTCGCCATATTTTGAAGAGGATATATTTGAAACTCTCCACATGGAAATCAATCATTTCCAGGCCCAGGGAAATGTGCTACTATGTGTAGACCTGAATGCAAGGACCGGATGTGAACCCGATTCCATAGACCCACAAGGCAACAAACATGTGTTCGGTCAAACCCCCTTCTATGTCACACCAACTGTCATTAACCAAAACAACCTTGACTGTGAAATATATAAAAGTGGTGGAGAGTTAGTGCATCTCTGTAGAGCCTTGGGCCTGTACATAGTTAATGGTAGGCTCAGACGGGACTCGCTGGGAAGGTTTACATATTCCTCAGCTCTTGGGTCTAGCATGGTGGACTACGCAATTACTGACATGGACCCATGTACTATCAGTGTTGGGCAGCAGTCCCCTATTTCAGACCATAGTCAAATCAACGTGTACCTAAAATTTCCTGTTCAAACTAAAGACGTAAAAAAGGAGCCCAATAAGCTTTATAAAATAAATCATCTGAATTCACCTGATCTCACAAATAAAATATTGAAATTCATGTCAAACTATATGAGACAAGGGATCAAGGGATATGGGAAGAAAGCAGGCAAGGGTTATTGATTGGGGACGATCATCCATGATCATTATATGAATGGCGGTGCTGGCTCGAAGGCCGAATGACCTCCTACTGCACCTATTTTCTCTGTTTTTATATGTGACTAAGGCAGCCATCAAAGCTGACCTTGTGAAACAGAAGTGAAAAATGATCAAAAACACAAGCATGAAAAATGGTTCGACAATGAGTGTAAAAGTGTTAGAAAAGATCGGAGGAAAATATCGAACCAAAAACACCGTCAACCAAACAATCCAGAATTGCGTATTAGATATAATGAAACTCTTAAAAGATATAAACACACTATTAGGACCAAAACACAAAATTACACTCATAAAAGATTTGAAGAAATTGAAAATTCCCTAAATCCAAACCAATTTTGGGATATGTGGAATGACCTGAGCACAACAAAACTACAAACATTACCAATTCAAGACTGTGATATCTGGAGAGCACAATTCAAAAATCTACAAAGACATTCCAATAAATAAAATAAACTTAAGCCCAGAGCTTACCTGGATCTTGGACATGCAGAATCAAAGAAAAGCAGGGACAAGCGCTGATTGGCTGAAGCCCGTGGGGGGAGGCGAGTCAGAGGTGGAAAACAGTTGAAAACTGAGGAATTTGGTTTGTAAATTGATAAATTAGGCAATTTATCAGTCAATATTAGCAAGACTGCTCTAAGGGAGCAGCCTTGTGAGTAAAGTGCGTCTGTGGCTCGAGAGTCTTCAGCGAGGAGGCTGAGGAGAAGAGACTACGCAAAAAGCTCAATGTGTGGCTGAGGGGCTGGAGCAGGGAGCAAGGATTTAGATTTATAGACCACTGGGATCTCTTCTGGGGTAGGGGTGAACACATGACAGGACAGATGAAATAGCGTGAGGCTACCAGACTGTGGGAGCCCAGGGACACGAATGGAGCCTCTGGCTGCTACAACTGTGGCAAGTGCGTCCAGCTTCAGCTCCTGAAGGACCGCGTTGAGGCACTGGAAAAGCAGCTGGATGACCTCAGGGCCATCCGGGAAAACGAGAGTTTCCTGGACAGAACCTACAGTGAGGTTGTCACGCCGAGGATACGGGAAGAAGGAAGGTGTATGACTGAGAGAAAGGGTGGTAATCTTGGAGTGCAGGAGACCCAGGTGGCTGTGCCTATTGAAAACAGGTACGCCCTCTTGGGAACTGTCAGGGGAGACAAGCGGCGGACACGTCGGTGGCTCCAAACCTACAGCTGCGATTCGACAAGCGAGACTGACATCGGGTAGAACCATAGTGGTGGGTGACTCCATTGTCTGAGGAACAGACGGGAGATTCTGTGGCGGCAGACGAGATGCGAGGATCGTCTGTTGCCTCCCTGGTGCTAGGGTTCAGGATGTCACGAGCCGAATTCAGAACATCCTCGAGAGAAAGAGAAGGGGAACAGCTGGCAGTAGTTGTGCACGTAGGCACAAACGACATCGGGAAGAAGAGGAAGGAGGTTCTCCAACATGTATTCAGAGGGTTGGGAAGACTGAAAGGCAGGAATTCTAGGGTGGTAATCTCTGGATTGCTTCCAGTACCTCGTGCTAGAGAGGACAGGTACAGGGAGATGGGGGATCTGAATGAGTGGCTGAGGGGCTGGAGCAGGGAGCAAGGATTTAGATTTATAGACCACTGGGATCGCTTCTGGGGTAGGGGTGACCTGTACAAAAGGGACGGGTTACACCTTAACTGGAGGGGGACTGACATTCTGGCAGGCAGGTTTGCTAGGGCTACACGAGTGAGATTAAATTAAATAATGGGGGGAGGGATTGACAAATTGGGAGAATAAAGATGTAGTTGAAGGGGAAGTGACTACAGGATAAGTTACAAAAGAATCTCAAATTAATGGGAAGGAAAGCTCAAGAAGGGACAACAGAGTAAGGTCAGGGCCAATTGCGAACGGTCCGAGGGGGGAAGTGAATACGGAGGTCAAAGTGTTGTATGTGAATGCGCAAAGTATAAGAAATAAAGTGGACGTGCTTGAGGTTCAGTTAGAAACTGGCAAGTATGATGTTGTGGGAATTACAGAGACATGGCTTCAAGAGGGCCAGGGCTGGGAAATGAATATTCAAGGGTATACCTCCTATCGAAAAGACAGACAGGTGGGCAGAAGGGGGTGTGGTTGCCCTGTTGGTGAGGAATTAAATTCAGTCCCTTGCAAGGGGTGACATTGAAACAGGAGATGTGGAGACAGTATGGATAGAACTAAGGAATTATAATGGTAAAAATACCCTAATAGGTCTTATCTAAAGACCCCCAAACAGTAGCCTGGACATAGGATGCAAGTTGAATCAAGAGTTAAAATTGGCATGTAGCAAAAGGAATGCTGTGGTTGTTACAGGAGATTTCAACATGCAGGTAAACTGGGACAATCAAGTTGGTACTGGACCCCAAGAAAGGGACTTAGTAGAGTGCCTTTGTGATGGACTTAGAGCAGCTTGTATTTGAGCCTACCAGGGAGAAGGCAATTCTGGATTTAGTGTCATGTAATGAACCAGATTTTTTTTAATTTATTTTTGTTAGAAGTACAATAGTCTGGTACTTAAGTACCTAATACATAAATACATATTTTCATTCTTGTACAACTTCATACTTTTGATTTAATAATAAAAGAACAGTGAGAGAAAAAATAAATAAAGAGTGTTGGAATAGATAGACAAGCGAGTAGAAACAGAAAGCAAAAGAAATAAAGGACAGAGATGAGAAGCTAAAAGATTGAAAGAAAAGGAGAAAGTAAAGAAAAGAGAGATTAGGAGAGATCTACCTATCTCGTATTTCTGCCCATCCGTCACCCAGTTCTAAACCATTTAATTTCTAAGGTTATGTTATGTTGCACCATATGCTTGTAAAAAGTTGATAAAAGGAGACCAAATCTTTAAGAATTGGTCTACTTTGCCTAGTAGGAGGAATCTCATTTCTTCAAAATGTAACGTTTCAGACATGCTTGAGATCCACATTTTGAATGTTGGCATAGGTGCGTTTTTCCAAAATTTAAGTATAAGTTTTTTTGCTGTTATTAGACCATAATTAAGAAAAGCTTCTTGGAATAACTATATTCCCTTACTTCCCTCTTCCATTGATCCAAAGATAATCAATTCTGTATTGGGGTTCAATTTTGTGTTAAATAGTTTTGTAAAAATTCCAAAAATTTCATTACAAAATTTATAGTTTTGTACAAGAGACAAAGGAATGTGCTATAGTGGCATTTTGAGTTAGACATTTGTCACAGATGGGGGAAACATTTGAAAATATTTTATTCAGTCTTGTTTTCGAATAATATAATCTATGTAAAATTTTAAATTGAATTAGGTTATGTCTTACATTCATTGAACATTTGTTTACATATAATAAATTTTTATCCCATCTATCGTTCGGAATTTTTATCAATAACTCTTGTTCCCAGTCTTTTCTAATTGCCTCTGTCATTGGTGTTTCTATATTTAGAATTATATTATACAAGTAAGATATTAAATTGCTTGATTCTGCCTTTCTATTCATTCCTTCCTCCAATAAATCTGGGGTTAAAGTTTGATATCCTTGTATATACTTTTTCAAATCTTGAATTTGAAGGTATTTGAAATATTGATTACTTTTCAAATTATATTTTAGTTGTAGTTGTTGGAATGATAAAAATGTTCCCATTTCATACATATCTCCCATCATTTTAATTCCTATTCTTTCCCAATGGTATTGATTGAAATAGGTACAATATTTGTGGTAAGAAGATCATTTTTATCGCGTTTATTCTGCCTATTAAAGACATCTGCAGTGTTTTCCAAAATTTAATCAACCCATTTAATTTAGTTAATAAAGGCATATAGTTTGCGTTGAGTAATGATTTATAGTTCCTAGTAATTTGGATGCCCAAATACTTAAATTTTTCTCTTGTAATTCTAAAAGGGAATTTCATAAATAACAGAATGCAGGATTTCCTTAACAAATACAACATTCTCAGTATAAACCAAATTGGCTTCCTCCCAAAATACCTTCCACACTCATTAAAAACATATACACCAAGCAAGAAATGGAAAAATATTTGCCTGTTTTATTGACTTTGAGAAAGCATTTGACTCTATTTGGCATGAAGGGCTCTATTAAAAACTCCTCTGTTGTGGTATAGGAGGAAAGGTATATGACCTTATCAAGTCAACGTATCTGAATAATAAGTGTGGCGTTAAAATTGGGGACAAATGCACTGATCTCTTCGCCCAGAGAAGAGGCATCCAGCAAGGCTGCAATCTGAGCCCGACACTGTTTAATGTATATATCAACGATTTGGCAGTAAAGTTGGACCAGAGCACAGCGCCGGGCCTCTGTCTTCTGGATGGAGAGGTAAAATCTCGGTTTTATGCAGACGACTTGGTTCTGCTGTCCCCCACCGAACAGGGACTGCAGCACCAGTTGGACCTACTTGATGAGTACTGCCAAAATTGGGCCCTGGCAGTAAATCTAAAGAAAACCAACATCATGATTTTTTAGAAATGACCCAGATGTCAGGAAGATAAATACCAATTTACTTTTAATGATATCATTATCGAACACACTATGAGCTATACCTACCTTGGTCTAACTGTTGCAGCATCAGGGAGCTTCAACAAGGTAGTGAATGCACTAAGAGAAAGATCAAAGAGCTCTGTATGCAATAAAAATAAGATTCTACAACATCCAAATTCCAATTAAAATCTGGCTTAAAATATTTGACAGTGTAATCCAGCTTATTGCGCTTTATGGTAGTGAAGTATGGGGTCCGCTTAGTCACCATACCTATATTAAATGGGAAAACCATACAATGGAGGCCCTGCATGCGGAATTTTGTCGGAACATTCTCCGTATCCAGAGAAAAACACCAACAAATGCGTATAGGGCAGAATTAGGCAGATAACTGATAATAAATATCCAGAAACTAGCACTAACTTTTTGGAATCACCTTAAATCTTGCCCCCCAGTTACCCTCCAGTTTAAACCCCTTCAAACCCAAGAGGGGGACCCAGAAAAGAGTTCCCTGGGTCAGTTGGTACTGAGACTAACTACCCCAATCAGTTAAACCCTATTCACTACTGCCAAAATTGGGTCCTGGCAGTAACTCTAAACCAACATCGTGATTTTTACAGCGCAAAAATCACCATTTTGGAGGTTTTTAACAGGTAGGGAAGTACGTGTTTCGTGCATTAACAACATATACCGGAAGCTGCGATGTCCTCCAGATGGATTGATCGGCTCCGTGCGTCAAGCCCTTTGACTTTACCTGCAATCCCCATATAGAGAGAAATAGAGAGACAGAGAGATAAAGAGCAATAGACAGAGGGAGAGAGGGAGAGAGAGAGACTGTCCCAACTCCCCCTCCCCTCAGCCCTGACATTACTCATTTTGTATGTAAAAACCCACTTGAGAACCATGGGATATTTTAAAATTTTACAGCCAGATTTATCACTTCTGAAACTTTTTAGATGCCAAAGGAATCAAGAATAAACACAAATAATGGCTTACTATTGATGAAATGCAGTGAGCAAACGCGATAATTCCCAATATTTCCAATCTCGATATCTGCACAGCCAATGTTCGCCAAGTACTTTGGCTGTTGTTGTCCCTTCTATCGACCGTCATTTCTCACACTTTTAGAAGTAGGATAAATGTATTTCGCGCTTGTTCATGGCAGTTCATCAACAGTAAGGCATTATGTATGTTTTTTCTTTATATATAGAAACATAGAAATTAGGTGCAGGAGCAGGCCATTCGGCCCTTCGAGCCTGCACCGCCATTCAATATGATCATGGATGATCATCCAACTCAGTATCCTGTACCTGCCTTCTCTCCATACCCCCTGATCCCTTCAGCCACAAGGGCCACATCCAACTCCCTCTTGAATATGGCCAACGAACTGGCCTCAACTACCTTCTGTGACAGAGAATTCCACAGATTCACCACTCTCTATGTGAAAAACGCTTTTCTCATCTCAGTCCTAAAAGACTTCCCCCTTATCCTTAAACTGTGACCCCTTGTCCTGGACTTCCCCAACATCGGTAACAATCTTCCTACATCTAGCCTGCCCAACCCCTTAAGACAGTTTCTATGAGATTCCCCCCTCAATCTTCTAAATTCCAGCGAGTACAAGCCGAGTCTATCCAGTCTTTCCTCATATGAAAGTCCTGACATCCCAGGAATCAGTCTGGTGAACCTTCACTGTACCCCCTCTATGGCAAGAATGTCTTGCCTTAGATTAGGAGACCAAAACTGTACACAATACTCCAGGTGTGGCCTCACCAAGAACCTGTACAACTGCAGTAGAACCTCCCTACTCTTGTACTCAAATCCTTGAACTCGTGAATTCTGAACTCATAGAAAGACAATAAAGAATTGCTCTCTATCTCCCTGTCTCTTTCTCTGTCTCCCCCGGCCGCACGACGCGCCCACCCATCAGCCGCACCCGAGATTGACGGCCGTGTTGCGGCGGCGGGACCCGGCACAGGCCCGACCCCAGGCCCAGGCCCGGCTCCCCGAGCGCAGGCTCCGCCAACCCCAGGCCCAGTCACTGTCTCCCGGGTGCGAGGCCACGGCCTGGCCGGATACTGGACCCCGGCCCGGCCCGGCCCGGCCCGGCCCCTCCCCGAATCCCCAGCCAGCGCGCCCGCCCTGATCCACCGGAGCCTCTCACCGCGTCCGGCCCGGGTACTCACGGCTCATCCCGCCCGCTGCCCGTTGCCCCGGAGACGGAGAGAGAGAGAGCGCGCGGCGCAGGGCCCTCAGTCCGGAAATGACGTCGCTGCCCCGCAGGCTGCGCGATCGAGCAGCGGGGCGGCCTCAGCCCGGATATTACGTCGCGGCCCCGAGCCGCCCGTTGCCCCGCAGACACCGGAAATGACGCCTCGGCCCGGCGCCCGTTGCCCCGCAAACAGTGAGACAGCGCAACGCGGGGGGAGAGGGGCATCAGCCCGGAAATGACGTCGCTGCCCCGAGCGGCGGGATGAAAGATCCGCTACAGGACGGGACATCATAATCCGCAGGATGTGTCAGCGGGGCGGCCTCAGCCCGGACACGGCCAAGACCCGCACTGGACGGTGAGAGAGAGAGAGAGAGAGAGAGAGAGAGAGAGAGAGATGGAGAGAGATGGAGAGAGAGAGAGGGAGGGAGGGAGAGAGAGAGGGGGACGGAGGGAGGGAGAGAGAGAGAGGGGGGGAGGAGAGAGGGGGAGGGGAGAGAGAGGGGGAGCGAGAGGAGGGAGAGGAGAGAGAGAGAGGGGAGGTGGAGGAGAGAGAGAGGGGAGGGAGGGAGAGAGAGAGGGGAGGAGGGAGAGAGAGAGGAGAGGGGAGGGATGGAGAGAGAGAGAGGGGAGGGGAGGGGAGGGAGAGAGAGAGAGGGGGGGGGGGCGGAGAGAGAGGGGGAGAGAGGGGAGGGGAGGGAGAGAGAGAGGGGAGGGGGAGAGAAAGTTGGCAGGAGAGGGGGAGGAGGGAGGAGAGAGGGAGGGAGGGGAGAGAGAGGGGGGAGGGGGGGAGAGAGAGAGGGGGAGGAGGGGGAGAGAGAGGGGGTAGGAGAGGAGGGAGGGGGAGGGAGAAGAGAGTGTGGAGAGAGAGGCATAAGGAGAGAGAGCCATAAAGAAGAGAGAGAGTGAGGCACACACACACACACACATATATAACTGGAGAGAGAGAGAAAGACAGAGATCTGAGCGGAGGGAGGCTGAGAGGGGCAGGAATAATAGGGAAGAAGGTCAGAGAGAGAGAGTCCTTGAGTCGGGAGGGAGGGAGGGGATGAGTGAGAGTCACCCTTTTGAGGGGTTGGAAAAGGGGTGAAGTAGTAACGGGGGAAGCAGGGAGTCAAAGGAGCCCCGGGGGGAGGGATTCAAGGGTGGAGCGGGTTTGGTGCCGAGGGGGATGATTGGTGGGGGTAGGGAACTGCGGGGGATCTTATATCAACATATAACATTATAAAAGTACTGGACAAGCTAGATGCAGGAAAAATGTTCCCAATGTTGAGCGAGTCCAGAACCAGGGGCCACAGTCTTAGATAAAGGGGAGGTCATTTAAGACTGAGGTGAGAGAAAACTTTTTCACCCAGAGACTTTCTTCCCTCTCCCCTTGTGAATTTATGGAATTCCCTGCCACAGAGGGCAGTGGAGGCCAAATCACTGGATGGATTTAAGAGAGAGTTAGATAGAGCTCTCGGGGCTAGTGGAATCAAGGGATATGGGGAGAAGGCTGGCACGGGTTATTGATTGGGGATGATCACAGTGAATGGCGATGCTGGCTCGATGGGCCGAATGGCCTCCTGCACCTATTTTCTATGTTGCTATGAGAGGGGTCAAGTGAGTCAAGGAAGGGGGTAGGGAGCCTGGTGGGGTTCACACTGTTTGGGGGTTAGGGGGAAGGGATTAAAGGGGGGCAAGGAGCAGGAGGTGGCAGGGGTAAGGGACAGGAAGCCACTGGGAGGAGGTCACATTGTTTTGGGGGGGGGGGGGTTGGTTGGGGGTGGGGAGGGTGTTGCAGTTTAGGAATTTAAACCAGGACAGGATCTTCACTGTGAATGGCGGGGTGCTGGGGGTATGTTTGGAGCCGAGGTATCTAGGAGTGCGGGTACGAGTTGGGCCGAAGGGCCTCTTTACAATGCTGTATCACTCTATGACTATGACAAAGTGCTGGAGTAACTCAGCAGGTCAGGCAGCATCTGTAGAGAAGATAGACACAAAAAGTGCTGGAGTAACTCAGCCGGTCAGGCTAAACCTTCTTTGGATTGGTTTAGTTTAGTTTAGAGATGCAGCGCGGAAACAACAGGTCTTTCGGCACTTGGAGTCCGCGCCGACCAGCGATCACTTCGTACACTAGCACTATCCTACACACATTAGGAATAATTTCACAATTTTGCGGGTGCCGATTAATCTACAACCCTGAATGTCTTTGAAATGTTGGAGGAAACCAGAACACCCGGAGTAAAAACTCACACAGGTCAACGGGAGAATGTACTAACTCTGCACACACAGCACCAGTAGTCAGGCTCGAGCTGGGTCTCTGGCGGTGAGGTTGCAACTGTACCGCTGCGCCAGTGAACCGCGCAGAATTTTTGTAACGGTTTCCTCCGCCATAAACGCACCCAATATGTGTTAGTAATGTGCTGTTTGTTGACCCTCTGTGTTCCCCTCCTGCAGAGTTTAGGAGCCGTTGTTGTGGATGGAGAGACGGGGATGTGAGCAACTATTGAGGGCGGCCAGGGTGCCGGTGAGCCGCTCCCCACCACCCCACCCCATCTGCTCAGTGTGCGGGATGAGCTTCGAGGGGCTGAGCTTCGATGGAGGACCACATGACTGGGCTCAGCAAGGAGAAGCGTTATGAGTGCGACGTGTGTGGCAAGGCCTGCCGGAGCCCGAGCCAGCTGGAGATCCACCGGCGGGTTCACACGGGAGAACGCCCTTTCAACTGCTCAGAGTGCAGCAGGAGCTTCACCCGCTACAGCAACCTGTTGCGGCACAACCGCGTGCACTCCTGCGAGAGGCCCTTCACCTGTTCTGAGTGTGGCAAGAGCTTCAAGGGGACGTATGACCTGAAGATCCACCGCCGGGCGCACACCGGGGAGCCACTCTACACGTGCAGCGACTGTGGCAAGGGCTTCTCCCTCTCCAGCAGCCTGCTGGCACACCAGAGCACCCACACCGGCGAGCACCCCTATACCTGTGCCCAGTGTGGCAAGGGGCTTCACCCACTCCAGCAGCCTGCTGAAGCACCAGCGCACCCACACTGGTGAGCGTCCCTACATCTGTGCCCAGTGTGGTAAGGGCTTCAACTACTCCCACCACCTGCTGGAGCACCAGCGCACCCACTCTGGCGATCGTCCCTACACCTGTGTCCAGTGCGATAAGGGCTTCACTAGGGCCAGCAGCCTGCTGAAGCACCAGCGCACCCACACCGGCGAGCGCCCCTACACTTGTGCCCAGTGCGGCAAGGGCTTCACCCGCTCAGACAGCCTGCTGGAGCACCAGCGCACCCACACCAGGGAGCGCCCCTACACCTGCGCCCAGTGCGGCAAGGGCTTCACCTGCTCCGCCAGGCTGCTGTCGCACCAGCGGGTGCACGCCGGTTACTGTCCCGTCCCCAGCCCAGTGTGTGGAGAGCGCTTTGCCATGGCCTCCCATGCCCTGTCACACCAGCGCCTGCACACCAGTGCCCAGCCCTACGGCTGCTCATACTGTGGTAAGGCGTTTGACAGCTCGCGGGGGTTGCGGCAGCACCGACGGGCCCACACCGGAGAGCAGCTGCTCCCAGTGTGACAAGAGAGCATGGGGGCTGCGGGAGCACCAGCGGATACCCACCAGAGGGAGACCCTTTGTGTGTGCTTAGTGTGGCAAGGGTTTCACCCGCATGTCTAGCCTGTGGCAGCACCGGCGTACCCACAGTGGTGAGCGTCTCTTCACCTTCCCATCCTGTGGTAAGGGCTTCACCAGCCTTGACCACTTGCTGCAGCACCAGCGAGTCCACACCGGCCAACACCCCTTCACCTGCCCGCTCTGTGGCAAGGCCTTTGCCCACTCCTCCAGCCTGCTGGCACACCACCTCGTGGATAGGCGCTGTTAGGTAAACACAAAATGCTGGAAGGAATGGGTAATGTTTATGGTCAAGACCCTCCTCAGTCTCGACCTGAAATGTCACCCAGTCCTTCTCTCCAGAGATGCTGCCTGACCAGCTGAGTTACTCCAGTATTTTGTGTCCTTCTGCAGTTCCTTGTTTTGAAACCATTCTGGTTAACCATATCTGCACCTTCACCAAAGCCTCCACATCAGTCCTGTAATGGAGTGACCAGAACTGCATATAATGCTACCTGACCAATGTCCCTTAAAGCTGCACATATACATTCCTTTCTTGTTATCTCACATCCTTTTATCTCATTATTTTCCCTCGCCACTGCCACTTCACTCATCTGCCGATCACCCTCTCATCTGTTAAAATAGTGTCAGTCTGAAAAAGGGTCCTGACCCGAAATGTCACCTATCCATGTTCTCCACAGATGCTGCCCGACTTGCTGAGTTACTACAGCATTTCGTGTTAGAGTCGTAGAGTGATACAGTGTGGAAACAGGACCTTCGGCCCAAGTTTCCCACACTGACCAACATGTCCCAGCTACACTAGTCCCACCTGCCTGCATTTGGTCCATATCCCTCCAAACTTGTCCTATCCATGTAACTGTCTATAACTGTTTCTTAAGCATTGGGATAGTCCCAGCCTCAACAACCTCCTCCGGCAGCTTGTCCCATCCAATACTCCCACCACCCTCTGAAGTGTTTAACCCCCCGTATTTCAGAATTCCATATAAAAAAAATTTACCCCTTCACCTTGAACCCATTCCCTCTGGTCCTCGATTCCCTCACTCTGGGCAAGAGATTCTGTGCATCTAACTAAATTGTGTTCCATACAAGATTCCAGCATCTGCAGTTTCTTGTGTCTCCCTCAACTCTATCCACCTATTACTTTTGAAGAAGGGTCTTAACCAGAAACATCACCCATTCCTTCTCTCTAGAGATGCTGCCTCTCCCTGCTGAGTTACTTCCAGCATTATTGTGTCCATCTATCACTTGCCAGCTTTGTCCATAAACCCACCATCTCTCTTTTTTTTTCCAGCTTCTCCTCCCCCACCCTCTCCAATCAGTCTGAAGAAGGTCCTGACTCAATACTTGTCTGTCCATTTCCCTCTAAGAAGAGCGTGGGAGGAACAGTCCTGGGTCAGGCGGCATCTGTAGAGGGAAGGGAATCCCACCTCTCCTTTCCACACGTTCTTCTTCTCTAATCTCCACACTCCTCACCTACTCCACCCCCCAACACACACCAAAACCCCCCACACCAAGCAGTCTGAAGAAGGTCCTGACCTAGAATATTGCCCTGTCCATGCTCTCCAGTAGGTGCAAAGTTTCCAACCACAACCAGGATATAGTGTCTTATTTTTTTGTAAACACCACCGCATCTGCAGTTTTCCTTATATCTAGACTAGGCGTGCATTTCACCACTACAACTTACGCTCGGCAATCCGACAAGAGCCACTGCTGGCATCTCCCCGGTTGCCAAACATTAATTCCCTACCCATCCCACACTGTCTTTCTGTCCATGGGGGGGGGGGGGGGGGGGGGCCCCCTCTCATTGCCAGAGTGAGGTGACACTCAAACTGAGGAAACAGCACCTCATAGCTTACAGCCCAATAACATGAACATTGGGATTTCATCCAAATTTAAACGGATAATTCTCCTCTCCCCCCACCCCCCCCCCCCCCCCCCCCCTCCCCGGCCCCCCCCCTTCCCCCCCGCCCCCCCCCCCCTCCCCCCCTCCCCCCCACCCTATTGGCCATCTCTTCGTCCTTCCACTGGTCTTCCTCTCTCCCTGGCGAAAGGCTTCAGGATTAAATCGGGAGTCACTGTTTTCCCCCATAATTTACGTATGTTTTTAAAACAATGTTTTAAATGTTTTATTCTCCTAGGTTTTTACATGGGTGGGGGGGGGGGGGGTGTGGGGGGGGGGGGGGGGGGGGGGGGGGGGGGGGGGGGGGGGGGGGGGGGGGGGGTGGGGGGGGGGGGGGGGGGGGGGGGGGGGGGGTGGGGGGGGGGGGGGGGGGGGGGGGGGGGGGGGGGGGGGGGGGGGGGGGGGGGGGGGGGGGGGGGGGGGGGGGGGGGGGGGGGGGGGGGGGGGGGGGGGGGGGGGGGGGGGGGGAGGGGGGGGGGGGGGGGGGGGGGGGGGGGGGGGGGGGGGGGGGGGGGGGGGGGGGGGGGGGGGGGGGGGGGGGGGGGGGGGGGGGGGGGGGGGGGGGGGGGGGGGGGGGGGGGGGGGGGGGGGGGGGGGGGGGGGGGGGGGGGGGGGGGGGGGGGGGGGGGGGGGGGGGGGGGGGGGGGGGTGGGGGGGGGGGGGGGGGGGGGGGGGAGGGGGGGGGGGGGGGGGGGGGGGGGGGGGGGGGGGGGGGGGGGGGGTGGGGGGGGGGGGGGGGGGGGGAGGGGGGGGGGGGGGGGGGGGGGGGGGGGGGGTGGGGGGGGGTGTGGGGGTGGGGGGGGGGGGGGGGGGGGGGGGGGGGGGGGGGGGGGGGGGGGGGGGGGGGGGGGGGGGGGGGGGGGGGGGGGGGGGGGGGGGGGGGGGGGGGGGGGGGGGGGGGGGGGGGGGGGGGGGGGGGGGGGGGGGGGGGGGGGGGGGGGGGGGGGGGGGGGGGGGGGGGGGGGGGGGGGGGGGGGGGGGGGGGGGGGGGGGGGGGGGGGGGGGGGGGGGGGGGGGGGGGGGGGGGGGGGGGGGGGGGGGGGGGGGGGGGGGGGGGGGGGGGGGGGGGGGGGGGGGGGGGGGGGGTGGGGGGAGGTGGGGGGGGGGGGGGGGGGGGGGGGGGGGGGGGGGGGGGGGGGGGGGGGGGGGGGGGGGGGGGGGGGGGCTGGGGGGGTGGGGGGGGGGGGGGGGGGGGGGGGGGGGGGGGGGGGGCTGGGGGGGTGGGGGGGGGGGGGGGGGGGTGGGGGGGGGGGGGGGGGGGGGGGGGGGGGGGGGGGGGGGGGGGGGGGGGGGGGGGGGGGGGGGGGGGGGGGGGGGGGGGGGGGGGGGGTGGAATTGGGGGAAACTTTTTTCCAGTCCACTTTTACCTCAACGGAAATGAGAATTTTTTCTCCTTTGGCTGAGGTGAGGGGATCGCCTGTGAGGACCTCCAACCTCGGGGCCTGTGGACTTAAGAGCCAACTCCGGGAAGCTCCATGCTGTGGAGTGTTCCAATCATTTTCTACGTTCGAAGTTTCCGTCATCGGACCGACGTCAAAGATCAGAAAGCCGCGACTGCGGAGGGTTCAAACAAATCAACAGCCCCGATAAACCGGATTGAACAAAAAGGGAGGAAGATTGATTGAACTTTTTATTCCCTTCCATCAACAGTAGGGAATGTGGGATTCCTCTGTGGTGGATGTTTTCTTTCTGTTCATTTTTATATTGTGTGGCTGTGTCTCTTGGTTGCTTTTTACTTGGTCACTTTTAACTCAAATATGAATGTACCCCTTAATTGGCCACATGGGTTACCAAACCTGACCCAGATCCCAGCCCCCTCCCAACCCACTCACCATGCACCCCACCCCGTGCAAAGGTCCTCACAACTGCCTTCAGAAAAACGGTCATACCCTATATCTACACACTCTTCTGGGTGAAAAAGAATTTTCCCTTTTTTCCGTCATCTCAGTCCTAAAACCTAAATGACCCCCCCCTCCCCCTTATTCTTAATTTGTTAAGAAAGGGGCGGGGCACACCGCACCAATCAGGAACTCGCTGCGGTTCCCGTAGGGGAGCCCGCTTTATTTTTTTTTTTTAATTTTTTCCTTTTTTTTTCTTTTTTTTTTTTAATTATTTATTTTTCTCTTTTTTTTATTTCTTCCTATTTTATATTTCTCGTTATATTTTTAAATTTCTTACGGGGCTCCCGCAGGTGGAAAGCTTCCTCTCCCACCTGGAGTGCGGGGTGAAACTTACCCGAGAGGGAGGGATAGGGGAGAAATAAAGGGGGGAGTAGAAGGGGGGGCAGCGAGGGGGGCCTGACATCGCCCGCGTGGCTTTAATGCCCGAGGGACTTCGCCAAGGCCCGCTTGGGGGCTCCACATTAAGACCCGGAGGCCAGGGCTTTTATGGCCTTGATTCATGGGCGAGTCCACCCCCCCAAAACCAAAACGACGAATCTAGTGATCTTGCGTGAAAGAAAATAATCACACCCATGGTTGTCTACGATGATTCCAAGTTTAAGTTCACAGAGTTTTTAAACCAGTTCCCAACGGGTAATGTCTAAGTTGCCGTTTACCTAGAACTTCTCATTTCTGCGATGTACCCAAGTTCCTCTCCCGAGTTATTAACCAAGTCGTCTTTCCTTCCTCTCCACCCCCGAGTTACTACTCACCACTTGAGCCAACTGTGAAATGAAAGCCTGTTTTAAAATAAAGTATGAAATAGAGGAGCTGGACAGCATCTCATAAGTAATATTAATTTATTCTGATCTGTATTGAAAGTTATTCAATTTCCAGAACATAAAAAAAAACTCTAGCAGGGAAAAAAAATCCCCTCGGGGCCCCCGCACTCACTGCATTTGCCAAGCAAAGGGGAGGCTGGGGCGAAGCCCAGTGTTGTTAAAAAGAAGACAACTTCCATCTGCCGGCTCTTTAAGGATTAAAGAAAGATAGAATTCAGCAGCGCCTGACACAGCCGCACTATTGAATAAATGACCTACCAAGGTGCAAATAAATGCGCACCGACCCGTGCCCCCGGCGGGGGCCAATTCCACATCTCACCTACCTCTCAGCTCTATCAACTCTGGATTGGACACTATCCCTCCGTCATGATATTTTACATCATCGGGATATACGGGTGTGGCATACATCCTCTCATCCTACTCAGGAGAGTCATTGTTGTTTCCCCAGCATGTGTGTTCACTTTATTTTGTCACCAGCACAAACATCTGCCCTTCCTTGTGTAAGACATTATTTTGTATCCGTAGCGGTTGATTGTCCGCTCCCTTCAGTTTCCCTCCCGCCCCAGGGGGTCGGGACGGGAGCTGGAGGTGGTTGACTCTGGGGATGGAAAGGTGGGGGTGGGGGGGGGGGGGGGGGTGGGGGGGGGGGGGGGGGGGGGGTGGGGGGGGGGGGAAAGGAGTTGGAGGGGGAGAGGAAGGGGTGGGTTGGGTGACTTAGTATGGGGGGAAGACAAGTGCAGGGGAGAGGCGTAATGACTGTGTGGTCAGACCACTCTAACTTGTAGAGCTAGCCCCCCCCGTACAAAAGCCCGCTGAGACTCCCAGACCCCAGGGTTATGCATGGGTCGAGCGCTCGCACAAAACAGCACAATAACCCCCTCCTCTCCCGTCCACCCCCCCCATGGGCCGGGCAACTGATCGCAAGGCTTAAGAGCGTCAGAAACCAGCGGGCAGACAGAGGGGTGACAAACAAATCAAAAAACGCCCCAAACACCACCCAACACAAACAACCCTACCCAACCCCACCACCCCCTCCACCCCCAACT
>CM069170.1:13925605-14015958 GCA_035221665.1 Okamejei kenojei
GCATAAAGATAAATTTAAGTCCTGTGCTTGCAAAGTTAGACCAGGTAGTAGGTATAGCTCATAGTGTGTTCGATAATGATATCATTAAAAGTAATGGTTATTTATCTTCCGGACATCCTGGGTCAATTCAAAAATCTGATGTGGTTTTACTTTAGATTTACTGACAGGGCCCCAATTTTGGAGTACTTATCAAGTAGGTTCCAACTGGTGCTGCAGTCCCTGTTCGGTGGGGGGACAGCAGAACCAAGTCGTCTGCTTAAACGAGATTTTACTCTCCCATCCAGAAGACAGAGGCCCGGGCGCTGTGCTCTGGTTCCAACTTCTATGCCTATTCGTTGATATTACATTAAACAGTGTCTGGCTCAGATTGCAGCCTGGTGTGATGCTCTTCTCTGGGCGAAGAGATCAGTGCATTTGTCCCCAATTTTAACGCCACACTTATTATAGATTACGTTGACTTGATCAGGTCAGATACCTTTCCTCCTATACCACCAACAGGGGTTTTTAATAGAGCCCTTCATGCCAATTCTGAGTCAAATGCTTTCTCAAAGTCAATAAATAACGGCAAATATTTTTCCATTTCTTGCTTGTGTATATGTTTTTAATGAGTGTGGAAGGTATTTGGGAGGAAGCCAATTTGGTTTATATGAGAATGTTGTATTTGTTAAGGATCCTGCCTTTGTTATTTATGAAATTTCCCTTTAGAATTACAAGAGAAAAAATTTAAGTATTTGGGCATCCAAATTCTAGGAACTATAACTCGTTACTCAAAACGCAACTAATGCTTTATTAACTAAATTAAAGGGTTGATTAAATTTTGGGAAAAACACTGCAGATGTCTTTAATGGGCAAATAAACGCGATAAAAAAATGATCTTCTTACACAAATATTGTAACCTCTTTTCAATCAATCCATTGGGAAAGGGAATAGGAAATTAAAATGTTGGGAGATATGTTATGAAAATTGGGAACATTTTATCATTCAACAACTACAATTAAATTATAATTGAAAGTAATATTATTTCAAATACCTTCAAATTAAAGATTTGAAAAAAAAGTATATACAAGGATATCAAACTTTAAACCCCAGATTTTATTGGGGGAAGGAATGAATAGAAAGGCTGAATCAAGCAATTTAATATCTTACTGGTATAATATAATTCTAAATATAGAAACACCAATGACAGAAGGCAATGAGAAAAGGATGGGAAAACACGAAGTTATTGATAAAAATTCCGAAACGATAGATGGGATAAAAATTTATTATATGTAAACAAATTGTTCAATGTATGTAAGGACATAACCTAATTCAATTTAAAATTTACATAGATTATATTATTCGAAAAACAAGACTGAATAAAATATTTTCAATTGTTTTCCCCATTGTGACAATTGTCTAACTAAAATGCCACTATTGGCACATTCCTTTGTCTCTTGTACAAAAACTATAAATTTTGTAATGAAATTTTTTGGAATTTTTACAACAATATTTAACACATAATTGAATACCCCAATCAGAAATTGATTATCTTTGGATCAATGGAAGAGGGAAGTAAGGGGAAATATAGTTATTCCAAGAAGCTTTTCTTAATACTATGGTCTAATATCAGCAAAAAAAACTTAACTTAAAGTTTGGGAAAAACGCACTTGCCAACATTCAATATTGTGGATCTCAAGCTGTCTGAACGTTACATTTTGAAGAAATGATGATTCCTTATAGGCAAAGTAGACCAATTCTTAAAGATTTTGGTCTCCTTTTATCAACTTTTTACAAGATATGGTGCAACATAACTTAACTTAGAAATATTAAATGGTTTAGAACTGTGGTGAGGAATGGGCTAGAAATACGAGTAGGTAGATCTCTCTATCTCTTTTTCTTTACTTCTCCTTTTCTTTCATTTTTTAGCTTCTCATCTCTGTCCTTTTATTTCTTTTGCTTTCTGTTTTACCCCTCGCTTGTCTATCTATTCCAATAACACTCTTTATTTATTTTTTCTCTCACTGTTCTTGTATTATTAATACAAAAGTATGAAAAGTTGTACAAGAATGAATATATGTATTTATGTATTAGTGTACTTAAGTACCAGACTATTGTACTTCTAACAAAAATAATTTAAAAAAATCTGGTTCTTTACTGACACTTAATCCAGAATATTGCTTCTCCCTGGTAGGCCTCAAATACAAGATGCTCTAAGTCCATCACTAGGCACTCTCATAAGTCCCTTTCTTGGGGTCCCAGTTACCAAACTTGATTGTCCCAGTTTACCTGCTGTTGAAATCTCCTGTAACAAAACCACAGCATTCTTTTGCTACATGCAATTTTAACTCTTGATTCAAATTGCATCCTATGTCAGGCTACTGTTTGGGGGTCTTTAGTTAGACCTATTAGTGTATTTTACCATTCTAATTCCTTAGTTCTATTCCATACTGTCACACATCTCCTGTTTCATGTCCCCCTGGCAAGGGGACTGAATTTCATTCCTCACCAACAGGGCCCCACACCCCTTCTGCCACTGTCTGGTCTTTTCGATAGGAGGTATTACCTTGAATATTCATTTCCCAGACCCTGGGCCCTCTTGAAGCCATGTCTCTGTAATTCCCACAACATCATACTTGCCAGTTTCTAACTGAACCTCAAGCACGTCCACTTTATTTCTTATACTTTGCGCATTCACATACAACACTTTATGACCTCCGTATTCACTTCCCCCCCTCGGACCGTTCGCAATTGGCCCGACCTTACTGTTGTCCCTTCTTTCGAGCTTTCCTTCCCATTAATTTGAGATTCTTTTGTAACTTATCCTGTAGTCACTTCCCCTTCAACTATACATCTTATTCACCCAATTTGTCAATCCCTCCCCCCCCATTATTTAATTTAAATCTCACTCGTGTAGCCCTAGCAAACCTGCCTGCCAGAATGTCAGTCCCCCTCCATTAAGGTGTAACCCGTCCCTTTTGTACAGGTCACCCCTACCCCAGAAGCGATCCAGTGGTCTATAAAATCTAAATCCTTGTCCCTGCTCCAGCCCCTCAGTCCACTCATTCAGATCCCCCATCTCCCTGTACGTCCTCTCTAGCACGAGGTACTGGAAGCAATCCAGAGATTACCACCCTAGAATTCCTGCCTTTCAGTCTTCCCAACCCTCTGAATACATGTTGGAGAACCTCCTTCCTCTTCTTCCGATTGTCGTTTGTGCCTACGTGCACAACTACTGCCAGCTGTTCCCCTTCTCTTTCTCTCGAGGATGTTCTGAATTTGGCTCGTGACATCCTGAACCCTAGGGGGCACCAGGGAGCAACAGACGATCCTCTCCCTCTCGTCTGCCGCCACAGAATCTCCCGTCTGTTCCTCAGGACAATGGCTGCTGTCACCCACCACTATGGTTCTACCCGATGTCAGTCCTCGCTTGTCGAATCGCAGCTGTAGGTTTGGAGCCACCGACGTGTCCGCCGCTTGTCTCCCCTGAACAGTTTCCCAGAGGGCTGTACCTGTTTTTCAATAGGCACAGCCACCTGGGTCTCCTGCACTCCAAGATTACCACCCTTTCTCTCAGTCAACACCTTCCTTCTTCCCGTATCCTCGGCGTGACAACCTCACTGTAGGTTCTGTCCAGGAAACTCTCGTTTTCCCGGATGGCCCTGAGGTCATCCAGCTGCTTTTCCAGTGCCTCAACGCGGTCCTTCAGGAGCTGAAGCTGGACGCACTTGCCACAGTTGTAGCAGCCAAGAGGCTCCATTCGTGTCCCTGGGCTCCCACAGTCTGGTAGCCTCACGCTATTTCATCTGTCCAGACATGTGTTTCACCCCTACCCCAGAAGAGATCCCATGGTCTATAATCTTAAATCCTTGCTCCTGCTCCAGCCCCTCAGCCACACATTGAGCTTTTTGCGTAGTCTCTTCTCCTCCAGCCTCCTCGCTGAAGACTCTCGAGCCACAGACGCACTTTACTCAACAAGGCTGCTCCCTTAGCAGCGTCTTGCTAATATTGACTTATAACATTGTCCGAATTTATCAATTTACAAACCAAATTCCTCAGTTTTCAACTGTTTTCCCACCTCTGACTCGCCTCCCCCCCCCCACGGCTTCAGCCAATCAGCGCTTGTCCCTGCTTTTCTTTGATTCTGCATGTCCAAGATCCAGGTAAGCTCTGGGCTTAAGTTTATTTTATTTATAGGAATGTCTTGTAGATTTTTGAATTGTGCTCTCCAGATATCACAGTCTTGAATTGGTAATGTTTGTAGTTTTGTTGTGCTCAGGTCATTCCACATATCCCAAAATTGGTTTGGATTTAGGGAATTTTTCAATTTCTTCAAATCTTTTTATGAGTGTAATTTTGTGTTTTGGTCCTAATATGTGTTTATATCTTTTAAGAGTTTCATTATATCTAATACGCAATTCTGGATTGTTTGGTTGACGGTGTTTTTGGTTCGATATTTTTCCTCCGATCTTTTCTAACACTTTTACACTCATTGTCGAACCATTTTTGCATGCTTGTGTTTTTGATCATTTTTCACTTCTGTTTCACAAGGTCAGCTTTGATGGCTGCCTTAGTCACATATAAAAACAGAGAAAATAGGTGCAGTAGGAGGTCATTCGGCCTTCGAGCCAGCACCGCCATTCATATAATGATCATCGGATGATCGTCCCAATCAATAACCCTTGCCTGCTTTCTCCTTCCCATATCCCTTGATCCCTTGTCTCATATAGTTTGACATGAATTTCAATATTTTATTTGTGAGATCAGGTGAATTCAGATGATTTATTTTATAAAGCTTATTGGGCTCCTTTTTTACGTCTTTAGTTTGAACAGGAAATTTTAGGTACACGTTGATTTGACTATGGTCTGAAATAGGGGACTGCTGCCCAACACTGATTAGTACATGGGTCATGTCAGTATTGCGTAGTCCACCATGCTAGACCCAAGAGCTGAGGAATATGTAAACCTTCCCAGCGAGTCCCGTCTGAGCCTACCATTAACTATGTACAGGCCCAAGGCTCTACAGAATGCACTAACTCTCCACCACTTTTATATATTCACAGTCAAGTTGTTTTGGTTAATGACAGTTGGTGTGACATAGAAGGGGGTTTGACCGAACACATGTTTGTTGCCTTGTGGGTCTATGGAATCGGGTTCACATCCGGTCCTTGCATTCAGGTCTACACATAGTAAGCACATTTCCCTGGGCCTGGAAAAATGATTGATTTCCATGTGGAGAGTTTCAAATTTATCCTCTTCAAAATAATGGCGACTGTATTGGTAGGTAGACGGCACATAGATATGTATCTTTTCCAGTTATTCCAATTTTTTTAATCTAGTTTTTCAACTATAGATGTAATTTTCCCTGTTTTATTGATGTAATGTGACTGTCTATTCTTCTTTGTACCACACGACTCCCCCGGAGGTTCTGCCCATATGTTATATCACTAGTTTTTACTGAGGCACCCATGGCTTCCATGGTACCCTGAAGGGCAGTGATGGACGTATCCTTTTGGTACAATGTTTCTGTTAATATCATTATATCAGTGTTTTCTATAGACTTTAGGAACTCTCAGGGTTCCCAGTCTTCATCCCGAAGATGAAAAGTAGAGACCCTGGCTATCCAGCAGCCTATATGAAATGAACTAATATAATTTTTTATTTATATTCATATTTAAAAAATATATATTTTGTGGGACAGGTGCAAAAAACACATTTTTTTTTTTTCTATAAATGGGGAATGTTAGGTAAAGTTTTGGCACGCCATGGTAAGGCAGACTCGTAATGCCACCTAGTAATAATAACTATATTAATAATAGCAATATCAGTAGTATTAATAGTAATATCAACAGTACTAATTAAGTGTAATCATATGCTGTTTTTTTCAGTTCAGTCCTCGGAAGGGACTGTTTTATTTATTTATTTATATATATATATTATATATAATATATATATATATAATATATATATATATATATATATATATTATATATATAATATATTATATATCTATATATATCCTTTGTTACCACTGAAGTCGGGAACATAGGGCGTGCAGCAGGTGCTTGATCTCTCCCATCCCCGAGGTGGTCCGCGACTGTGGCTGGAATGATGAGCCGGGGGCAATGGCAGCCCTGGCTGGGCTGTTATGTCTCCTTGCAGTTTGGTGGGTGATCCTGACATGGTGGGGGGTAGGAAGCCCAGATTGGCCTCTTGGGTTCCCATTGATCGAGGGGGTGGGAAGTTTACGTCCCAGGGTAGTATCTTTGAGGTTCTTTGGCGAAGACCCTCACCCCCTGCCTGTTTTTTAGATGTATTCCGTCATGGAGGCCCATGTACCGATGGTCGGGTGGTGGGGCCAATTGGACCATTAGGGAGGGCGGCACATCCTCTGCTGATCTCATGTTGGTGTTGTGAATCACATGGAGTGGGGCATCTGTCCTGGGGCAGCAGGGTAGAGATCATAATCTCGAATCATGGGAATTCCTTGCTGGCTGGCCAAGGGTTGAGGGCTCCCGATGGTTTCTTTGCTCCGTACCCTCATTGCATGGTCTGTGGTGCTGCACATTTTAACCAATACCTGGCGACCTGGGAACAGCCTCTGGGGTCCAGAAACTTCCCGTTGGAATTCAGTCAGTAGGGACTGGGGGTTTTGCTCTTCAACTGGGGGGCAGGTGAAGGTTGCCTGTTGACTGTGTACCTGGGGCAAGCTGTGTAACAGAAGGGGTGTCCAGTAATGGTGTATAGGTGGGCTGAGTGCAGATCAGAGAGGTTGGAGCAGCCATAGGAAGTGAGTCAGCAGCTGGGCTCTGTGTTTTTTTCATGGGTCCTTTTTGTGAACTTCTGGGTGATTGTCCCTGACATTCTGGAGCTGCTTGTCAAATTATTTTCCCTGCTTATTTATATCCACCTTCATTTGGCTATTTAGGCACGGAGTGCACAGTTTTCTTGTCTCAGCTCTTCCAGAGTTCTCTTCATCTCAGAGGCGGTAGTCTCATTTTTCGGCATCAGCTATTTGAAATCCTCTTTCAGCTGGTTTGAGGTTGCTTAGCCCCTCTCTCTGTCCCTCTCTCTCTGTCCCTCTCTCTCTGTCCCTCTCTCTGTCCCTCTCTCTGTCCCTCTCTCTGTCCCCTCTCTCTGTCCCTCTCTCTCTGTCCCTCTCTCTGTCCCCCTCTCTCTGTCCCTCTCTCTGTCCCTCTCTCTGTCCCTCTCTCTCTGTCCCTCTCTCTGTCCCTCTCTCTGTCCCTCTCTCTGTCCCTCTCTCTGTTTTTTTTTTGTTTGTTTTTTTGTTTTTACCCTGTGTTTGTTCTGTTCTCTCTGGTCCCTCCACTCTCTGGCCCCTCTCCCCTCTCTCTGTCCCTCTCTCTCCCTCTCTCTGTCCCTCTCTCTCCCTCTCTCTCTGTCCCTCTCTCTGTCCCTCTCTCTGTCCCTCTCTCTGTCCCTCTCTCTGTCCCTCTCTCTGTCCCTCTCTCTCCCTCTCTCTGTCCCTCTCTCTCTCTCTGTCCCTCTCTCTGTCCCTCGCTCATCTGTCCCTCTCTCTTGTCCCTCTCTCTGTCCCTCTCTCTCCTCTCCCCCTCTCTCTGTCCCTCTCTCTGTCCCTCTCTCTGTCCCTCTCTCTCTCTCTTGTCCCTACTCTCTCTCTGTCCCTCTCTCTGTCCCTCTCTCTGTCCCTCTCTCTGTCCCTCTCTCTCTGTCCCTCTCTCTGTCCCTCTCTGTGTCCCTCTCTCTGTCCCTCTCTCTGTCCCTCTCTCTGCCACTCTCTCTCTCTCTGCCCCTCTCTCTGCCCCTCTCTCTGCCTCTGCCCTCTCTCTGCCCCCTCTCTTCTGCCCCTCTCTCTCCTGCCCCTCTCTGCCTTGCCTGCCCCCTCTGCTCCCCTCTGCCCTGCCCCTCTGCCTGCCCCTCTGCCTGCCCCTCTGCCTGCCCCTCTGCCTGCCCCCTCCCCTCTGCCCTGCCCCTCTGCTCTGCTCTCTCCGTCTCTCTCTCTCTCTCCTCTCGTTCTCTCTCTCTCTCTCTCTCTCTCTCCGTCTCTCTCCCTCCCTATCCCCCTCCCCCTCCCCCCTCCAGCATTTTTGTCTACCTTCCTTATTTACTGAAGTAAATCTCCACATAAACTACATGTCTGGGGGTAAATAAATGTTATAAACATCTCTCAGTGTCTGGCCCCCCCCCTTTGTAAATAATCAATAAATCTTTTAGTTCTCTTCTGTTGCTCTTTAAAATGTACCCAATCCTCTTTCCTCCCGCTCATCTTTGCTATGTTGTACTTCTTTTATTTTTACACTGTCCCCTGACTGCCCTTGTCAGCCACGATCACCCCTTACTCCCCTTGGAATCTTTCTTCCTCTTTGGAATGAACCAATCCTGTACCTTCTGTATTATTCCCAGAAATACCTGCCATTATTGTTCCCCCGCCTGTTAAAGTGCAACCCATCCTTTTTTGTACAATTCGCCCTTCCCCTAAAGCTGACCCCAGTGGTCTTAGAATCTAAATCCCTGCTCCCTGCACCAGCTCCTCAGCCACACATTGAGATCCTCTATCTCCCTGTTCCTTTCGTCACCAGCACGAGGAACTGGAAGCAAACCGGAGATAACCACCCTGAAGGTCCTGCTTTTCAGCCATCTTCCGAGTTCTCTGAAGTGACGCTGTAGAATGTCTTTCCTCTTCTTCCCTGACGCCATTTGTGCCAACATGATCTACCACTTCCGGCTGCTCACCTTCACCCTTTAGGATGCTCTGCAATTGGTCCGTGACATCCTGGATCCTGGCACCAGGGAGGCAACACAGTATCCTTGACCCCCACTGTTGCCGCAGAAACCCCTGTCTGTCCCCGACTACCATGGCTCTGCCTGACGTCTGTCTCTTTGGTTATGCCTCAGCGTCACCTTTTGACTCGCAGACCTGTCCCTTCTCTCTTCGGGTATCTTCTGTGTAACGATCTTACTCTAGGTCCTGTCCAGGATTTTCCCGGATGATCCTGAAGTCATCCAGCTGCTTCTCCAGTGCCCAACACGATCCTTCGGGAGCTGAACCTGGACACACTTTGCTAGAGGCAGGAAACGTTCCCGATGCTGGAGGAGTTCAGAACCAGGGGCCATAGTTTAAGAATAAGGGGTAAGTCATTTAGAACGATGAGGAAAACACTTTTTCACACAGAGAGTTGTTAGTCTGTGGAATTCTCTGCCTCAGAGGGTGGAGGAGGTTGGTTCTCTGGATACTTTCAAGTGAGAGCTAGATAGAGCTTTTAAGAAAGCGTAGTCAGGGGATAAGGGGAGGAACGGGGTACAGTTTGTGGATGATCAGCCGCGATCACATTGAATGGTGGTGCTGGCTCGAAGGGCTGAATGGCCTACTCCTGCACCTATTGTCTATATTTCTATGTAAAAGCTTTTCATTCCATATCACCGTCTACATCTCTCCTGTGACTCCTAGTCTGAGGAAGGGTCTCGACCCGAAACGTCGCCCATTCCTTCTCTCCAGAGATGCTGCCCATCCCGCTGAGTTACTGCAGCATTTTGTAGTGTGGCCCCCCTTGAGGTTTTATCTCAGGTTTGCAGCCTCTGCAGCTGCTGTGATTGTTTCCCCTTCCCCCCCCCACGTGGTGTAGGAGTCGCAGGGGTGGGGCCGGCCGTGCCGTGGCAACCGTTGCTAGGGTGGGATGGGCGACTCCGATTGGTGGAGGGCGCTGTCCGTCCGTGTGGCGGGGACGCAGCTCTGATTGGTCGGACACATGGAGGGGCGGGACCTGGTCCTTTGTGTCGTGAGACAAAGAGGCGGGGGGCCTCCGCTCAGCGCCGGGAGCTCAGGTGGGAACAGTCGCCACCACCACCACTTGGCCTCGCGTCCTTTCCCCTCCGCCTCCTCCCTCCCTGAGGGCGGATCCTGCGCCGAGGAGCCGGAGACCGAGGCATGGCGGGCGGAGGGGGAAGTCAGTGAGTGAGTCTGGGCGCTCTCTGGTCTTCCTGGCGGCGGGAGGCCACGGCGCAGTGTCTCTGGTCCTCCGACTGCAGCGTTAACCTGGTGGCGGGAGACCAAAGGTGTAACCGATCCAGGTTCCCCACAAATGCTGGCTGGGGGCAGTGCCGGCCATAGATCCTATAGCAAGCAAGATAGACCACTCTCCTTCTAAATGCAATGGGCTGAATACGCAACGGAGAGTAACGAGGGCCTTTTTTTAAAATCCATTTCAGTAACCCGACCCGACGACCCAACTCGCAGTGTAATCAGCGTTGCAGGGAATCAGTTTTTGTTAATAAATTATAATTCTGAAAATGAGAAGATTTTCCCAAATAACTTATTTTTTACGAGGATGTTTCCGTAACTGGCTTCCGTCTCCACATTAGCATCCTGTGGTGCGGAGACGCCCCCCAGGGCCGCCCCCCTTCTTCCTCATCTCACCCCGTCCCTTCTCCCCCTCACCCCCTCCTCTTCCACCCCCCTCTCCCCTCACTCTCACCATCTACCCTTCCCTTCACTTCCACTGTCATTCCCCTTCCCCACTTGCCTTCTCACCACCTCTCCACTCCTCCTCCCCCCCTCCTCCCCCTCCTCTCCATCCCCCTTCACCCCCCCCGACCCCCTCCCTGTTGGTGGCAGGCTGCGGTGCACCGTCTCTGGTCCACCAACTGCAGCACCCTTGGTGGCGAGAGCCTGCGGTGCACCGTCTCTGGCCTCCTACAGCACCCCCTCCTTCATCCCTGCTCCCCACCGCCTCCACCTCTCTCTGTCCCCTGCCCTTCCCTCCCCCTTCGAGCTCTAGCAATGTTCACATGTTAGTAATGTCCTGTTTCCCAGCTTGTTTCCCCTTTGTGTTCCCCTCCTGCAGGGTTTAGAAGCCGTTGCTGTGGACGAAGAGACAGGGACGTGAGCAGCCATAGAGGGTGGCCAGGGTGCCGAGGGTGCCGGAGAGCACCCACCCCATCTCTCGGTGTGGGGCCTGTGCTTCGAGGGACTGAGCTTCGATGGAGGACCACATGTCGGGGCACAACAAGGAGAAGCGTTATGAGTTGCGACGTGTGTGGCAGGGCCTGCTGGAGCCCGAGCCACCTGGGAGACCCACTTGCGGGTTCACACGGGAGAACGCCCCTTTTGACTGCTTGGAGTGTGACAAGAGCTTCAAGACGGCGAGTGACCTGAAGATCCACCAGCGAGTGCACACGGGCGAGAAGCCCTATGGCTGCTCCACCTGTGGCAAGAACTTTTCCCATTTGACGGGGCTTGCGGGAGCACCAGTGGGTGCACAGCAGTGAGCGGCCATTCACCTGCTCCGACTGCAGCAAAGGCTTCAAGTCATCCAAGGACCTGAATGGTGCACAGGCGTCTGCACACCGGGGAGCGGCCCTACACCTGCAGCGACTGCGGCAAGGGCTTCACCCAGTCTGCAACCTGCTGCAGCACCAGCGAACCACACTGGCGAGCGCCCCTTCACCGCGTCCAGTGCGGCAAGGCTTCAATCAGTCCAGCAGCCTGCTGGAGCACCAGCGCACCCACCGGTCGAGCTTCCCAATGCGGCAAGGGCGGAACGCCCCTACACCTGTACCCACTGCGGCAAGGGCTTCACCAGCTCCACCAGGCTGCTGTCCCACCAGCGGGTGCACGCCAGCGACCGTCCGGTCCCCGCCTAGTCTGCGGAGAGCGCTTTGCCATAGGCCCTCCCATGCCTTTCTCACCAGCACGTGCACACCAGTGGCCAGCCCTACGACTGCCCGTAACTGTGGTGAGACATTTGACAGTTCGCGGGGTTTGCGGCAGCACCAACGGCCCACGCAGGCGAGCAGATGCTCCCACTGTGACAAGAGAGCATGGGGGTTGCGGGAGCACCAGCGGATACACACCAGAGAGAAAACCTTTGTGTGCGCTGAGTGTGGCAAGAGTTTCACCCGCATGTCCAGCCTGTGGCTCAGCACCAGTGTACCCACAGTGGTGTGAGCGTCCCTTCCCCTGCCCGTCCTATGGTAAGGGCTTCCCCCTCCACCTGGTGGAGCACTGGCGAGTCCACACTGGCCAGCACCCCTTCACCTGCCCGCTCTGTGGCAAGGCTTTTGCCAGCTCCTCCGGCCTGCTGGCACACCGCCACGTGGATAGGCGCTGTCAGGTAAACACAATATGTTGGAAGGAATGGGTAACGTTTCTGGAGGAGACTCCTCGGACCCGAACTGTTTACCCTCCCCAGAGATACTGCCTGTCCCGCTGAGATTCTCCGGCGTTTTGTGTCCTTTGTTGTGCACCAGCATCAGTCATTCCTTGTTTTTAAACAAGTCTGGTTAACCATCTCCTGCACCATCCCCAAAGCCTCACATCAGTCCTGTAATGGAGTGACCTGGACTATACACAATACTCCCCTCCAAATGCTACCTGACCAATGTCCTTAAAGCTGCACATATACATTTCTCTCCCCTCTGTTGAAAAGTTACCACTCAGATTCCTATTAAATCTTTTTTTCCCTTCACTTGAATCCATGTCTTCTGGTTCTCGATTCCCTCACTCTGGGCAAGAGATTCTGTGCATCTGACAACTTCTGTTCTTTTACATGTATTTTTAATATTTATTTTATGAAGCATTTGTACAAAAAAACAATTGACAGTTTTACAGCTTTGTGAACAGCTTCAATTTTAACATTTTCCAAAAAAGGCATTGCATTGAAAAGAGAGAAAAAAGGAAAGAAAATAAGAGCGGCCATTGACCCACCCATACGGCCGCTCACTCACACCCTAAGAGTAATTTCCATTTTGTTTTCAACTACTGTGTTTGCTCGAGAAAATCAATAAAAGGTGACCTATTAATTTTTTTTAAAAATTGTTCTAGTTTACCATTCAAGATGAACCTAATTCTCTCTTGATGTAATGTGTCTGTCATTTCTGTAATACACATCTTCACAGGAGGAACTGCATCCTTTTTCCAGAATTTAAGTATGAGTTGTTTTGCATATATGTCCGTAGCCGACAAAGTGTACTGAAAAACAGTCAATTTACTACGTACTCTGATATTTCCAGTATTAATCAGTTTTGAGTCTGGCTCTAATGGGATTTTCAGTATATTGGAGAGGACGCTGAATACTTACATCAAAAAACATTCTATTTTACTTCGGAGTCACGTGAGTGACTACGTGAAGAAGGCCCGCCTGGCGTGGAACGGCATTACGTCGACGCTGACGGCAGAAGAAAGAGCTGGAGAGGCTAGCTCGTCGGACAGCGGTAGGTACGGAACCGGCAGGTAAGTGCAGTGAAAAAACTTTTAGGGTCTGGAAAAACTCCATGCCTGGTGTATTGAACCAGGATTGAAAGAATTTAAAAACAAAAATAAAATAAAAGAGTAAAAAAGAACAAAAATACTCTGCATAATACAACGGAGTTTAAAAAAGAACATCCCGGGGGAATAACCAGCGATCGGGACGGGAGATAATTACGGAGCCGGTTCCAATACTTGTGACCGTTAAAAAATACGTTAGGGAGTTTAAGATGCTATCACAAACTTTTGGCGGGGGGGGGGGGGGGGGGGGGAATTTTAAATGTCAGAAAGGCCATAATTTAAAAAAGTTAATAAAGGCTTCAGACGAAAATAATGGAAATATTCCCTAACCTACCCTAAGGGGGTTTCACATATAAAAAGGGATGAAATATGGTGGGAATATCTACCTCAGATATTTCTGAAGGTAGTCTCCTTGAGGGGGAAAAAAAACTCAGGAGAAACAAGGACAGTGAAAAATAAAATGCAAAAATGACCCTAAAATGCAATGATAGTGGTGGCTGTCATGAAGTACCCCACCCCAGCACCATATATATATATACTTATATATATAATCACATACACAAGGTGTATGCACAACACCTGAATAAGAAGTGAGGCCATGGAAAATTACCATGGAAACCAAAAATTAGTTGGTCTCACTAAAAGCTGTTATGGTTTAAAACAGCGAATAATGATGAGTTTGAGGCCATGAAAAATAAACATGGAAACTAAAACCTCACCAAAGCTGTAATGATTGAAACAGCAGAATATGATAAAACTTTTATGTTTTTATAAAGATATCAACGGTGAATCCTGTTTATAATATCCATGTCCTCAAATTATATGAGATATAAAGAAATACAATTTCAAAGTATTTCAAACTGGTGCATGGCATTACTATTCAAAAAGAAAATAAAATAAAATAAGACGTTGTGCAAAATAAATAATACTTTAAAATAAAATAAATTGCCATCAGTTTGTGGAGCTCAATGGGAAGAAATATATATAATTTACCAAATCTGCACTATAGATTCGCAGATCAATACAAAATCAGGTTATGTTAAACTCCTGATTATTATGGAATAAACCTGCCTTATGATAAAATCAAAGATATTGATTACAAAAGAACAGACTACTGATCTTTAAACTTTGGGGGGAAAAAACTATGATCCAATGAAAGATTTGATAATGGATTCAAAACAAAGGCAAAGATGTTTTAAACTTGGGGGAAAAACTATGATCCAATGAAAGATTTGATAATGGATCAAAACAAAGGCAGAAGTGGTATATCCAACATAGCCTTATCCAAACCAATATAATTGGGAAAAGAAGGCTTGAAGTACGTTGAAGAGGTGCAAACATCTGGTTTACACAATAAGTTCATGAAATCTCCAATTGTAAGGGGGGATTACAGGTGTATTATGATCATTAATTTAATATAACTAAGGAAGGATTGGTTCACCTGTATAAAGAAAACCTTAAAAATTGATTTTAGGTTTGCACTCAAAACGTAACTCCAATAAAGAAGGGGTACGTACATATATATTATAAAATTACCTCAGTGTAAAGATTTGATGGTATACAGTGGCTTGCAAAAGTATTCATACCCCTTGAACTTTTCCAAATTTTGTCACGTTACAACCACAAACGTAATGTATTTTATTGGGATTTTATGTGTGATATACCAACACAAGTGGTGCATAATTGTGAAGTGGAAGGAAAATTATACATGGTTTCCCAAATTTTATTACAAATAAAAAACTGAAAAGTGTGGCATGCAAAAGTATTCAGCCCCCTGAGTCAATACTTTGTAGAACCACCTTTCGCTGCAATTACAGCTGCAAGTCTTTTGGGGTATGTCTCTACCAGCTTTGGCACAACTAGAGACTGACATTTTTGCCCATTGTTCTGTGCAAAATAGCTCAAGCTCAGTCAGATTGGATGGAGAGCGTCTGTGAACAGCAATTTTCAAGTCTTGCTAGAGATTCTCAATTGGATTTAGTCTGGACTTTTGACTCGGCCATTCTAACACATGAATATGCTTTGATCTAAACCATTCCATTGTAGCTCTAGCTGTATGTTTAGGGTCATTGTCTGCTGGAAGGTGAACCTCTGCCCCCAGTCTCAAGTCTTTTGCAGACTCTAACAGGTTTTTTTCCAAGATTGCCCAGTATTTAGCTCCATCCCTCTTCCCAAGAACTCTGACCAGCTTCCCTGTTCCCTGCTGAAGAAAAGCATCCCCACAGCATGATGCTGCCACCACCATGTTACACAGTGGGGATGGTGTGTTCAGGGTGATGTGCAGTGTTAGTTTTCTGCCACACATAGCCGTTTTTTGCATTTAGGTCAAAAACTTCAATTTTGGTATCATCAGACCAGAGCACCTTCCTCCACATGTTTGCTGTGTCCCCCACATGGCTTGTGGCAAACTGCATACGAGACTTCTTATGGCTTTGTTTCAACAATGGCTTTCTTCTTGCCACTCTTCCATAAAGGCACGATTTTGTGGAGTGCATGACAAATAGTTGTCCTGTGGACAGATTTCCTCTGAGCTGTGGATCTCTGCAGCTTTCTCCCAGAGTTACCATGGGCCTCTTGGCTGCTTCTCTGATCAATGCTCTCCTTGCCCAGCCTGGTGTCAGTTTAGGTGACGGCCATGTCTTGATAGTTTGCAGTTGTGCCATTACTCTTTCCATTTTCGGATGATGGATTGAACAGTGCTCCGTGAGATGTTCAAAGCTTTTAGGGATATTTTTTTATAACTAACCCTGCTTTAAACTTCTCCACAACTTTATCCCTGACCTGTATGGTGTGTTGCCATGGGCTTCATGGATGCCCAAGGAACATTGTTTGTTCACTTAATGTTCTCTAACAAACCTCATGAGGCCTTCACAGAACAGCTGTATCATTCTGAGATTAGATTACACACAAGTGGACTCTATTTCTAATTAGGGACTTCTGAAGGCAATTGGTTGCACTGGATTTTATTTAGGGTAATCAGAGTAAAGGGGGCTGAATAGTTTTGCACGCCACACTGTTCAGTTTTTTATTTGTAAAAAAAATTTGAAAACAATGTATCATTTTCCTTCCACTTCACAATTATGCGGCACTTTGTGTTGGTCTATCATGTTAAAATCCCAATAAATACATTATATTTTGTTTGTGGTTTTAACGTGACAAAATGTGGAAAAGTTCAAGGTGTATGAATACTTTTGCAAGCCACTGTAAAACCATACAAAACATCATTGTATATACACTTTCACAGTGTAAGAACATTTATTAAAATGGAAAACATGGAAATACAGTTGCTATTAACAAATTGTTAATCAATATTACAGGTGCTTGAAATTAATTAAAGTGGGTCAAGCTGTGCAAGTTAAAACATTGTCCAAAGGATTAAACCAGTTCAAGGCTGTTAAACAGATCTGGAGGAACAATTATGCTGATAAATGATCAGCACTTGCACTAAAGAGGTCATGGTCATGGGTTTATCTTGATTACATTTAAATTGGAAGGTTATATGAGTCAGCAGCAAATTAGTGCTGCAATTACAAACCTGGTGGGAGGCAAGGACCTGACCCATTACATAAAAGCGTATGCTTAGGCATTAATAAAATATTCATTAATTACTATTCTGATTTTAGAAAGTAATTCAGCACCATAAGAGGGGGAAAATTGTTCCATGATAAAAATATGTCTCATTGTTGTTGACATTCTTTGTCCCTCCATTAGGTTAGGTAAAGAACAAATAAAGTTCCAAAAGAAGGAATACAGAAGCTTATAAGAATTGTATGCCTTTGTGAGAGGCTTATGCAAATATCAAATGATACGTTATCATTATTAAAGTAATGTGTATTAAAAAAAGGTTCACAAGCTGCTTCAACTATAAGATTAACAGCTGTTGCAAACTGAAGCAAGTGTTACAGATGACGTACAGCTTCTGTGAATGTTTGGGTAAAGATAAGAATATTATATTCTTATAAGAATAATTGATACGTCTCTTGTTGGGACTGCGGACAATAATACCAGGTGAGCATAAATGGATTGTCCTAAGAAAATTTCCAAAACATTTGTATTAATTATTGAAGTATAAGGAGTTATGGATTAAATATCGATTGTTTTATTATGGAAGTGTCCATGTCGTATCAAGATAACAATACCACGGCTGTGGCATATGTTAAAACACACAAGATAAGTCAAATAACAATCATGGGATTATTGAGTAAACAGATGTGGCATATTTTAAAGTTTTAGTCCAGCTGTTTATCTCTAAGGAAGAGACAATGGTATCGGAGACAACAAATTTGGGAGGAAACCCCCCACCCCGCGACATATTGTCATTAATATGGATTACTTACGATTAACTCTGTTTGCATACAGATTAAATCACCGATCTTTCGAATGTTTCTTTGTGGGTAAACCAAGAACAGGGAAGGTGGATGCTTTTCTCTCAAATTAATGAGGAAAAGATGTTCTTTTGTGTTCCTCATTTTGTTTGATAGGGCAGTGTCTGATGAAAATGTAGCAGGACACTGCCAGAGGCATTTTGGTGGCCTAATACGGATCCTTCATGGTTTCATAAATATATTGAGTGATGTTGAACTACTTGTGATGATTCATAGTTGCAGTAATTTATTGAAGTATGAGGAAGGGTCTCGACCCGAGGCGTTGCCTGTCTCCTTTCGGTCTTTGGATGCTGCTGCACCGCTGGGGTCTCCAGTTTTGTGTAACCCTGCAGTAATTTATTGTTGTACAAAGGATCCATGACATGAAAATATGAATTTGACTATCTGCAGGTTGACCAGACATTAACAACAGCTGATGGTTAAAGAAGTCTATGAATGTTTAACTAATATAACAAATAAACAATAAAATAATTATGTATAAAAGAAGTGTTATACCTGCAATTTGCAGAAATAAGTCTCTAAAAAACAATATTTTGTTATAAGAAAATTGGAAGTCTGTGTATACAGTAAAGTTATTTTGTTGGATCATATTAGAATATGGGGGGTGAGTTCCTTGTGGATTTGCATTTTCTGAGTATCTAATTGATAGAGCCAATAATAGGGCTATGGTGTAGAGTGTTACCCGTCCTATTACGGACAATATATTAACCAAGAAGTTATCAGGTGCATTCATAATTGTTCCCGATATGGAAAGGGATATATATGTGGATATTAATATTATATATATATGTGTGTGTATATATATATATATAGTATAATATATATATATTATTATATGTTATATTTATATATATATATATTTATATATATATATATATATATATATATATATATAGTAATATAAATATATATATATATATATATATATATCATGTCAAAATTGTAATATATAAGTCGGGAGATAAATAATCCTGAATTGCCTTAGGCAATGATTCAAAAAAGTTTAAACATGAAAATAATAATGCTGATGACTTTAGTATCAATATAAGAGTGCAAACATTGCAAATGTTACGTTATTAATTGCTGTGGATACAGATTGCATTATCATATATGTTTATGAATTTACCAAACAAAGCACACAAGTAGTAGCTGAAACCAAGGTAAACTATAAGCATATCCTGTCGGCCTTAAGTTGTGTGTGTGTGTGTGAACATTGATGAAATATGTTGAAGTAGGTAAAAGTATCTGTGGTAATGAGACTGCTTAATTACACACAAAAAACCACATTAGGTTCAGAATAACTGATGGTTCTAGAGGAATGTATTCTAGATGGTTAGAAATTGGATACACTCAGTGGAATTAGACACTGAAAGGTGGAAAATCACTCTGTTAATGAGGTAGATACATTCAAAGGAATGGCACGGGGATGAGCCGCTCGAGCAAAGTTGCAAGGCCGCAGGAGGTGTAAATTAATGTTAAAAGTAAAAAGGAACCAGTCATGGTGTCAGGTTTGGACACGGAGTGTTTGGTTCTCTATAATTGTTGCTTTGTCATACCATCAAAATATATATATCAAATTGATATTTTTGTGATTAATCTTACATTTCAATGGAAAGGGCATTACTTTTATTTCTTTATAATGTGAAATAATTTATCACATAAACTTGAGGCAATGTTTGGGGAAAAATGTGTTATTCGCTCGTCACTGTGTTGAATGAGCCGGACTGTCGTATGGAATAAATTCTACGACGTGAAAAACACAGAAAGCTTCAAAATCTTCACGTAGTCACTCACGTGACTCCGAAGTAAAATAGTAAGATTAAACGAGAACTTACCAGATTGAAGTTTGATCTTTATTTTATGAGGAGTAACGATGAGGGATTACGTGCCCTCCACTCCCCACCCTCATAAAATAAATGATCATCTGGTAGTTCTAAATCTATGAGAAGCCTTACTATCTTACTCCGGCTATTGTGTTCTGTGTTTTTCATGCAGCTGCTTTCAAGTATGCCGTTCCAGCGCCAGGCGGGCCTTCTTCACGTAATCCCTCATCGTTACTCCTCATAAAATAAAGATCAAACTTCAAACTGGTAAGTTCTCGTTTAATCTTACTATTTTTATACAGAGTACGAAACTGTGGGTTACGGTGGCTTCTTGAACCTGACACTTATCACAAAGAGGGAAAACACGGGAAAATTTGTGTAGTTTGGTTTTTGGAGACGGCTAAAATGACGGATTTGTTGTACATGACGGCTGGTAGGGTGGAAGGTGAGGACTAGGGGGGGCTCTGCCCTTGTTACGAGTGAGGGGGGGGGGGATGGGGAGAGCGCAGTGTCACAGGGTATCCCCCAATCTCATCACGTACAACAAATAATCCTCCGTCATTTTTGACACCTCCAACGTGACCCCACCACTTGCCGCATCTTCCCATCTCCTCCCCTGACCGCTTTCCGTAGAGACGACCGCTCCCTCCATAACTCCCTGGTCCATTCGTCCCTTCCCACCCGAACCACTCTCCTCTCTTTCCCTTGCAACCGCAAGAAATGCTACACTTATTGCTTTACCTCCCCCTCTTGACTCCATTCAAGGAACCCAAGCAGTCTTTCCAGGTGCGACAGAGGTTCACCTGCACCTCCTACAACCTCATCTATTGCATCCGCTGCTCTAGATGTCAGCTGATCTGCATCGGTTAAGACCAAGCGTAGCTTGGGCGATCGCTTCTCCGAACACCTCCTCTCGGTTTGCAATATTTCAATATTTCAAAATAGACTTTATTCAAGTAATAAATATATACAATACATGAACCGTGCAAAAAATTCATCCAACATTTTTGGAGGCTATACAAATAGTTCAATGGTCTCTGCATTTCTCAAATCTGCCCCCCACCCATGCTGTTGTGGGAAACCTTCCCTTATTTTGAGGGGCGTCTCCACCATACCATGTCCAGCAGCGGAAGGACCCTAGACTGTGGCCCTCCCCCACCGAGCCTGGGCGTTAGCTGCACCGAGCTTCGGTGCATCCCTCAGCACATACTCCTGCAGTCTGCAGCGGGCCAGTCGGCAACATTCCCTGAAGGACATCTCGCTCTGCTGGGCGGTGAACAACGCTTGGGCAGACCAAAGGGCGTCTTTCACCGAGTTGATGACCCTCCAGCAGCACTCAATGTCAGTCTCTGAATGTGTCCCTGGGAACAGTCCGTAAATCACGGAGTCCTCTGTGACGGATCTGTTCGGGATAAAGAGTGCCAGGGACCCTTGCACACTTCTCTAGACTCTTTTTGCAAATCCACACACTGTGAAGAGGTGGGCAACCATCTCCACTCCATAGCAGCCGTCCTGAGGGCAGCATGCGCTGGCAGTGAGGTTCCGATGGTGCAGGAAGGATCTGCCTGGGAGGGCTCCATTAGGTTTTGGTGCTTGTTGGTAAGTTCTGGCGATGAAGCATTTTGCCAGACAAGCTGGGCAGTCTGCTCAGGGAACCATGCCACCGGATCCATTGAGTCCTTTCACTGCAGTGCCTGCAGGACATTCCGTGCTGACCACTGTCCAATGGACATGTGGTCAAAGGTGTTGGTCCGGAAGAACCTTTCCTCAGACGACAGATGGGGCGGCAATGTCCAGCTGACTGGCACATGGTGTGCAATCTGCTCCAGGCCGATCCTTCGCAACATCGGGGATAGGGAGAACCTCAGCAGGTAGTGACACTTGGTGCCCACGTGCTTTGGCTCTACACTCCGCCTGAAGCAGCCACACACGAAGGTGGCTATCAGGGTGAGGGCGACGCTGGGCACGTTTCTACCCCCGTTGTCTGCTGACTTGTACATTGTGGCCCGTCGCACCCGGTCTATCCTCGACCCCCAGATGAACTGGAAGACGGCCCGGGTGACCCCTGTGGCGTAGGAGGGAGGGACAGGCCACACTTGTGCCAAGGTCAGCAGCCCCGAGAGCACCTCACACCTGATGACCAAATTTTTACCCATTATGGAGAGGAAGTGTTGCCTCCACGGCTCCAGCTTCATCCCCACCGTGGCTATCCGTTCCAGCCAATTCTTGTTACACGCCTCAGCCCCCCCCCCCCCCCCCCCCCCCCCCCCCGAAACAGATCCCCAGCACCTTCAAGAAGTCAGGCTTGATGGTGAAGGGGACGGAGGATCTGTCGGGCCAGTTGCTAAAGAGCATAGCCTCGCTCTTCCTGCGGTTCACCCTGGATCCCGTGGCCGACTTAAACTGGTCGCAGATACTAATCAGTCTACGGACCGACCCTGGATCCGAGCAGAAGACAGCGACATCGTACATGTACAGGGAGGTTTTCACTTGAATGCCCTCACTGCCTGGCGATGTCACTCCTCTTATGCTCGCATCCTTCCTGATGGATTCGGCAAAAGGTTCAATACAGCAGACAAACAAGACAGTAGAGGGAGGGCAACCCTGCCTGACTTCAGACCTTACAGGGAAACTATGATTCCCACCCATTGAGTTGGACTGCACTACGGATGTTGGTGTAGAGCGGTTTGATCAAATTTTGGATTCCCTCCCCAAAGCCCTTTTTGGAGAGCACATCCCTCATGTACGTGTGCGATATCCTGTCGAAGGCCTTCTCCTGGTCCAAGCTGACTAGGCAGGTGTCCACCCGTCTGTCCTGCACATAGGCGATGGTATCTCAGCAGCGCTAGGCTGTCTGAGATTTTCCTGCCAGGTACAGCACAGGTTTGGTCCGGGTGGATCACCTGTTCCAGAGCAGACTTGACCCAGTTGGCGATGGCCTTAGACAGGATCTTGTAGTCTACATTCAACAACGTGATGGGTCTCCAATTCTTTATATCCTTCATCTCCCCCTTCTGCTTGTAGATTAGGGTGATGCTGCCCTTCCTCATGGAGTCTGACATGCTGCCAGCTAGAAGCATGTCGTTGTAAACTTCTAGCAGGTCCGGGCCCATCCAATCCCACAGAGCCGAATACAATCGGCCGGTAAGCCATCGCTTCCGGGAGTTTTACTCAAGTCAAAGGAACGGATGGAGCCAGACAGCTCCTCTAGGGTCAGTCGTTGATCCAGACTCTCCCGCTTGCTGTCCTCCAAGACCTCCGTGATCGAGGACAGGAAGTTCTGGGCGGCTGAGACTGTCTGTGGCCTTTTGGTCATACAAATCTGTGTAAAAGGATTTGCAGATCCTCAGCATGTTCATCTGCGAGGATGCTACCGAGCCGTCCTCCTCCCTAAGGCTGTTCACCACAGAGCTCCCACTGTGAACCTTTTGGGAGAAAAAAAGTGAGCACGTCTCATCCTGCTCCACATGGCGGACCTGGATCAAAAGATGATCTTGGAGGATTCAGAGGTAAAGAGCTGAGCTTGCCGGTCCTTCACCTCTCCAAGTTCTTCCATCACATCCACCCCTCTCGACGGCAGAAGGAGCAATTGTTGCAAATCTGTCTGGAGTTGGCACAATTCTCTGTCTTGCTCTCTGAATCCCTTTAACTATAAGGAACCTCTTAATGTTCTCCTTGGTTGCTTCCCACCAGAGTGTCGGGGAGTCAAAGAGGGGCTTCACCGTTCTCCAACATGCGTCGTCCCTCTTTAGCTCCTCGACATTCTCTGGGGTCAACAGTTTCATGTTTAACTTCAACGTCCCTCTGCCTGCCTTTCGGTCCTCCTGTAGGTGACAGGAAGCCTGAAGGAGGCAGTGGTCAGAGAAGAACACCGGCGTGAGGTTGGTGTGTCTCACCGTGACGGCCTTCGTCGTGAAGCCGAAGTCTATCCGAGATCGGGCGAATGCGTCCGCTCTCGACCACGTGAAACGCGGCTGGGACCAGCCTGCAGGGTCGCTGAAGGCGTCGCGTAGCTTTGCATCTTTTACCATCGCCATCAGGAGCATGGACGTACTGTCCAGTCTGTTGTCGGCACTGCCGAATCCTCCAGCCGCATCAATGATACAGTTGAAGTCACCGGCCAAAACGAGTTGCCGGGACGTGGCCCGCAGCACTGGGAGCAGCTGGAAAATGGCCAGCTGCTCACTCTGTGTGGGTGAGGCATACACATTAATCAGCCAGAGCAGAGTACCACGGTACATAACATCCCCCACGAGGAGACGCCCCCCAACCACCTCCCTCACCTCTGTGATAGCGAAGTTCCCTCTCCGCAGCAAGATTCCCAGGCCGGAAGCACAACCGTCATTGCCCCCCGATCACACTGACAGTCCGTGGGTCACCATCGCGACCACCTCCGATAGCAGCGGTGGTATGGCAGCCCGCACTCCTGAAGAAAAGTCACATCTGTCTTGACCTTGGCCAAGTACTGTAAGGTATTTACATGTTACACGTTGGGGGGGGGGGGGGGGGCTACTTATTCCACCCTTTTTGGGCGTGTCACTTCCTCCATCTCCCATAGCTGGGTCACGGTGACTGATTCACTGCTCCCAGAAACACGGTGCTCGGGCCCAACGGCCTCTGCGCTGCTCCCGGTCGCCCGGAGCTGGGGCATATTGGCCGCTGCAATGCTCCCGGTCGCCCGGAGCTGGGGCCCATTGGCCGTTGCGATGATCCTGGGCTCCAGGAGCTGGAGCCCCTCGACCGCTGCACTGTCCTCATCCCTGTTCCCCCTTTCTGCTGGGGTCTTGGCAGTGGTGGGGAGTGTCTCGCTCACCCTGAGGGTGCTGGCAGCAGCCCCTCTTGTCGCCTGTGCATAGGTGCAGGCTCTTTTAGGGCAAGCCCTGTAAAGGTGGCCTGCCTCCCTGCACAGGTTGGAGTTCTTGCTGGCCTGACAGTCCTTTGTCTCATGGCCCTCCGTCTTGCAGTTTTTGCAGACGACTGCAGTGCATTGGGCCATCACATGCCCAGGCTTGTTGTATTTCCTGCACAGCCCGGGTTGCCCCACGTAGCTCATTCCCTCCGAAAAACCGAGGGAGGGTGGAGGATTGCTCCTTTCTTGTCCACCCTCAGCTTTACCTTGACTTGCCACTTGCTCGTCCAAATCCCATGCTGGTCCTTCACGTCCATGCAGTTCCCTGTTCCCCCGACGTAGCGAGCAAGGAAGGTGAGGATATCCACTACGGGCACATGTGGGTTGAACATGTGCACCGTGATCAACCTTTCCTTCTGGGTGGGGAAGGTGAAGAGCGGCTGCACTTTCAGCAGCGACAGCGGGGCTTCATTCCCCTTCTCCCGGAAGTCTTCCATCAACCTCTGCCATCCCGTCGGATACTTGAAGGTAACATCAAAATATCCGTCACCCGGGAAGTCCTGGGGGCAGTAGATGTCCTTGGCCTCAAATTTGCAGGCCTCTAGCAAGACCTTTTTCACAAACATGTCTCGTGAGAAGGGGGTCGGCTTGCTGAGGTCCTTAATGCTGATTCTCAGGGTATTGTGGATAGTCTGTACTCCAGCTCCAGTTGCTGGTGCCATTGTGGCTGGATGAGGTCTAAGGCTGGTTTCCCAACCAGCATGGATCCACCTCTAAGCCTGCAGCCGACCGACTCCTCGTCACAAAATTCGCTCCGCAATCCATGGCCCTTGTCCCCAAGCAACCGCCAGAACTGTTCTAATAAGAACAGATAGTCTCTTTTACTCAAATACTCGTACTGGGAGAACCTCCTTGGTGATCAAGGTCTCTCCCTTGTCAGGAACCTCCTTGGTGGTCAAGGTCTCTCCCCTGCCACTCGGTTCGCAATAATCAAACTGATCTTCTGCTGGCTCAACACTTCAACTCCCCCTCCCATTCCGAATCCGACCTTTCTGGCCTGGGCCTCCTCCATGGCCAGAGTGTGGACCACAGGAAATTGGAGGAGCAGCACCTCATATTTCGCTTGGGCAGTTTGTACCCCAGTGGTATGAACATTGACTTCTCTAATTTCACGTAGTCCTTACTGTCTCCTCCCCTTCTCAGCTCTCCTTCAGCCCTCTGGCTCCTCCTCTTCCTTTCTTCTTCCCACTCCCCCACCGTCACATCAGTCTGAAGAAGGGTTTCAGCCTGAAACGTTGCCTAGTTCCTTCGCACCAGAGATGTCACCTCACCTGCTGAGTTTCTCCAGAAATTTTGTCTACCTTCGATTTTCCAGCATCTGCAGTTCCTTGTTAAACATGTAGTCTTGCGTGCATGTTTTCACATAGTCCCTAACCTGGGGATATCTGAAAAAATTATTAGTATTCAAATCGTATTTCTTCCGCAACTCTTGGAAGGAGGAAAAAGTCCCATTCCAATAAAGGTCTCCCACAATGTTGATTAACTTTGTTCTTCCATTGGGTGAAAACACCATCTAAAGTAGAGGGTTTAAAAGCGGGATTGTTTGCAACAGGAAGAAGGAGAGACGTGTCTCTCAATTTGAGACTGAACTTCAACTGTTTCCAGATACGAATAGTACCCAGGGCTCTCGCTTAACTTTTTTTTCCTGTTGCCAGCCGAGCAACCTAGGCAGCTTTTTAGGTTGCCAAATGACAGTTTAGGTGGCCAAATTTAGGACGGTTTGCATGACATGTGCGATAATGTGCTCGGATGAAGTGCGTAGTTACGTCAGAATTATGGTCAATGAAGCATTCGCTTATTATTTCTGCTTCAAATAAAGTCACAAACTAAACATATTCACCAATCAAGACATGATATATACCACAATGACATGCAGCAAAATTACAATGCAGTATCTCATCTCTTTTTACACGTTGCAATGAATGCAATTTCTATTAACTCTTTCCACTTCCAAACAAAATTCTGGTTGGATTATTCAGCGTATCATCAACCCCAGTGAGACCAAGTGCAAGCTTGGTGATTGCTTCCCACAATACCTTCACTCAGTTCGCAATAACCAACCTGATCTCCCGGTGGCTGAGCACTTCACCTCCCCCTCCCATCATGAAACCTGACCTTTCTGTCCTGGGCCTCCATGGCCAGTGAGGCCCATCGCAAATTGGAGGAACAGCACCTCATATTTCGCTTGGGTAGTTTACACCCCAGCGGTATGAATATTGGCTTCTCCAATTTCAAGTAGTCCTTGCTTTCTCCCTCCTTGCCCTCCCATTCCCAGCTCTCCCACAGCCTACTGTCTCCGCCTCATCCTTTCTTTTTCCCGACCCCCCCCCCTTCCCGACATCAGTCTGAAGAAGGGTCTCAACCCGAACCATAGCCTATTCCTTCTCTCCATAGACGATGCCTCACCCGCTGATTTTCTCCAGCTTTGTCTACCAACGGGATCCCACCATTGGCCACATCTTCCCATCTCTTCCCCTATTGGCTTTCCGCAGAGACCGCTGGTCAATTTGTCCCTTCCCACCCAAACCACCCCCTCCCCTGGCACATTCCCTTGCAACTGCAGGAAATGCTACACTTGTCGCTTTACCTTTCCCCCTTAACTCCATTCAAGGACCCAAGCCGTCTTTCCAGGTGATGCAGAAGTTCACCTGCACCTCCTCCAACCTCATCTATTGCATCCACTGCTCTAGGTGTCAGCTGCCCTACGTAGGCTTGGCGATCGCTTTGCCCAACACGTCCACTCGGTTTGCAATAACCGACCTGATCTCCCGGTGGCTCAGCACTTCAACTCCCCCTCCCATTCAGAATCTGACCTTTCTGTCCTGGGCCTCCTCCATGGCCAGAGTGACGCCCACCATAAATGGGAGGACCAACAGCTCATATTTTGCTTGGGCAGTTTACACCCCAGTTTACACCCAAGCGGTATGTAAATTGACCTCCAATTTCAGGTAGTCTCTGCTTTCTCCTCCGCGTCCCAGCTCTCCTTCAGCCCACTGTCTCTGCCTCTTCCTTTCTTCTTCTCACCCCTCACTTCAGTCTGAAGAAAGGTCTCGACCCGAAATGTTGCCTATTTCCTTCGCTCTATAGATGCTGCCTCACCCGCTGAGTTTCTCCAGCATTTTTGTCGACCCATTCACACAAGTTCGGTTATCCCACTTTTCTCACCCACTGCCTACACATTAGGGGCAATTTTACAGAGCCAAGTTAACCTACAAAGCTAATGCGTTTTTGGGATATGGGAGGAAACTCACATGCTTGCAGAGAGAATGTATAAATTCAACACACAGTGCCCAAGGACACGATCGAACAGTATGAGGCAGCAAGTCCACCAGCTGTGCCACTATATTTTATTTTCCAACACACAAAAAATTATACGTTGATAACTTTTGTTACTAAAAAAAGGAAACTAGCCATTTTCAGTCTGAAATCTCTAGGTAATGATATGACCCCCTTTACAGCTACTGTATGTTTTAATTTAGTTCAAGACTATGGGGCAGGACATTGGCCATAAAGTTGCTGCCTAAATTTGTCAGAGACCCGGAATTGATCCTGAATATGGGTGCTGGCTGTATAGAGTTTGCTCCTTTTCCCTTTGATCGCATGGGTTTTCCCCGAGTGCTCTTGTTTCCTTCCACATTCCAAAGGTGTGCAGGAACTTTGCAGTTCCCTCCTACACACATGATACTATACGATAGAACTTTATTAATCCCAGGAGGGAATTTGTATGTTTTTCGTTTATAACTGTTTACAGAGTACTAAGTTTACATATTCTGATGTGCTGCTGCAAGTAAGGATTTCATTGTTCTGACTGGGACGTGAGAGAATAAAACACTCTTGACTCTTGACTTGTATTGCTAATGTGTGGGATAGAACTAGTGTACGGGTGATCAGTGGTCGGCGTGGACTCGGTGGACCGACGGCCCTGTTTCCACGCTGTATCTTTAAATTAAACTAAAAACACTATAACCAGAGGAAATCTAAGAAGGGTCTCTACCTGAAACGTCACTCAATTTTTTCTATCCAGACATGCTGGCTGCTCTACGGAGTTCCGCCGCACAATTAAAGCATGGAATAGTCGTCATCCTACTATAGGTACCCAACCAGAAGCAATTTAAGGTAGCTCTTTTTTCCCCAAGAACCCTTTTTTGTTTAAGTCCAAGTTAAGAGTCAAGAGTTTTTGACATGTGTCCGAGATAGGACAATTAAATTCTTGCTAGCTGCAGCACAACAGGATATGTAAACATAATACAGAACAGGAGATAAAAGTTCAGTGTGTCTATATACCATAGACCATATATAGATATATATTTATATATATATATACACACACACACACACACACACACACACACACACACACACACACACACACACACACACACACACACACACACACTAGGTAAACAGATAAAATGCAATTGGCTATTTTTCAGAGTTTGGTGTTTGGTGGTGGTGTTTAAATTCTGTTTAAATTGAATTGCGAATATTTTTGGAGGACCAGAAAACCAAGAAGCAAGAGTAACTCCAGTGTGTTACTCCAGCTCGAGCGAGTGAATCTGCATTGATTTTCAGCAGTCGTGGCGAGGCGGCGACCGGACAGCAATGGTGGCCAGATCTCCCACCATGCAAAGGGAGGGAGAAAGTGGCCGAAGCCGACCAGTTGCAGTGGCAGTGCGTATGTACAGGGCGACTGTAGGTTGCCATTGGCAACCGGGCAACCGCTAATTTCGAGCCCTGAGTACCATGTATTATAGGGTTATGGTCGTATATTGACTTATTCAGGGGCATTGGAGACAGGACAATCGAGCCTATGGAGAAAGGCAAGCAATCTTCCCTTTCCATTTTAGCCAGTTGGCCTGTTGGTGTGAATCATCCAAACAGAAGACTATGGTTTTAATATTTGTTGCCCAATAGTAAGAGAGGAAATTGGGTAAGGCTAGTCCTCCATTCGCTTTGGATTTACGCAGGTGTCATTTATGCATTCGGTGGCTTTTGTAGTCCCAAATGAAGTTGGAAACAATCGAATCAATTTTTTTGAAGAAATATTTGAGAAGATACATCTGAAATAAATATACAAGCTGCGGGAGAAAAACCATCTTTAAGGCATTCAATCTACCGAGGGCAATGTTTTGCAAAATTGAATATAAGTATGAAGTTTTGTGATTAATGGAGGGAAATTTGTTTTAAACAGGAGGGAATATTTCCTGGTAATGTAAACCCTGAGATATCTGAATTTGTCAGTAACAATTCTAAAAGGAACTGCTGGAGCCGGGTGATGTCTTGTTCGTTTATTGGCATAATTACGCTTTTATTCCAATTAATTCTGTAGCCACAGAAGGTGCCGAATTGGTCTATAATGGATAGTAAGTTTGGGATACTAGTTCGGGGGTTGGTAATGTATAATAGTACATTGTCTGCATAAAGGGAAATTTTGTTCATAGCATGTCTAGTATTGTATTTGTATATGCCTGGGTGGGACCTGATACTCTCGGCAATAGGTTCTATGGCTAATAGAACAAGGGATCACAGTCTAAGGAAAAACCGCAAAAGCCCAGCAAAAGCGATGTCAGAACTGTAACTATTTCCATGAGAGGGGTCGCCAGTTTTGTGTAGCTTACGGTGAAACCTGCCATCACTGTAAAAAGCGTAATCAGTTTGCAAAATGCTGCCATTCCCGTGTGGCTGCCAGTACTTCAAGGACAAACTTGCAACTGCTACAACAAGAGTTCTCAGATTATGACTCCCAAGAGCTCGAAACTGCCTCCCATGAAAACCATTCTGAAAATGCTGGTAGCAGCTCTGCATTTCTCTCCTTCCTACGATCCTCTAGCAAACCAATCGACCCTGAAGTGGCTGTGTTCATAAACAACAGGCCTTTGCTAGCCAAAATAGATACAGGTGCAAAGGTCAACGTAATGTCGATACGAGAGTTTAACAAAATCCGGAATGCGGAACGAATGCTAAAAACTCCTCCACGCTTCGGGTTACCGGGGGTGAGGTTTTGCATCCACCCAGAAAAGCTGATTTAAAGTACACGGTAGACGACCACACAAGAAACCTGCAGTTTTACATCGTGCAGTCAAATTCAGAAACAAAGAAACTCTGCTCGGTATTAATGCATGCCATGACCTGGGCCTGGAGTGTTTTGGACGTGCCGTCCACAAACTATGTCTCACAGACGAGCCAGCACAGCAGCTGCAATCCCAGTACAAAGACCTGTTTGATGATGGACTTGGCAAGTTGCCCACAAAGTATTGTATCGCTGTGGATCCTACAGTCACACCTGTGGTCCGTGCACCACATCGTGTTCCCCATGCCATGCGAGATAGAATACGCAATGAACTCAAATGCATGGTTCCCATTGGAGTCATTGCTGAAGTTACCAACCCGTCTGATCGGGTTTCCACCATGGTCGAGGCAACTAAGAAAAACAAAGAAGAGATACGCATCTGCATTAACCCCAGGGATCTGAATACTGCATTCAAGCGCCCACACTACCCGATGAGGACCACAGAAGACGTTGCTGCGCAGATTGGAAACACAGCAGTGTTCTCAGTCCTGGATGCAAAAAGCTCCTTCTGGCAAATACCTCCAGATCCTGCATCATCCAACTTGACGACCTTTGCCACACCCTTTGGCCGTTACAAATTTTTATGTGTGCCCTTCGGCATCAACTCCGCCAGCGAAGTTTTTCAGCACACAATGGAACAAATGTTTGCAGAGTACCCGTATGCCATAATTGTTGATGATATTCTCATCTATGGTCGTGATCTGGCTGACCGTGACACAAACCTGAAGAAGATACTAGACCGTGCCAGATACATTAATCTCAAACTTAATCCACTTATGTGCAGGTTTCCGATTCCTGATGTCACCTACGTCGGACATGTTTTCGCCAGCAGCGGCCCGATCCACTGAAGACTGCAGCCATCAACGAACTGCCTGCTCCTACCGATGTCACAGGTTTGCAACGATTTCTCAGCATAGTAAACTACCTGAGCAAATTTATTCCCAACCTCAGTGACCTGTCGCACCCCCTGCACCAACTGACAGATAAGGACATGGCATGGTCCTGGTACCAGCAGCATCAAAGGGTTTTTAACACTTCCAAACTACAATTGGCCAGTGCGCCGACACAGTCATATTAAATTACCTTAAATTACCGGTCACCATCACATGCGATGTGTCCCAGTACGGGCTAGGCACGGCATGCGTACAGACCACCACCGACGGCGACATAAAGCCAGTCTCATATGCATCCCCTACACTGACTGATACTGAACAATGTTATGCCCAGATTGAAATGGAACTGCTTGCACTGGTTTTCGCCTGTTCCAAATTCAAATACTTAATTTTTGGTAAAACTGTCACCATCGAACCTAACCATCAACTATTCTGAACAATCTGATCCACGTGGCCCCGGCACGCCTGCATCGAATGATGATGCAACTGCAGCGTTTTGACATCGTCTACAAGAAGGGTAAAGACATGCACATATACGTGCCAGACACCCTCTCCAGAGCACCGCACACAACCAGCGAATAGCACCTCATTGAACAGGACAAAATCTCAGTCATGAAGGTCTGGTTTGTGCCGATGGACCACTTACACTGCCTTGCCGAACACACGGTTGCGGCCAAAACTTTACAATTGCTGTCCACCATCATACAGAATGGTTGGCCCTACAAACAGTCGAACAGCTCGAAATACCACCATACTTCCTAGTTTGTGATGAATTAATGCTGCAGGATGGAATCATAGTCAAAGGCCACAAGGCGGTGGTTGCTTCCGAACTACAGGGCGAATACTACAACAACATCCACAGGGGGCACCCCGGCATGGAAGCCACCCTCCAACAGACCCAGATAATGTTTTACTGGACGGAATGACAACATTCATACATGAAAAGACCAACACGTGCGCTATCTGCAACAGTCTAGCATCACACCAGCAGAAGCAACCTCTTTGGCCCCAACCAGCTTCTTACCTCCCGTGGTCCTCACTGGCTGCCGACATCTTTGAATGGCATGGAAAAAAACGATCTTGTTCTTGTGGACTCTTTCTCGGGATGGTTCGAAATAGACATACATAGAAACAGAGAAACAGAGAAAATAGATGCAGGAGCAGGCCATTCGGCCCTTCGAGCCTGCACAGCCATTCAATATCATCATGGCTGATCATTCAACTCAGTATCCTGTACCTGCCTTCTCTCCATACCCCCTGATCCCTTTAGCCACAAGGGCCACATCTAACTCCCTCTTAAATACAGCCCATCAACTGGCCTCAACTACCTTCTGTGGCAGAGAATTCCAGAGACTCACCACTCTGTGTGAAAAATGTTTTCCTCATCTCGGTCCTAAAGGAATTCCCCCTTATCCTTAAACTGTGACCCCTTGTTCTGGACCTCCCCAACATCGGGAACAATCTTCCTGCATCTAGCCTGTCCAACCCCTTAAGAATTTTGTAAGTGTCTATAAGATCCCCCCTCAATCTTCTAAATTCTAGTGAACCATTTCTTCTCAGTCTGTGATCGAGAAGCTACATCGACATGGCTCCCCTGTACGCATTCAGACTGACAATGGCAGGCAATTCATCAGTAGGTATTCAAGAACTTTGCTAAAAGATGGAACTTCCAACATGTCACCAGCAGCCCAGAATTCCCGCAGTTCAACAGACTGGCCAACGTTCCTACCTGGCAAAATCTGACGTCTACCTGGACTTGCTCAACCTACGAAACATTGTACGGGACAGCGTTCTTGGCTCCCCTGCCCAGCGACTAATGTCCCGCCAGACGTGTCCAACCTTGCCTGTTTCTCAGCAGCAGCTGCAGCCGCGCATCCCTCCCCGCCCGCGGTGCAGAAACAACTTAACCGCGATACACAAAAGTGTTTCTAGGACAAGTCCAGCAAGCCGCTTAACCCACTGGCACGTGGACAAGTGGTTCGCCTGCAAACCGACAGAGGACATACCCGGCTGGGGCACATTTACGGCCCTTCCAAAGAACCACGTTCCTACCCGGTCGAAATGGACGGTGTCATCTACAGACGCAACCGTCGACATATCCTTCCAGTGAAGTAACCACATCCCGCGCCTACAGGTCCTGTTGCCCCGCCTCTCGTGTTTGCCCCAACGCTTGTTCCAGCTATTCCACCAGCTACTCCACCTCCTGCTGTAATTGCTACCGCGTGTTCCCCACGTCGGCCTACTCCTGGCTCCTCTGTGGCGATTTATCCCACCAGGCCCGCCGGGTCACCGGTCGTGTCCCCACTCCCGGATCCCATTTCTTCTCCCGCAAAGGAGGGTGAGGCGGGCTCCTACCGCACGAGGGCCGGACGGGTTTGCAGGCCGCCCATTAGATATGGAGATTTTGTATAATCTTGCTATGTTTCTCTCAGTATATTGTTTAATCCACAAGAAGAGATGTAGATGCATGCTAGCCAATTAGAGTGTTTGTTATTAGTAGCCCGCCTAGTACATGCTTTTTCACGTTAGGAACGCGTTTACGTCAGGCGGTAGATGCAGCAGCTTGGACATGTAATATACTGCATATCCAATACTGTGGAGTTCAATAAAATGTGTTGCTCCTTTAATTGTGTACTAGTCCGGTAATTACAGTGTGATTTTATCTTTAATATTGATTGAGAATCCCATGTAACTGAAGGATTAGTTAGGGTGGTGGATGTTAAGCCCGTTCAGGAATTGTTCTGAATCTATAGGTGGAAGACGCGACCTCATCTGCGTTCAATTTCTTCTTTTGAACTGATGCTGGGCTAGCCGCTAAGTGTTCATGATAATAGGGTCGTGGAATGTGTACGACAAGGAATACAAGCATATTGTTTTACAGAATGTGGTGCACAGGGAGACAGGGTGGTGACGAATTCGACCACCTTCATGACGTATGTCATTGAGTAGAAGCATAAGGACGTCATGCGCAAAATGAACAAAAAGTGGGCATACGTTCATAGATTTATTCATGATAGGAGTAGAATTATGCCATTCTGCCCATCAAGTAGTCCGCGCCACTCATGTTTGATCTATGTTTCACACTGGACCCCATTCCCATAAACACTGACGAATCAAGAATCCATCTATCTCTGCCTTAAAAATATTTATTGATGGCCTCCACAGTTCCTACCGCGGCAATGAATTCTGCTGATTCACCTCCCTCTAACTAAACTCATTTTCCACCATCTTCTGTATGACCACACAAATTGTGTGCAGTTCTAGTGGGTGTTATTCCTGCATAAGAGCTTTTGAGGTGACATTGACGTATATTATGAGAGGTAAAGAGAATAAGGTTCGACATAGGATTTTAACAGGGTAAGGGAGTCTACAAGGAGAAGTCAACGAAATGTTAAGAGGTGAAATATTAAGAATTGTCGCAGGGTGCAGGTATTCCATGATCAAGTTATACAGAACAAACTGGAACAGAGGTGACCGAGGACAGAAAGTTATGTGTAGGACTGGGAAGGAGACTTAAAGTGTCCAGATCAGGTTGGTTCACGTGGGCAGAGCGAAGGTGTTCCGCGAATCGATCGTCCAGTCTGCGTTTGGTCTCGCCGATGTATAAGAGTCCACATCTTGAACAATGGATACAGTAGATGAGGTTGGAGGAGGTGCACTGAACCTCTGCCTAACCTGAAAGGACTGTAGAAGGAGGAGGTATAGCGACAGGTGTTGCATCTTCTGCGGTTGTAGGGGAAGTTACTTGGGGAGAGGTTGGTTTGGGTGGTGTGGACAACTGTACAGACACAGTCTGGTGTTCAAAGTCAGCTTTAATCATCAGTCATAATGGTGCAGTACAATACGTTGTTAGTTCATCTCTACCACGTAATATGGGAAGTGAGTGTTAATATAAAGGTGGAGTTTGTGGCAGTACATTACTCTGAATGGTTCACATGCAATAACCAATCTACATCCTTCCCCGTAGAGAACAGAGTTGTTAAACAGATGTTAAAACACATGCCGTTAAACATACTCGCCGTACCTGTCAGGGGTCTGCTAACCCGACCCGCACGCGTACAGATAAACCCTTTCCCCTCCGTTCCTGAATAATGAGTAGGGCTGGGTGATGGCGAACCCGAGAAGGAGAACGCAGCCAGGGAGCAAGCGAGTGGAAAGGCGGGGCGAGCATGCAGGACGAGGGGCACTGGGGGGGCGTGGGAACCGAACGACACGGAGAATGCATGCTGGGGTCAGGGGGTCTGGGACGAACAACAGCAGCAGGTGTCTGGAAAACCAACCGTGGTGCATGAGGAGGAGCTGGTCGCAGTGTTCACGGGTGGAAGATGTTGACGGCTGCGCAGGTACATGACACGTGTGTGTGTGTGTGTGTGTGTGTGCGCGCACTCGCGTGCATATGTAATCGTTTTGCACCTGTCTCTGTGCGTGTGGGTGTAAGTCCGTGTGTGTGTGTGTGTGTGTGTATCTGTGTGTGAGTGGGTCTGAGTGTGTGTGTGTGTGTGTGTTTGTGTGTTTGAGTGGGTCTGTGTGTGCGTTGTGTGGGTGTGTTTGTGGGTCTGTGTGTGTACGTGTGGGTGTGTTTGTGGGTCTGTGTGTGTGTGTGTGTGTGTGTGGGTGGGTGTGTTTGTGGGTCTGTGTGTGTGTGCGTGTGTGTGTCTGTGTGTGAGTGGGTCTGTGTGTGTGTATGAGTGTGAGTGTGTGTGAAAGTGGGTGTGTGTGTGTGTCTGTGAGTGTGTGTGTGTGAGTGGGTCTGTGTGCGTGAGTGGGTCTGTGTGTGCGTTGTGTGTGAGTGGGTCTGTGTGTGTGTGTGTGTGTTTGTGTGTTTGAGTGGGTCTGTGTGTGCGTTGTGTGGGTGTGTTTGTGGGTCTGTGTGTGTGTGCGTGTGTGTGTCTGTGTGTGAGTGTGAGTGTGTGTGAAAGTGTGTGTGTGTGTGTGTGTGTCTGTGAGTGTGTGTGTGTGAGGGGTCTGTGTGCGTGAGTGGGTCTGTGTGTGCGTTGTGTGTGTGTGTGTGTGTTTGTGGGTGTGTGTGTGTGTGTGTGTGGGTCTGTGTGTCTATTTGGTGTTTCTGTGCTTGTGTTTCTCCGCCTGTCTTCGTTCACGTGCCTGCATCAGAGCATTCTATGCGAGTGTGGATGACCTATAATGTGTGTGAACATGACATGATTTCACTAAGTGGTAATATATTTGCACTGCCTGTGTCTCTGAATCTGTGTTCAGTACATGCTGAGAATAATCAGTGAAACATGGTTGCAGGAGGGCTGTGATTGGAAACTAAATATTCCAGGATTTCGTTGCTTCAGGTGTGATAGAATTGGAGGGGACCAGAGGGGGAGGTGTTGCATTGCTTGTCAGAGAAGATATTACAGCAGTGCTTTGGCAGGATAGATTAGAGGGCTCGTCTAGGGAAGCTATTTGGGTGGAACTGAGCAGTGGGAACGGTTGTAGCAACACTTTTAGGGGTGTATTATAGGGCAGCGAGAATTGGAAGCGAGAATTGGAAGAGCAAATATGTAAGGAGATAGCAGATATTAGTAGTAAGCACAAGGTAGTGATTGTGGGAGATTTCAATTTTCCAAAAATAGACTGGGAAACACATTCTGTAAATGGGCTGGATGGTTTGGAGTTTGTAAAATGTGTGCAGGATAGTTTTTTGCAGCAGTACATAGAGGTATCGACCAGAGAAGGGGCAGTGCTGGACCTCCTGTTAGGAAATGAGGCATCAGGTGACGGAGGGTATGCGTTGGTAAGCACTTTGGGACCAGTGATCACAATACCATTAGTTTCAATATAATTATGGAGAGTCAGAACTGGACCTAGGGTGGAGATTTTTGATTGGAGAAAGGCTAACTTTGAGGGAATGCGTAAGGATTTTAAAGGAGTGAATTGGGACACTTTGTTTCATGGGAAGGATGCAGAAGAGAAATGGAGGATATTTAAAGGGGAAATTTGTAAGAGTACAGAATCTTTATGTCCCTGTTAGGTTGAAAGGAAATAGTAAAAATTAGAAGTGCCATGGTTTTTCAAGGGAAATTTGGACACTTGTTTCGAAAAAAGAGAGATATCTACAATAATTATAGGAGGCATGGAGTAAATGAGGTGCTAGAGGAGTATAAAGAATTTAAAAATAATGTTAAGAAAGAAATTAGGAAGGCTAAAAGAAGATATGAGGTTGCTTTGGCAAGAAAGGTGAAAGTAAACCCAAAGGGTTTCTACAGCTATATTAATAGCAAAACGATAACGAGGGATAAAATTGGACCATTAGAGAACCAGAATGGACAGCTATCTGCCGAGCCAAAAGAGATGGGGGAGATATTGAACAATTTCTTTTCTTCGGTATTCACCAAGGAGAAGGATATTGAACTCTGTGAGTTAAGGGGAAAAAGTAGAGTAGCTATGGAAACTATGAGATTCAAAGAGGAGGAAGTACTGACACTTTTGAAAAATATAAAAGTGGATAAGTCTCCAGGTCCTGACAGGATATTCCCTAGGACATTGAGGGAAGTTAGTGTAGAAATAGCAGGAGCTATGACAGAAATATTTCAAATGTCATTAGAAACGGGGAATAGTGCCGGAGGATTGGCGTACTGCGCATGTTGTCCCATTGTTTAAAAAGGGTTCAAAGAATAAACCTAGCAATTATAGACCTATTAGTTTGACGTCAGTGGTGGGCAAATTAATGGAAAGGATACTTAGAGATAATATATATAAGCATCTGGATAAACAGGGTCTGATCAGGAACAGTCAACATGGATTTGTGCCTGGAAGGTCATGTTTGACAAACCTTGAATTTTTTGAAGCGGTTACTAGGGAAATTGATGAGGGTAAAGCAGTGGATGTTGTCTATATGGATTTCAGTAAGGCCTTTGACAAGGTTCCCCATGGAAGGTTGGTTAAGAAGGTTCAATCTTTGGGTGTTAATGGCGGAGTAGCAAGATGGATTCAACAGTGGCTGAATGGGAGATGTCAGAGAGTAATGGTGGATGGCTGTTTGTCAGGTTGGAAGCCGGTGACCAGTGGGGTGCCTCAGGGATCTGTGTTGGGTCCACTGTTGTTTGTCATGTACATCAATGATCTGGATGATGGGGTGGAAAATTTGAATAAGTAAGTATGCAGATGATACTAAGATAGGTGGTGTTGTGGATAATTAAGTAGATTTTCAAAGTCTACAGAGAGATTTGGGCCATTTGGAAAAGTGGGCTGAAAGATGGCAGATGGAGTTTTAATGCTGATAAGTGTGAAGTGCTACATCTTGGCAGGACAAATCAAAATAGGACGTACATGGTAAATGGTAGGGAATTGAGGAATGCTGTGGAACAGAGGGATCTAGGAATAACTGTGCATAGTTCCCTGAAGGTGGAATCGCATGTAGATAGGGTGGTAAAGAAAGCCTTTGGTGTGCTGGCCTTTATAAATTTAGAGCATTGAATATAGGAGTAGGGAAGTAATGTTTAAAATTGTACAAGGCATTGGTAAGACCAATTCTGGAGTATGGTGTACAATTTTGGTCGCCTAGTTATAGGAAGGATGTCAACAAAATAGAGAGAGTACAGAGGAGATTTACTAGAATGTTGCCAGGGTTCCAGCAACTATGTTACAGAGAAAGGTTGAACAAGTAGGTCTTTATTCTTTGGAGCGCAGAAGGTTAAGGGGGACTTGATTGAGGTCTTTAAAATGATGAAAGGGATAGACAGAGTTGACGTGGATACGTTTTGCCCATTGAGGGTAGGGAAGATTCAAACAAGAGGGCATGACATGAGAATTAAGGGACAGAAGTTTAGGGGTAACGTGAGGGGGAACTTCTTTACTCAGAGGGTGGTGGCTGTGTGGAATGAGCTTCCAGCAGAAGTGGTGGAGGCAGGATCGATTTTAACATTTAAGAGTAAAGTGGATAGGTATATGGACGTGAAGGGAATGGAGGGGTATGGTCTGAGTGCAGGTAGATGGGACTAGGGGAAAACAAATGGTCGGCACGGACTGGAAGGGCCGAGAGGGCCTGTTTCCATGCTGTAATTGTTGCATTCTGCATCGGGAGTTTGAGTGCGTTGTGGAGCGAGCGGTAGAGAGATATTTGTGAAACTCTTAAACGCTACCTAAAGTGAAAGTTTCGTTCCGATCCATTGACTAGGTGGGGTTCCACGGGTGACCTGGATTCATACGAACCTGCCGATTAGTGAATTGTCCATTGCCTTTTCCCCCACTGTACAGGTTCGCGGTAGAATCTGGGACGGTTGATTTGAAAGCGGAAACATACAAGCGAGTGTCACTCTCGGATGTGTGGACATGACCTTTGACAGTCGCAGCGGATCCAGGCTGAGATATTATTCCTGACCTAAAACCTTGGACTCCACTCCTGCAGCCTTCCTCACATGCGGCATTCAACATTGAAGTAATTGCTTCCAGCTTCACATTCCAGGACAAGGGGTCACAGCTTAAGGATAAGAGGGAAATCCTTTAGGACCGAGATGAGAAAGACTTTTTTCACACAGAGAGTGGTGAGTCTCTGGAACTCTCTGCCACAGAGGGTAGTTGAGGCCAGTTCATTGGCTATATTTAAGAGTGAGTTGGATGTGGCCCTTGTGGCTAAGGGGATCAGAGGGTATGGAGAGAAGGCAGGTACGGGATACTGAGTTGGATGATCAGCCATGATCATATTGAATGGCGGTGCAAGCTCGAAGGGCTGAATGGCCTACTCCTGCACCTAATTTCTATGTTTTCTATGTTTCTAATCAGTTTCCATTTGAAGGTGTGCCCTATAACGGGTTTGTACTATTATAGCTGCCAATCTCATTGCCCTGTATGGACGGTATATTCTGTCCGTTCCAAATGCTGCTTGTATTACCGTTGATGCCTTCTGTTTGTCCCAGATCTCTCTCTGTACCTTCATACCCCTGAAGGCAGCTTGAATAGTTAGGGTTGCCTCTGGATGGCAATGTAAGTAAGTAAGCAATTTTTATTTATATAGCACTTTAAAATCAAATGATGTTGAAGCCAAAGTGCTTTACAGAGAATAAATTAGATTACCATACATCCATATAAGAGAAAAAAGACAAAATAAAGACACAATACACTATAAGATTCAACATGAATGCCCCCCCGCAGCAGAATCAACACTTTCCAATGTGAGGGATGGCAACAAGAAGTCCAGTCCGCCTCCAGGGGATCAGGGGGTATGGAGAAAAGGCAGGTACGGGATACTGAGTTGGATGATCAGCCATGATCATATTGAATGGCGGTGCAGGCTCGAAGGGCTGAATGGCCTACTCCTGCACCTAATTTCTATGTTTCTATGTTTCTATTAATGCCTCGTTTCTGGCTTGACCAGCGTGGCTGAACAACGGGCGCTCCTACGAGGAATGCGAGTGCAAAAAGCTGCAACAGAGGAGATGAATGGGGAAGTTAAGAACAGTGATCTCTGTGAGTGGTGAATGCCTCGATTGAAGAGTTGCTGAGAGAATATTCGAACTAGACTATGCTGGGAATTTGTGCAGAAGCAAATCATACTAATGCATTTGGTGTGAATGAAATATACATCATGGATATCATGATGGGCACCGTGTTAATGGAAATATGTTGTCAAGCTGGAAAGGGTAAGGTTGAGGGAAACGTTTTTACGAGAATGGTGCCAGGACCAGACGGTCTGAGGTAAAGGGAGAGGTTGAGCTGGCTGGGACTCTATTCCTTGGAGTGCAGGCGGAGGCGGGATCATCTCATAGAGGTGTATACAATCACGAGGGGAATATATTTGGTCGGACCAGACTAGGCGAATCGAGGTCCAGAGGACATAGGGTTAAGGCGAAGGGGAAACGATTTCATATCAATATGAGGGGGAACTTTTTCACACAAAGTGTGGTGGGTGCATGGAACAAGCTCCCAGAGGAGGCTGTGGATGCAGTAACTATCCCACCCTTTAAGAAAACAGTTAGACAGATACATAGAAGTATGGTTTAGTGGGATATGGGCCAAACGCGTGCAGATGGGACTAGTGTAGCTGGAACATGTTGGTTGTGGGGGGAAGGTTGGACCGAACGCCTGTTTCCATGCTGTATCCCTCTATGAATCTATGACTCCATGCTACGGGCCCTTTAGTCGAACGGCTCCACGCCGGCCATCGGTCACCCATTCTTAAGAGTTATGTTATCCTATTTTCCCCATCCATATCCGGTATACTAGGGATAATTTACAGAGCTTAATTGACCGAAATATCATTATGTTTATGGATTGTCGGGGGCGACCGGAGCATTCGGATGAAACGTACACAGGTAAAATGAGAATGTGCAAACGCCAACACACAGAAACATCTGGGGTTGGAATCGAATGCAGTTTTTTGGCTCGATGAAGCTGCAGTTCTTTGGCTACGGCACAGTGGCGCCATAGTCTTCTTTGACTGCACGTGATTCTTAATCCTGCATTATTTATTTATCCACACACTAATCTAAAAACACTTAACATGTAACTATCGTTCGGGGAGGTGTTGAGTAATTTTCCAGCGGTATTATGCTAGAAATGTTTGCTGCAACAATAGGTGGTGAAATATATTCTTTATCTACCGGCATTTGAAGGAGGAAGAACGTACAATGTATTCGCCTTCCGTCACAGTGAGGAATGCGAGGTCGCCAAGCGCAAGATGGATGCTGCCTACGTTGGTGGGGGACTCCGACGGATTGCCGTGAATGCGTGGTCTCGGTGTTGCGGGGACGTTATACCACGAGAGCGTCCTGGAGTCTATTGCGAGTGCAGATGGCTTTCTGACAGCGAGAGCGACAAACGGTCGGTGCAACTCTGGTCACATCACGGTGAAGCGTGTGCGTGGCCCGGACATTGTCTGACGGCTGTGGCTCTCCGTCTATGCTGTGTGCCTCAGGATTCTCGCACGCCGCTATGACGGCTGTTTATGTTTACGTTTTTATGTAAACTTTGTATGTTGTTGCTTTTGTTTGTATGTTTGTATCGTAACATAAACTGTACCTCAGTGTACACGTGGCAATAAAGGACTATCAAACTATTGACATTAAACTATTTTACCACATCTAGAAAGATGGGAGAATATTTACCAAGATACGACGGAAAGGTTGTTGCATATGCTTCAATCTCTGTTTTAAGTAATAATATAGTAAATACCAGGACCGGTGCATCAATCGAATTCATTACTTCTGTATCATTGTCCTGCACGAAGCCACGTGAACTTCCCCTGAACTTCAAGGACAGAACATACCCAATGTCTGAGTTCCAAAGTCAAAAGTCAAAATAGTTTATTGTCATGTGTCCCTGACAGGACAATGAAATTCTTTCTTTGCATAGCACAACAGAACATAGTAGACATTGACTACAATTATATACGTAAATAAACAATAAATGAATAAAGTGCAAATAACAGATGGAAGGGTAATAATGTTCAGAGTTTTGTCCGAGCCAGGTTCAATAGCCTGATGTTTGTGGGGAAGTAGCTATTCCTGAATCCGATCGTTGCAGTTCCTCACGCTCCTGTACCGTCTACCCGAAGGTAGCAGGGAGATGAGTGTGTGGCCATGGTGCTGTGGCTCCTTGACGATGCTGCCAGCCTTTTTGAGGCAGCGACTGTGGTAGATCCCCTCGATGGAAGGAAGGTCAGAGCCGATGATGGACTGGGCAGTGTTTACTACTTTTTGTAGTCTTCTTCTTCTTGCGTTTGAGGCAGCAGAAGTCCGCAGCAGGGTGATGCCATCCGGTTCGTTTTTGTAGTCTTTTCCTCTCCAGGGCACTCAAGTTGCCGAACCAAGCCACGATGCGACCGGCCAGCAAGCTCTCTTCTGTGCACCTGTAGAAGTTAGAGAGAGTCCTCCTTGACAGACCAACTCTCCGTAATCTTCTCAGGAAGTGGAGGCGCTGATGAGCTTTCTTAATAATTGCATCTGTGTTCTCGGACCAGGAAAGATCTTCACAGATGTGCACGCCCAGGAATTTGAAGCTCTTGACACTTTCAACCATCGACCCGTTGATATAAACAGAACTGTGCGTCCCCATCCTACTCCTTGATTTTGCTGGTGTTGAGGGCCAGCATGTCTCAGCATGTTTGTGGGCGAATATCTACTACTATTATCCTTGCAACTGACGACATTCTTCCCATCTCTCCTGACCATCTGAACGCTGATTCCCAGACTGTTCCATTTATGTAGACCGCAGAGTCACGAGGTTGCACAGTTTGATTGACTTCGCTGCTTCTATATTAAACGTGAGTGTTCAGACAGTCCACAGAATCGGTCACTATTTTACACCGCTACTGCATAGACCTTGTTGGTGCATGATGGGACGGTGTAGAAGCAGTAATCTGGCTCTAGGTCTGGATTTGACTTTTCAGAATCTGCTCCACAGAGTCGTATAATACCGAAGTATATTCTACCCACGGTGTTTGCGTCTGCCATGAAATCACTGTCTATGCGGATTTAATTTTAAAAAAATATGACACGACGCCTTTCCGCGCTCGCCTCACAAACTAATAAAGCCCTGGACAAATCCAACAGCCACCACATTTATCAATGACAAGTATAGCAGTATCAACTCACTTCCACTATAAATACCAAGCGCTGGTCAACAGCAGCAAATTGTTAATGTGGCGTTCAATGTGGCATTGTGATCTGTATTATTGGGAACTGCATGACAGCCTATGAGGTACAGCTCACTGCATCCAGAGTGTTGACTGAACACACACTGAAGCTTGTTAATTACCCGTTCTTCTGAGCAGTTTATTTATTGGAGATTTGATGATGCAGGTTGTGAGGAAAGATATTATGTACAGGTTGAGAGGAAAGATATTTTGCTTTCTAAAACAAATGTCCAACCATCTATTACCTAGGACCACTAATTGGCTCTATCCAGAGTGGGAGGAGAGTTAGACGTGGGTCAGAGGGGGAAAACAGTTGAAAACTGAGGAATTTGGTTTGTAAATTGGTAAATTAGGCAATTTATCAGTCAATATTAGCAAGGCAGCTCTTGGGCAGCGGCCGTGAGGGAGTAGCCTTGTGAGAAAAGTGCTAATCTTTGGCTCGGGAGTCTTCGGCGGGGAGGCTGAGGAGAGGAAGCTACGCAAAATGCTGGAGAGGGAGAGACGAAAGAAGGAGATGTCAAGCAAGCTGATTCATTGTGATGCTTGCAGTGTGTGGGAGGTCAAGGACACTGCTGGTGCCTCTGGCTGCTACAAATGTGCGAAGTGCATCCAGGTACAGCTCCTGAAGGACCGTGTTGGGGAATTGGAGAAGCAAGTGGATGACCTCAGGTTCGTCCGGGAAAACGAGTCGTTCCTCGCCAAGTCCTACAATGAGATTGCTACACCTAAGGTACTGGAAGGGAAAAAGTGGGTGACGCTGAGAAAGGGAGGGAAACTTGGAATGCAAAGGTCCCCGGGTGTTGTACCCCTTGTGAAGAGGTTCACCGAATTAGAAGCTGTCGGGACAGACGTTACCACACTGAGCGGCGGACTGGCTTGCGAAGCAAGAAGGGCTGTTGAGCCAAAACCAAAGAGGCCACCGTCAGGCAACGCCATTGTAGTTGGAGACTCCACTGTGCGAGGTACGGACAGGAATTTCTGCGGCAATTGACGGGATTCGAGGATGGTGTGCTGCCGTCCTCGTGCCAGGATCCAGGATGTCACGGACAGAGTGCAGAAAATCCTCAAGGGCGAAGGTGAACAGCCGGAAGTGGTAGTGTATGTCGGCACAAACGATGTCGGAAAGAAGGGGATGAATATTCTGCAGCGTGACTTTAGAGAGCTCGGAAAAATGCTGTAAAGCAGGACCTCCACGGTTGTTATCTCCAGTTTGCTTCCACTTCCTCGTGCTGGCGACAGCAGGAACGGGGAGATACGGGACCTGAATGTGTGGCTGAGTAACTGGTGCAGGGGGCAGGGATTTAGGTTTTTAGATCACTGGGATCGGTTTTTGAGTAAGGGGGAACTGTACAAAAGGGACGGATTGCATCTTAACAGTTGGGGGACCAGCATTCTGGCAGGCAGTTTTGCCACTGCTACACGGGTATTTTTAAACTGAATAAGGGGGGTGGGATGTCAAATGAGATAGTCGACGGTGGAGTTAAAGCGAAAGAGCGTAAAGGGATGGTTAATGACCCCAGAATTAACGGGAAAGGAAGCTCACAAAGGGTAGGAGAGTATGGCCAAGTGTAATAGGGATCAATGTGAAAGGTGAGATGCGTAAGGAATTAAGCGTATTGTATATGAATGCGTGAAGTATAAGAAGTAAAGTAGATGAGCTTGATGCTCAGTTAGCGGTTGGTAGATATGACATTGTGGGGATTATTGAGACGTGGCTGCAGAAGGATCGGGCCTGGGAACTTAATATTCAGGGTTATACATGCTATAGAAAGGACAGGCAGATGGGCAGAGGAGGAGGGGTAGCTCTGCTGGTGAGAGGTGGAATTCAGTTCCTTGCGAGGGAAGACATACGGACTGACGAGGTAGAGTCACTGTGGATTGAGTTGAGGAATTGTAAAGGCAAGAAGACACTAATTGGTGTTATTTACAGACCCCCAAATAGTAGCCCGGATGTAGGGTGCAAGTTGCAGCAGGAGTTAAAACTGGCATGTAACAAAGGTAATGCCACTGTGGTGATGGGGGATTTCAATATGCAGGTAGACTGGGAAAATCAGGTTGGTTCAGGACGCCAAGAAAGGGAGTTTGCAGAATGCCTCCGAGATGGATTCTTAGAGCAGCTCGTAATGGAACGGACCATCTGGATTTAGTGTTGTCCAATGAACCAGATATGATAAGAGAAATCGAGGTAAAGGAACCGCTTGGAGGTAGTGATCATAATATGATTAGTTTTAATCTGCAATTTGAGAAGGAGAACGTTAAATCGGAAGTGGCAGTGATGCAGTTGAACAAAGGGGACTATGAAGGCATGAGAGGGGAGCTGGCCAAAGTAGACTGGAAAGGGATCCTAGCAGGAATGATGGTGGAACAGCAATGGCAGGAATTTCTGGACATAATCCGTAAGACGCAGGATCATTTCATTCCAAAAAGGAAGAAATATTCTAAGGGGAGTAAGAGGCAACCGTGGCTGACAAGAGAGGTTAGGGATAGAATAAAACTAAACGAAAAGATGTATGACACAGCAAACAGTAGCCGGAGGATTGGGAAACTTTCATAGGACACCAGACGGAAATAAAACGGGCAATACAGGCTGAGAAGATGAAGTGCGAGGGGAAGCTGGCCAGGAATATAAAGAAGGACAGTAAAAGCTTCTTTAGATATGTTAAGGGAAAAAGAGTAGCAAAGTCAAATGTGGGTCCCTTGATGGCAGACACGGGTGAAATAATTATGGGCAACAAGGAAATGGCAGAAGAGTTGAATAGGTACTTCGGAGCTGTCTTCACTAAGGAGAACACAAACAATCTCTGAGATGTACTGGAGGATAGAAGATCTCAGGGGGTAGAGGAACTGAAAGACATTTTCATTAGGCGAGAAATAGTATTGGGTACGCTAATGGGACTGAAGGATGATAAATCCCCTGGGCCTGATGGTCTGCACCCTAGGGTACTCATGGAGATGGCTCTAGAAATAGTGGGCGCATTGTTGATCATTTTCCAATGTTCAATAGATTCAGGATCAGTTCTTGTGGATTAGAGGATAGCTAATGTTATCCCACTTTTCAAGAAAGGAGCAAGAGAGAAAACGTGGAATTACAGCGCAGTTAGCCTGACTTCGGTGGTGTAAAATATGATGGAGTCAATTATTAAAGAGGTAATAATGGGGCGTTTGGATAGCAGTAAAAGGATTAGTCCAAGTCAACATGGATTTATGAAAGGGAAATCATGCTTGACTAATCTTCTGGAATTTTTTGAGGATGTGACAAGTAAAATGGATGAAGGGGTGCCAACGGATGTAGTGTATCTAGACTTTCAGAAAGCCTTTGATAAGGTCCTGCACGGGAGACTGGTGACTAAAATTAGAGCACATGGTATTAGGGGTAGGGTGTTGACATGGATAGAAAATTGGTTGGCAGACCGGAAGCAAAGAGTAGGAGTGAACGGGTTCTTTTCAGAATGGCAGGCAGTGGCGAGTGGAGAGGAGTGCCGCATGGCTCGGTGTTGGGGCCGCAACTGTTTACCATATATATTAATGATTTGGAAGAGGGAATTGGGAGCAACTCGAGCAAGTTTGCGGATGACACAAAGCTGGGTGGCAGTGTGAACTGTGAAGAGGATGTTAGGAAGTTGTAGGGGGACGTGTAGTGTAATATGGATAAATATGAGGTTATCCACTTTGGCGGCAAAAACAAGGGGGCAGATTATTATCAAAATGGGGTTAGGTTAGGTTGGATAAGGGGGAGGTGCAGCGAGACCTGGGTGTCCTTGTACACCAGTCACTGAATGCTGGCGTGCAGGACACCAGGCAGTGAAGAAATCTAATGGAATGTTGGCCTTCATAACAAGAGCATTTCAGTACAGGAGTAAAGAGGTTCTTCTGCAGTTATATAGGGCTCTGGTGAGACCACATCTGGAGTATTGTGTACAGTTTTGGACTCCAAATTTGAGGAAGGACATCCTTGTGATTGAGGCAGTGCAGCGTAGGTTCACGAGATTGATCCCTGGGATGGCGGGACTGTCATATGAGGAAAGATTCAAAAGACTAGGCTTGTAGTCACTGGAGTTTAGAAGGCTGAGGGGGTACCTTATGGAAACATATAAAATTATAAACGGACTGGACAAATGCAGGAAAATGACTGGAGTAGATGCAGGAAAAATGTTCCAAATGTTGAGTGAGTCCAGAACCAGGGTCCACAGTCTTAGAATAAAGGGGAGGTCATTTGAGACTGAGCTGAGAAAAAAAACTTTTTTTCCCCAGATGGAATTTATGGAATTCCCTGCCACAGAGGGCAGTGGAGGCCAAATCACTGGATGGAGTTAAGAGAGAGTTGGATAGAGCTCTAGAGGCTAGTGGAGTCAATGGATATGGGGAGAAGGCAGGCACGGGTTACTGATAGCGGACGATCAGCCATGATCACAATGAATGGCGGTGCTGGATCGACGGGCCGAATGGCCTCCTCCGGCCCGTATTTTCTATGTTTTTTATGGTTCTATGACCACACAGATCCACCGACAAACAAGGTTTTTAACTAAGGTGTGTGCATGCATGATAACGATTTATCCCGTGACCACCAGCTCGCTCAGTATCTAACCAAGTCTAAATCTGCCGACTTGTTCACTAACGCAAAATATAGAAATCTTCAGGATATTTTGGATGTTGCACTGAGATAGGTCAGATATACGCGATAATATATCAAATATATTGGAAGTAAAATTACCAATTTTGCAGATGACACAAAACTGGGTGGCAGTGGGAACTGTGAGGAGGATGCTATGAGAATGCAGGGTGACTTGGACAGGTTGGGGGAGTGGGCAGATGCATGGCAGATTAAGTTTAATGCGGATAAATGTGAGGTTATCTACTTTGGTAGCAGAAACATGAAGGCAGATTACTATCTAAGTTGTGTCAAGTTGGGAAAAGGGGAAGTACAACGGGATCCGGGGGTCCTTGCACATCAGTCTATGAAAGTAAGCATGCAGATACAGCAGGCAGTTTAAAAGCGAATGGCATGTTGGCTTTTATAACAAGAGGAATCGAATATATGTGTAAAGAGATCCCTCTGCAATTGTACAGAACCCTAGTGAGACCACACCTGGTGTATTGTGTGCAGTTTTGGTCCAATAATTTGAGGAAGGACATTCTTGCTATTGAGGGAGTGCAGCGTAGGTTGCAAGGTGATGGCGGGACTGTCATATGCTGAGAGAATGCAGCAGCTGGGCTTGTACACTCTGGAGATTAGAAGGATGAGAGGGAATCTCGTTGAAACATTGTTAAGGTCTTGGACAAACTAGAGGCAGGAAACATGTTCCTGATGTTGGGAGAGTCCAGAACCAGGGGCCACAGTTTAAGAATAAGGAGTACGCCATTTAGAACGGAGACGAGGAAAGACATTTTCTCACAGAGAGTGGTGAGTCTGTGGAATTATCTGCCTCTGAGGGCGGTGGAGGCAGGTTCTCTGGATGCTTTCAAGAGAGAGCTACATAGGGCTCGTAAAAATAGCGGAGTCATGGAATATGGGGATCAGGCAGGAACGGGGTACTGATTGTGGATGACCAGCCGTGATCACATTGAATGGCGGTGCTGGCTCGAAGGGCCAAATGACCTACTACTGCACCTATTGTCTATTGTCTGTTGTCTAATATTGCTGGCATAGATGAAACGGGAGAGACAATGCTGCAGTGATTTATTTCTTATAGTTTCAACATTATATATTATAGGATCATTCCTTAACACATTTAGACATAATTCTCCACAGATATTTCATCGCGCTCTTCATTTCCCCTCTGAATTTAGATTGAGTTACCGCGTAAATACACGTGTTTGTGCAGCAACTCAACAGCAGGAGCATGTAGCTGGTTTCGGCCGCGATTAGCGACGGGTCACTGAAACCGGTAGAATAATACCGCTTTGTTATCTGTGTCCAGAGGAAATATATAAAATACGTCATCCACAGCATAATAAAGTTGACCGAAATGGCAAAGAGCAAGATGATTGACTTCCTTCTGCTTTCCAGCTCGGCGTCATTCTGATTCTCACCATACTTGCTGCCTCTCAGATTCCTGCGGACTTGACTGGCCATTAAAATGTGCCCGACTGTTAGAGCGTTGAGCAGTAATATCAGGAACATTGGGAGCAGAGGGCTGAAACATCGGTGAATCCAGCTGAATGATATCCATGTGAGTTCAATGAAGAATTCTTGTTTTATACTACAGCCCCATGCTACATTGTGCACTGATACAGAAGGTTCAAATGCAAAGTACCAGGGACTGTTTTTGCAGCAGAACAGCGGACACACAGTTGCTATAACCCTGGCCGCAGTTTTCTCAGTGCAAAAAGCTAGATCTCAGCTTGTGGCAACAAATCACCAAATACCGATCAAATGTGAACGAGAGTGTTAACCACACGGAGATGTCTGTGACTGCGTGGTTAAGGGCCCGGTGGAAAGAGCACACTTGAGTAATGAAGAGAAAAGTTTCGGGGAAATAAAGGTGATTGATACGATAAAGTAAAACGTCAATTACAGCAACCAACAGATCCGCCGCAGCCATGGCCACAAGATAGCGTGATGCACATTTGGAGAGACCGCACTTTCCCCGGGACAGGATGGCAATGGATATCACATTAGCTGAGTTACGGGAAGAAACAAACATCAACAAAGTGCATTAACAGTGCAGGTTACAGGGTGCCCCACGTAACACGCGATTTCACATGAAGATTAGAGTTGAGCATAGACATTCATGACAGGGCGAGCGGCCCACCGCACAACATCTTTAAAGGTTGGGCGACGAGAAAGCAACGTATTACCACAGTTAGAGCTGTCGCCAGTGTTGACGGGCGAATGGAATCGCAATATATGCGTGAATTAAAATAATGATAATTTTACAATGAATTTACACGGAATAATATTTTATCAGGTCGGATAAACATGGTGGTCGCGGCAGGGGTAGTATCAGACTACAACCCTTTGATCTGAAAATGAAGCGAGACGCCAAATGCCATCTGATAACTCATAATGTATGTCTGAAAGTTTAGCTGTGAATTTCTACGTCTTTAACTCATTTAAGCGTCGTTTCATTAACATGAAATGTGCAATTCTAACAGTAAAAAATCAGTTATTTGCATCGAATTACATCGATAGTTAATTGCAGTTATTTTAATCATTTTCTGTTTGATTGAAACTTCCCGCAGTAAACCAATAAAATCATTTTTTTTTCACTTTATCATTTCTATTCATCAGTCATTCACCGCTCTTGTCCTATTACTCTCGGTAACATCTCGCCAGTTATAAATTGTATAAATGCCTCATTTCCCCTATTGCTGCTTACTGACACATCGTGGGGATATCGGAACCGCCACACACACAACTGAGATTCTGAGCAGTGTCACGCAGAGACGGGACCTTCCTTCAACTGTTTACCCGGTGCAATGGATTCCCTGAGGCAGCAATGTTGCTGCTGTCACGTATGCCACAGAAGGCAACGGCTTCTCATGCGCAAGGACAGATCAATGCGTAGAGAATGAAACATTGAGCTTCCCCTTGAGTAGACTATGTTTGTTCCTGCTAGAGTGGATATCCACCCATGGCAGGCATTACAATTTTGATGAATAATACCCTTCACCTGGGTGTAAAGCAGTGGAGACATTCTGACCAACGGCACCGCAACCGGGGTAATGTTTGCTCAGAAACCAGAGTGTATCTGTTGGAACCGAACGGCTCACGATATATGTGTGCACAGAGGCGACGAGGAAGCGCGGTATGTTACACCTATAAATGACGAGAGGTTACCTGGTGTCACCGGATAGGAAGACTGTCTAGCCGATGAATGGAAACTATAACGTAAACACAGAATATTTTATTGACTGCAGGAAGTTTAAGTCAAACAGACCATTAATTAAAGACACTAAATCATTTCAAACAACTCCAGCATTTCCGGTTGAAAATGTACATTTCAGGTGACCGAAACGAGGTATTAGTGAGTTCAGCCCTTCAGAAACACGGCTGGAGTCGTCTTTCAATGGATTGGAGGGCAGGGAAACCTCAACATCACATATCTGCCAAGAATGGAGTAGGGAAAAAAAGCTTTTAATGACGATTCGAAAGATAGATCCAATTACTTACCAATAATTCCAAACACTGCTATAATCGGGTAATAAATCATTTCTGCCTGGACTATGGGAGGCAGCAGAAAAAACGAATACTCGGTAAATATAATTTTCATCCTGGAAAGAAGTGAGAGAGAAGCTCAATGTTCGATGCTGGAATGGAACCGACAGCGCGTTCCAGAGAAAGGCTTCATATCTACTAGAGATAGTCTTCCCCTGGGATCAGGAAGACACAAACATGAACATTAACATCACTTCATGGTATCTGAACATCGTATCAACAATATTCACAGTTATGATTTCACCACACGATATATAACGACTAATGATGTTTTAATCTATGTGGAAGCACTGAAACTTGAGATTATATATTTACGTAATTTCCCTCTATTTCTGATATAAATGTCGGAATTTGAATGCTATACTGTAACACGTTCAACATGTGCTGCCACGCTTCTCTTATTCTGTAAAACGGTTCTTCTCTGCCGAAGCTCGAATTGAATTCAACAAGCTGTAACAAACGTTCAAAGTTTCGCTAGACTCGCAGTGATAGAACTAGATTCGAATAAATATGAGTTTCGACTCGCAAGAGCTTATTAGAACAATAAAACGGTACATGTAAATCCGGGACAATATAGCGAATTCAGTAAATTACAATATTGGGAATGGATGGCAGCAAATGTAGTCATAGAGCCATAGAATCATAGAGTCACACATTGTGAAAACAGGGCCTTCGGCCCAACTCTCCCACACCTACCAACATGTCTTCCGTACATGTATTTTTAGAGTTGCTAGGACACAGCGAGTGTCATGCATCTCCCGGTACGGATGACGACGCGGAGATAGGTGAGGAGGGTGACACGGGTTTTCTCCTGGGTACGACCACTCTATAGGTATGCAATGTATATATAACAGACAGTTATGAGTCGATGCATTTGTCCATATGCCAGGACTTTGCGGCTAACCTAGATGAATATGCCTCAGATGTCACAGACCTCGTCAGCAAGTCTATTGGGGATGGTGTACCAAAAAAGGCGATAATTGGTTCCATATCAGAATCTACGGATAAACCGCGAGCTCGACTCCCACGTGAAGTTCATGTCTGCAACGTTCAGGTCAAATGATCCTGAGCCGTACAAGATGTCTACTTACGATCTTCGCAGAGTTATTCAGGGTACCCCGAGGGTGTTGCGGACAAGGGTGAAGTCCCGAGACAACTGTATGAATATCGGTGGTTTACGGCAAGGCTGGCACGGGATGGGATCAATGCATTAAATGCATCTTTACTCTGCACTCGATTATGAGTAGAACCTACGTGAAGAAGACGTCCTTCACCCTGATGCAAAGGAATCAAAGGTAGCGTGCCTTCATTGCTATCTGCCAATTACTCCGGCATCCAGCACCGGCAAGTACTTCCAGATGTTAGTGATGGCGCAGTCTCTCCAGCCTCCCAGATAATTTGACATTTTGCATTTACCTACAGTCGCAACAGGTCGACAGAGAATGCCACTGCCTACGCATTTTAGCAACTTTGGAACACTTAGATAACAAGGATTCCTGCTTCGTGCTCCGATTGTTCGGCTATTGCTCCGCATTCAATGCCTTTATCACCGCCAACCTTATCGTCAATTTCCTGAACCTGGAAGTCACCTCCCTCTCCGCCACTATTCCCTCGGCTTTCTGACCCAAAGATCATGATCAGTCAGGATAGATTACAACACCTCGTCCACAATAATTCTCGACACGGTTGTCCCATACGGATGCGGTCCTGGACCTCCAGTACGCTCCCCACATCCCCACGACCTGCGGCCAAGATGCGCGCACCCACATTAAAGCAACAGCCAAGAGGGCACACTGCCGACTTCACTTCCTGAGGAGACGGAGAGAAATCGGCTTCTTTCCAATGACTCTTACGGATACACGTGGACAACATATCGTCGGGTGGCAACACTGCTTGGTTCGGGAACACTCTGATCAAGGCGCAGGAAATTGCAGAGTTGAGAATGTATCTTAGTCCATCACACAAACATCATTGATTCCATCTACACTTCACACTCTTCCGAAAAGCGGACAATACACATAAACTTGTCCCAGCCCGGTCATTCATTCTACTACATGCACTCGTCTGGGAAAAGGCACAGGAGCTTGAAAGCGCACTCCACTAGACCCGAGAACAGCTTCTTCCCTTGCATTATTAGGCGTCTTTATTGTCTTCCCATTAGGTCAGAATTCATGTTCATAAGTTATAGAACCAGCTTTCGGCCCATTGTGTACTCCGCTATTCAATTATGGCTGATACATCCGTCTCATCCACCATGTTTCACTTGCACCTTTATATTATCTCTGTTGACGAGATGTGTGTGTGACGGAGACTATTCATGACGGAATCTGTGGACGGTGATAGCGAAGACCGTCAGGTTATTTACGAGATGTGGAGAGTCATCTTGAAGAGATTTGTGGGGCAGACAATTTATATTTTAATGTGTTATTTCTATGCAGCTGCACACATATTTTTGGAAGGTTTTCAGTATCTTTTGAAAAACCTGAGCAAGATGAGTGATAACCGTAGACCCTCACCCGGGCACAATTTCTGCAGTTGTAGATTCCAGAAGTTCCAGCGGTGTCCCTGACTACATTAATCTTGTTTATGTAAGAATCAGACTCGGCATGTACCTGTTCCCCACCGCCCCGGGCCACGGAGTTGAACCGGCCCGTTCGCGTAGCGCGGTTCGCCCGCGGGATTTATTTACATCACCCGGTGCGGTCACTACATCGGAGGCCCGGGTCGCCTCAGCGCAGAGGAAGAGGAAAAAGGGAAGAGACAAAGACAAGATTTTTTCCTTCCACCACAGTAAGGAGGTGTCTGGTGAACTCACGGTGGTGGATGTTAAATATGTGTTTATTGTGTGTTTTTGTTATTTACTATATGTATGACTGCACGCAAGGTCTGAATGACAATAAAAAGTTCCAAGTTCCAAGTAGTGTTTTATATTCCCCACCTATAGTGTCAAGTGAGGGCGAGACATGTGCCACCCACTAAAGATGATTATTACCTTCTGATGATCAGTTACCGTCCCGTATCACTGCTTCTCCGTACCGACATGCTTAATTACTCGCTCATTTTAGTTAAATTCATTTTTAAACTGTAGCCCCTGTTCTGGACTCCCCCAACATCGGGAACGTGTTTCCTGCCCCTAGCGTGTCCATACCCTATATAATCTTATATGTGTCAATAAGATCCCCTCTCATCCTTCTAAACTCCAGAGTATACAAGCCTAGCCGCTCCATTCTATCAAAATATTACATTCCCGCCATCCCGGGAATTAGCCTTGTGAACCCATGCTGCACTCCCTCAATAGCAAAAACGTGCTTCCTCAAACTGGGGAGATCAAAACTGCACACAATAATCCCAGTGTGGTCTCACTAGGGCACTGTACAACTGCAGAACGACCCCTTTGCTCCTATACTCAACTCCTCTCGTTATGAAGGCCAACATGCCATTTACTTTCTTCACCGCCTGCTGTACCTGAATGCTTACTTCCATTTTAAGTGCTGGGTCCAGGAAATATCTTCAGACATATGGACGCCAAGGGATTTGATACTTTGGACTCTCTCCACCATCTCGATATAGACAGGTTTGAGGGACCTCGTCCTTCCTCTTCCAGTCATCGATCAGTTAATTGGTCTTATTGACATTGAGAACCAGGTTGTTGTGCTGGCACTACTTGGTCAGTCGATCGATCGATCTCACCTCAACACTCTGACTCATCATCATCCGTAATTCGTCCAACAACGGTAGTAAAGTCGGAGAACTTAAAGATGGAGTTGACACTGTGTCAAGCTAAACAGTCGTGAGGCGAGAGTGGATAGAGTATGGGGGCTGCGCACACAGCTTGAGGTGCCCGCGTACTGATGGTTATTGTGGGAAGAAGTGCTTCGCCAATTCAAACAGACTGTGGTCTGTTGATGAGAAAGTCGACTGCAAATCATCGGTGTTCCGAGGAAGTGATTTCGAGTATGTGTAAGCTACACGCTGTCTACAGCAAGGGGGATTTTAGAAGAGTAATAACAATGTCCTTATGCGATTAATAGCACCGCTGACAAGATGGCGGCGCGACCGGAGTTTGCAGTGGCGTCTCCCAGTGAAAATTTGACGATTTTGCGGATTTTTGGAGCGAGTGGTGTGTATGAAGTGTGTGTGTTGGAGAGCTGCGGCTGCACCAGCACCGGGAACAACGCTGGTGGGGAGGTGCAAAGGCCCACGGAGGCGCGCAGGCCCACGGAGGCGCGCAGGCCCACGGAGAACCGCGGCTGCACCCGCACCTGGAACAACGCTGATGGGGAAACATCGCAAGTGGTGTAGCAGGAGGGAGAAGCGTGGAAAGGGCGGAGGATCCTACGCTAGGCTAAACGCGAATGCTCACAAACCGGCAGTGCCTACAGTCATGTTGGCAAATGTCCGCTCCCTCGACAACAAGATGGACTACATCAGAGCGTGGAGAGCCTCCCAACCAAGCGTGAAGAACTGCTGCGTCTGCGCCTTAAGACAAGACAGACACTACGATCCAGTTGGAGGGACTTATGCTATACAGAGCTGATAGAATAGCTTCGTTAGCTGGTAAGGCAAGAGGAGGGGGACTGGCTGTGTATGTGAACAGATCATGGTGCCGGGATGCTGTGGTGTTTTCCACTTACTGCTCACCCCACGTGGAGCTAATGACTGTGAAATACCGGCCATTCTACTTACCCAGGGAGCTAACGGCAGTCTTCATAATGGCCGTCTCTGTACCACCGAGCGCGCGGGCGTGAAGGATGCTATGACACAGCTCTACAACAACATCAGTGAGCAGCAGAGGGAACATCCAGATGCTTTCTTCATGGCAGCTGGGGATTTCAACCAGGCAAGTCTTACTTCTGTCCGGCCTATATTCTACCAGCACGTAAACATTGCCACCAGGGGAAAGAACAAACTAGATCTGGTGTACGCCAACATTAAAGATGCATATAAAGCAGGCCCCCTCCCCCATATCGGCAACTCTGACCACCTAGCGGTTATGCTCACACCTGCATACAGACCCAGGGTGAAACAGGACAGGCCAACGGTCAAAGAAATCAGAACATGGCCACAGGGAGCAACCGAGACACTACAGGACTGTTTCGAAACCACGCAGTGGGCCATCTTCAGAGAGGCAGCAACAGGTGACAGTGGCATCAACCTCCAAGAATACACATATTCCATCATCGGATACATCAATAAATGCATCGAGGATGTAACGGTGGGAAAAACCGTCAGGAGGCGTGCCAATCAGAAACCCTGGCTAACTGGGGTGTGTGTTCCCTACTGAGAATCCGAAATGCTGCATTTAAATCTGGAGACAACGCAGCATACAAACTGGCAAGGAATAACCTATCCAGGGGATCAGGGAAGTGAAGAGGCTGTATGGACAAAATCTTAATAGTTGCTTCACAAATGACAAAGACACACGTCGCTTGTGGCAGGGATTTCATACCCATCACTTGACTACAAGCCACCCCCCCCCCTCCCACTGCGAATATGCCAAAACGACCCCTCTGTACCAGATGAACTGAACGAGCTCTACGCATGGTTTGAGGTTAAAAACAGCACCCACCCAGGCACGTGCACTGCTGCCATCTCCCAGTGACCAGTCGCTCAGACAGTCCGCAGCCGGAGTAAAAAGGGCCTTTGCCAGCATCAACCCACGCAAAGCCACAGGTCTGGACAACATTCCTGGGTGCGTGCTAAGAGACTGCGCCGAGCAACTGAAAGATGTCTTCACAGATATTTTTAACACCTCGCTCAGCCAGGCAGTAGTGCCCAACTGTCTTAAGAGTGCCCCCATCGTTCCTGTCCCGAAGAAACCAAACCCAGCCTGCCATAATGACTTTCGACTAGTGGCTCTAACACCAATAGTAATGAAGTGTTTTGAGCGACTGGTTATGCAGCATATCAAAAATAGCCTACCTGCCAACCTAGACCCGTCTCCAGTTCGCCTACAGAGCCAACCGATCCACAGAGGATGCAGTCTCAACAACACTCAACAAACCCTTATCAAGGAATCCCAGTGTTGCGAGACATATGGAACAAGGTTGCCTCTAGTGGACCGGCCCCTGAAGGACTGTTATGGATATGCGGATACAAGGCATACTCGGTGTTACCGATAAATTGGAGCGGGACTTGCTTTATTGGACTGGTACAACCTGGATTTTTCCTGGTAAACACCGAAGAAGGGCGGTTGCTAGGAACACCTGTATTTGACGACCTATATCGGAAGAAGAGGAAAATAGACATTGGAGAATGGGAAGATGATGAATGGCCACCAGCAAGAATCATCTCATACTACGGACCAGCCACTTGGGCACAGGATGGATCATGGGGCTACCGAACCCCAGTAAACATGTTAAACCAGATCATAAGACTAGGCAGTACTGGAGGTAATTACCAACCAAACTGCGGGGGCACTGGAGATGCTGGCAAAGCAGCAGACACAGATGAGAGCAGCGATATACCAGAACCGGTTGGCCCTAGATTATCTCCTGGCAGAAGAAGGAGGGGTATGCGAGAAATTCAACCTCTCTAATTGCTGTTTAAACATCGATGATAATGGACAGGCAGTGATGGACATATCAGAAGGGATCCGTAAGTTGGCGCATGTTCCAATACAAAAGTGGAATTCGATTATGGGAACCCAATGGTGGGATTCCATCCTCGGAGGAACATGGTGGAGAACGGTGGGACTCGTGTTTCTATGTGCAAGGCTGGACTGATCTTTATCCCCTGTTGCATCCCTTGTTTTAGGGAACTTATTACAAGGAGTATAAGTCAGATGCAGGCTGAAGTCATGCCTATGGGAGAGAAAGGGGAAATACAGAGAATAATGATAATGCGGCCAGGGGAGGTCCATGATCTACAGGAAAAGAAGATTAGGACAATGTTACATCAATTCGAGTTGAGGGAACTTGAAATTGAGGTTTAATCAGTATATGCGTAGCAAAAGAAAAAGGGAGGATTGTGAGGGATAAAGTGATTAAACCCCATTATAGTAAGGAGCTTTAAAAGAGGATTCAATGATAGGGGCCAGGGAGAGGGTTCTGACACAGCTGTGTATAAAAGTTACCAGACCCATCCTTGAGTAAGAAGTAATAGCATTGTATAGTGGCAGAAGGGAGTGATGTAGAGAGATCCCTATCAGTGGAATGGAGTGATAGGTGGGACCCTTGTCACTATAGCTTAGCTTTAGTACTGATATAGGAGAACTGAGAGGGTTCACTAGGAGGTGAGTAAAACTAGGGTAGGTCATGAGCAACTGAGCATGCTCAATAGAATAAATGAAAATTACAACACTCCCCTGGTCAAGAAACTGCTCATTACCATGAACATGTCTGGACATGCGATGTATGATATGGGAGGTACTGGGGGGATGTACCTACAGATTGTGCACCTCAGACCCTGATTGGAGAAGGGTCCGGAGGGGAGGTTGAATGTAAAATCATGTGTATAAAGGGGGATGACTTCTCTGACTTCGGTGTGTCTCGACTTGGAGAGGCACCCGGTTCTGCAGATTCGTGAAAAATAAAGAATCTCTTGCTTCCAAGATTTAGTCTTTGAGCAGTGATTGTGAGCACAAAGCGTATCTCACACCCCTTTATACACACAATTCTACATTCAACCTCCCATCCGGACCCTTCTCCAATCAGGGTCCGAGGTGTACAATCTGTAGTTACATCCCCCAGTACCTCCCACATCATACATCGCATGTTCATGGTAATGAGCAGTTTCTTGACCAGGGGTGTGTTGTAATATTTTTACCCGAATATCACTCGCTCAAACAGCTGATGGCAAGCAAGGAGATCAGAGACTGCTGAAATCAGCAGGGTGCACCTTCCCTTCCTTCTTTGCCTCCACCAAGCAGCCGGAGTGGTGATCGCGGACGAGCCCCCAGTTTGTGCGATATGCTTTGTGCTGCTCAAAGACTAAATCGAGGTGCACAATATGTAGGTACATCCCCCAGTACCTCCCACATCATACATCGCATGTTCATGGTAATGAACAGTTTCTTGACCAGGGGTGTGTTGTAATATTCATTTATTTTATTAAGCATGCTCAGTTGTTCATGACCTATCCTAGTTTTACTCACCTCCAAGTGAACCCTCTCAGTTCTCCTATATCAGCATTAAAGCTAAGCTATAGTGACAAGGGTCCCATCTATCACCATTCTACTGATAGGGATCTATCTACATCACTCCCTTTTATCGCTATACAATGCTATCACTCAAGGATGGGTCTGGTAACTTTTATACGCAGCTGTGTCAAAACCCTCTCCCTGGCCCCTATCAGTTTGAATCCTCTTTAAAGCTCCTTACTATAGTGGGGTTTAATCACTTTATCCCTCACAACGTGTTCAAAATCTTCGAGATTTTACGGCTCAACTACTTCAAGACATACTCTCTTTAGATGAAAAACCTAAACGTAACTGGTCTCACAGAGCTCTGAGAACCCGGTCAGACATCACAGCCCCACCAAAACTTCTGATCCTGAGGGTGCACCACTGCCATGCTCTAGAGGGTATTTTGCAGAAAGTTGCCAGCAACAGAAACCTAACTTTTCAAGGCAAAAACATACGATTCTTCAGAGACTTTCCTGCCAAAGTCGTTAAGAAAAGACCACTCTTCTCCAAGTCAAGAGCTATTCTGAGGGACATACCTGATCTCCGATTTGGCCCATTATATCCTGCTAAATTGTGAGTTACTTATAAAGGGGATGAATCCTTCTTTACTGATCCCGATAAAACATTCAAGTTTGCCCAGGACACTCTGGGATCCATCAAAGGAGAAGTAATACTTTGGGGGTACACAAAAGGCTAGAGAAACTCAGAGGGTACAGCAGCATCTAAGGAAAGAAGGAGATAGGCGACGTTTCGGGTCGAGACCCTTCTTCAGACTGGTCAGGGATCAGGGAAACGAGAGATATAGACGGTGATGTGGAGAGATAAAGAACAATGAATGCAGGATATGCAAAAAAGTATCGATGATAAAGGGAACAAGCCATTGTAAGATGTTTGTAGTGTGAAAATGAGAAGCTAGTGCGACTAGGGTGGGGCAGAGATATAGAGAGAGAGGGAATGCCAGGGCCCTAGGGCTGAGGGAGAGGTGGGAAGGGGAAGAGACAGCAAGGGTTAACAGAATTGAGAAAATTCAATGTTCAAGCCCAGAGGATGCAAACTCCCCAAGCGGAATATGAGGTGCTGTTCCTCCAACTTGCGGTGTTGCTCACTCTGGCCGTGGAGGAGGCCCAGGACCGAGAGTTCGGATACGGAATGGAAGGGAGAGTTGAAGTGCTGAGCCACCGGGAGGTTGGCTTGGTTATTGCGGACCGAGCGGAGGTGTTCGGCGAAACGATCGCCAAGCCTCCGCTTGGTCTCACCGATATAGATCATCTGGCATCTGGAGCAGCGGATACAGTAGATGAGGTTGGAGGAGGTGCAGGTGAACCTCTGTCGGACCTGGAAGGGCTGCTTGGGTCCCTGAAAGGAGTGGAGGGGGGAGGTGAAGGGACAAGTGTAGCATTTCTTGTGGTTACAAGGGAAAGTGCCCGGGGAAGGGGTAGAGCAGGAGGGAAGGGAAGAATTGACAAGGGAGTTGCAGAGGGAGCGGTCTTTGCGGAAGGCAAACAGGGGGAGGGGGGAGATGGGAAGATGTGCGAGTGGAGGGGTCACGTTGGAGGTGGCGAAACTGGTGGAGGACTATGTGTTGTATTTGCCGGCTGGTGGGGTGAAAGTTGAGGACCAGAAGGACTCTGCCCTTGTTGTGAGTGGGGGAATGGGGAGAGAGGGCAGTTTTGTGGGGTATGGAGGAGACCCTGGTGCGAGCCACATCTATAGTGGGGAAGGGGAATCCCCGTTCTCTGAAGAATGAGGCCATTTGCGATGACCTGGTGTGGAATGCCTCATCCTGGGAGCAGATGCGACGTAGACGGAGGAATTGGGAATAGGGAATGGAGTCCTTACAGGAAGCAGGGTGGGAGGAAGAGTAGTCCAGGGAGCTGTGGGAGTCAGTTGGTTTGTAGTGGATGTCGGTCAGGAGTGTATCATCTGCAATAGAGATGGTGAGGTCAAGGAATGGTAGGGAAATGTCGGAAATGGTCCAAGTGTATTTGAGTGCCGGATGGAAGTTGGTGGTGAAATGGATGAAGTCAGTCAGTTGTGTGTGGGTGCAGGATGTGACACCAAAGCAGTCGTCGATGTAACGGAAGTAGAGGTCGGGATGGGGCCCTGGTACGCTGAGAACAAGGATTGTTTGATGTACCCGACAAAGAGGCAAGCGTAGCTGGGGCCCATGTGTGTGCCCATAGCTACGCCTTGGTGTTTGGAGGAAATGGGAGGAGTCAACAGAGAAGTTATTGAGGGTAAGGACCAACTCTGCTAGGCGAAGGAGGGTGTCAGTGGACAGGTATGGGTTGCTCCTCTGGTCAAGGTAGAACCGGAATGCTTTGAGACCGTCCTGGTGGGGGTTGGAGGTGTAGAGTGACTGGAAGTCCATGGTAAAGATGAGAGGATGGGGCCTGGAGAATGGAATGCGCGGAGCCGACGGCGAGTGTCTGAGGTGTCTTGAACATAGGTGTGGAGGGATTTAACAAAGGGGGGATAGGATGACGTCAAGGTAAATGGAAATGTGTTCAGTGGGGCACGAACAGGCAGAGACAATGGGTCTGCCAGGGCAGTCGGGTTTGTGGATTTTGGGGAGAAGGTAAAATCAGGCCGTGCGGGGCTGGGAAAGGGTGAGGTTGGAGGCTAGGGGGATAGGGAGCCGGAGCTGATGAAGTAGGTTATGGTGCTCGAGATGGTGGCCTGGTGTTCGTCAGTGGGGTCATGGTCCAGGGGTAAGTAGGAGGAGGTGTCCGGGAGTTGGCGCGTGGCCTCCGCTTTGTAGAGATTGATGCGCCAGACTACCATGGCACCTCCCTTGTCGGCGGGTTTGATAACCCAGTCTGGGTTGTTACAGAGTGAGTCGATGGCAGTATGTTCGGGGTGGAGAGATTGGAGTGAGACAGGGGAGTGGAGAAGTCGAGGCAGTTGATGTCCCAACGGCAGTTCTGGATAAATAGTTCTAGAGCCGGAAAGCTACGAGGGGGAGTCCAAGTGGAGGGGGTACGTTGGAGACAGGAAAAGGGATCATCAGTGGGGGGCGAGGACTTCTTCCCGTGGAAGAACGCTGTGAGGCGGAGGCGACTGTAGAAGAGCTCCAAGTCGTGGTGGGCGCGGAACTCATTGAGGTGGGGACGGAGGGGGACAAAGGTAAGACCTCTGCTGAGGACCGACCTTTCAGTGTCGGGGAGGGGGAGGTCTGGGGGGATGGTGAACCCGCGGCAAGGATGGGGGTTGTGGCCGGAGGAAGGCAGGTGAGTGCACTGAGGACGGAGCGTCGTGTGGTGGGGGGGTGGAGGGTGGTCAGGGGGTGGGGGGGTATGGGGGCTGTGGTGTGGGTGTGGAAGAGCAGGGGTTACATGGTAGGGGGGGATGGGGAAGACCCAGTGGAATAGCCACTAAGGTTACTGGGGCTGGGGAGACGGGCACTAGCAAAGATACCCAGTGCCGTGCTGGAAGGAGTTAGCAACGTGGAGGCTTCAGGCCCACTGCAGAGTCCGGTCTGCAGGTGATTCTTATGGTGAACACGCGGCAAGGATGGGGGTTGTGGCTGGAGGAAGGCAGGTGAGTGCACTGAGGACGGATCGTTGTGTGCATGTAAAGTAATAATTTACTGAGTTTACACTGCGATGATAATCAATAAGTTTATACTGTGTTTATAATCAATAAGTTGTTATAAATCAACAGACTTAGAGTCGGTTAATATGTCATAGAATCATAGAAAATAGGTGCAGGAGTAGGCCATTCGGCCCTTCGAGCCTGCACCGCCATTCAATATGATAATGGCTGATCATCCAACTCAGTATCCTGTACCTGCATTCTCTCCATACCCCCTGATCCCGTTAGCCACATGGGCCACATCCAACTCCCTCTTAAATATAGCCAATGAACTGGCCTCAACTACCTTCTGTGGTAGAGAATTTCACAGACTCATCACTCTCTGTGTGAAAAATGATCTTCTCATCTCGGTCCTAAAAGACTTCCCCCTTATCCTTAAACTGTGACCCCTTGTTCTAGAGTTCCCCAACATCGGGTACAATCTGCCTGCATCTAGCCTGTCCAACCCCTTAAGAATTTTGTAAGTTTCTATAAGATCCCTCCTCAATCTTCTAAATTCTAGTGAGTACAAGCCGAGTCTATCCACTCTTTCTTCATATGGAAGTCCTGACATCCCAGGAATCAGTCTGGTGAACCTTTTCTGTACTCCCCCGATGGCAAGAATGTCTTTCCTCAGATTTGGAGACCAAAACTGTGTGCAATACTCCAGGTGTGGTCTCACCAAGACCCTGTACTTCTGAAGTAGAACCTCCCTGCTCCTATACTCAAATCCTTTTGCTATGAATGCTAACATACCATTCGCTTTCTTCACTGCCTGCTGCACCTGCATGCTACTTTCATGACACCCAGGTCTCGTTGCATCTCCCCTCTTCCTAATCGGCCACCATTCAAATAATAGTCTACTTTCCTGTTTTTGCCACCAAAGTGGATAACCTCACATTTATCCACATTATACTGCATCTGCCATGCATTTGACTATTGCCATGCCACGAATTGACTATTTATTGGTTGATGCCAAACCTATCCCTTTTACCTACAACCCAAAATATCACAACATTATTATTTCAGATCACTGTCCTCTTACTTTTTCAGTAAAATTGGAAGGAATGTTAATAAACAATCATTTTGGAGATTGAATCCACCAATACTAGCTGAGGCAAGTTGTTGTGACTATCTGAAGCTACCGATGAAAACATTTATTGAGACAAACGACACCCCTGGTATTTCTCCATCTTTGCTGTGGGAAACTTTTAAAGCCTATGTCAGAAGCTGTATTATCGCATACGAAGCTTTTCTTTTTTTTTTTCTTTTTTTTTTTTTGTTAGAAGTAAGTACAGTAGTCTGGTACTTAAGTACCTAATACATAAATACATATTTTCATTCTTGTACAACTTCATACTTTTGGTTCAATAATAAAAGAACAGTGAGAGAAAAAAGAAATAAAGAGTGTTGGAATAGATAGACAAGCGAGTAGAAACAGAAAAAATAAGAAATAAAGGACAGAGATGAGAAGTTAAAAGATTGAAAGAAAAGGAAAAAGTAAAAAAAAAAGAGATATTAGGAGAGATCTACCTATCTCATATTTTTACCCATCCATCTCCCAGTTCTAAACCATTTAATTTCTAAGGTTATGTTATGTTGCACCACATGCATAAGTTGATAAACGGAGACCAAATCTTTAAGAATTGGTCTACTTGCCTAGTAAGAGGAATCTCATTTCTTCAAGATGTAGCATTTCAGACATGTTTGAGATCCACGTTTTGAATGTTGGCGTAGGTGCGTTTTTCCAAAATTTAAGTATAAGTTTTTTCGCTGTTATTAGACCATAATTAAGAAAAGCTTCTTGGAATATAGTTAGTTTACTTCCCTTTTCCATTGATCCAAAGATAATCAATTCGATATTGGGGTTCAATTTTGTGTTAAATAGTTTTGTAAAAATTCCAAAAATTTAATTCCAAAATGTACACAGTTTTGTACAAGATCATACGAAGCTTTACAAAACAAGTAAAATAAGACTGAACAATTGGAATTAGAAAAACACATAAAACAGTTAGACCTAGAAAATGCGGCTGACCCAAACATTGCAAAACATAATAAGATAGCTGCACTAAAATGTAAATTAAACCATATTCTCTCAGCAAAATTTATTAGGGTATTTCAATTTACTAAACAAAAAAATTGTGAATTTAGTGATAAACCACACAAGCTACTAGCATGCCAACTTCGCAAATTAGAGAATGACCGTACTATTCACAAAGTTAGATCAGAAAAAGGAGATTTGCTTACATTGCCTAAATATATCAATTGGGTGGAAGATTGCAACCTTCACATGGTCCACCCTGTTTCGACTAATGCAATCAACTCGATGTGCACAAACGGAAGATCAAATAGAACGAGTTGTCCCACAACTTTAGGCTGTGCACGCCACACGAAAGAAGAAGCAGAAGAAGAAGATATCAATGAAAGATTCTTACAATTCTACCAAACATTATATTCATCAAAAACAACAGTCGATTCTGGAAAGATGAAAAGCTTTCTTGAGAATTGCTATCTCCCATCTCTCAATAAGGGGGAACGTGATGAATTAGGAGAAGAGATAACAACAAAAGACATTGTAGAGACTATTAAATCATTGAAAAGTGGAAAAACTCCTGGCCCAAATGGGTTTAGTAACGAATTTTATAAAAAATGTAATGATTTAATTTCCCCACGCTTCCAAGCCCTTTACATTCAAGCATTTAAACAACAGACTTTACCTCAAACTCTTGCTGAATCAACTATTATATTAATTCCAAAAAAAGATAAAAATCTCGAGGAGCCTGGATCCTATAGTGCAATAGCCCTTTTAAATACGGATCAGAAGATACTAGCTAAGACTTTGACTTGTAGTTTAAGCCTAGTTATCGGTAAATTAATACTTCTAGATCAAACTGGGTTTATACCTAAACGACACTCGTTTTATAATTTGAGTCGTTTGTTTAGCATAATATATTCGCAGAGAATGCCAAATGAAGATCTAACAATTATTTCACTGGATGCAGAAAAGGCTTTCGACCAAGTGGAATGGTCTTATCTTTTCAGAGTGTTGGAAAAATTCCAATTGGGAGAAAACTTTACTTTATGGGTGAAGCTTTTATACACTGATCTGACAGCTAGAATACTGACAAATCAAACACTTTCACCTAAATTTTATTTATCTAGGGGTAACAGACAAGGATGTGTTCTTTCTCCAATGTTCTTTGATTTAGCCATGCAACCCTTTTGCCGAGAGTATCAGGTCCCATTCAGGCATTTATGGATATAATACCAAATAAACCTCCAATAAAATGTTCTTATATGCAGATTATGTAATTTTATACATAAGGTGCAGGCTCGAAGGGCTGAATGGCCTACTCCTGCACCTAATTTCTATGTTTCTATGTTTCTATACATTACTAATCCCCAAGTTAGTATTCCAAATGTTTTAAACATTATAGAACAATTTGGTTCTTTTACTGGATACAGAATAAATTGGAACAAACATGAAATCATGCCAATAGAAGAACAAGACTCTTATCAACTACAACAATTTCCTTTCAGAATCGTTACTAAAAAGTTCAGATATCTTGTAATTTACGTGACTAGAAAGTATTCCTCTTTGTTTAAAATAAGCTTCCCACCATTAATCACTAAATTGTATGCCTACATCCAATTTTGGAAAACACTTCCTATCTCCCTTATCGGTAGATTAAATGCCATAAAGATGATCTTCCTTCCGCAACTTTTATACTTATTCCAATCAATACTGATATATTTCCTTAAATGTTTTTTTTTAAATTGACTCTATTGTCACTCACTTTATTTGGGACTACAAAACCAACAGAATACACAAAAGACATTTGTGCAAATCCAAAAAAAATTGAGAATTAGCTCTACCTAATTTTCTATTTTATTACCGGGCAACTAATATTAAAAATATAACTTTCTGGTTGGACGATACATGTCAACGTGTAAATTGGTTAAAAATGGAGAGGGAAGATTGTTTGCCTTTTTGTATAGACTCGTTCCACCTATCTCCAATACATTTGAATAAGTCAATGTATGAGCAAAATCCGATAATACATAGTACTATCTGTATCTGGAAACAGCTGAAATTCAGTCTTAAATTGAGAAGTATGTCTCTCTTTCTTCCTATTTCATATAATCCCTTGTTTAAACAGTCTACTTTAGATGTGGTGTTTGTTCACTGGAAGAACCTGGGAATCAATACTGCGGGAGGCCTCTATAAGAAGGGGACTTTCTCTTCTTTTCAAGAACTATGAAATATGACTTGAATGCCAATAATTCTTTAGATACCTTCAAATCCGAGATTACATGAAAACATATACACAAGACTGTCCTCTTATGTGTCCAGATATATTAGACGATTGTTTGAATAGACTTGCCTATACAAGTAAGTTGATATCTTACATTTATAATACTCTTCTAAATATTGACAACCCACCCACTGAGATTTATTGGCGAGCATGGGAGGACGAGCTGTGTTCATCCATTTCGAAAGATATATTGGAGGAAAGCCTACAATACATACACTACTTTCTTTAAATGCCAGGCAATGCCTGATACAATTTAAAGTATTGAATAGGTTATACTACTCAAAGACCAAATTGAACAAGATCTTCCCAACTGTCTCTCCTCTTTGTGATTAATATCACTTTCAAGAAGCCATATCACTTTCAGGATACAATTCATTATTTTGTATAAAATTATCCTGTATAAAAATACAAAACTTCTGGACAGAAATATTCAATATCATTTCTAAAACACATAAAATTCAATTGGAGCCAGATTCAAAACTAATAATATTAGGAATGTCAGAGAGTTGCCCTAATCTAACGATATCTCAAAGATGCTTTCTTGACTATGGTTTAATAACTGTGAAAAAACGTTCACTTAAATCCTGGAAAAAGATAACAGTCCCGACAGTGAAGATGTGGATCACATAAATGACCAAGACACTACATCTATAAAAAAAAAAGGCTTATCTTGACTGACAAAGCAGATCAGTTTTCCAAAATATGGGCTCCTTTTATTGAATTTCTTCTACAACATAATGGTTGAACACAAACTCAAAAATTGATGCTAGGGTCGGGTGAGCGGGCGTATGGTAGGGCAGTGGGATATATGTCTTTCACAAAATTATTTCTTTTCTTTTTATTTTCTTCTTTCTTTCCTTTTCCTTTTTTCCGATTTAGTTATTTGTTTATAAAATGAAAATTGTATAAATGTGGTCGATTACTTTCGCTTTATCAATTGCTTCTAATAAAATAAATATTAAAACAAATAAATAAAAGGGCATCAATAATACCGATGCCCAAGAAGAGCAAGGTGACGTGCCTCAATGACTATCGACCAGTGGCAATAACGTCTGTGGTGTTGATGTGCTTTGAGAGATTAATTATGGCGCATATCAATTCCTACGTCAACAAGAACTTCGACCCACTGCAGTTCGCTAACCGCCACAACAGAGCAACGGTGGATGCGATCTCGAGGGCTCTCCACTATGCTCTGGACCACTTTGACAACAGAAACTCATATATCAGGCTGTTATTCATTGACTACAGCTCGGCGTTTAACACCATGATCCCCTCCAAGCTGGTTACGGGACTGTCATATGCTGAGACAATGGAGCGGCTGGGCTTGTATCCTCTGGAGTTTCGAAGGATGAGAGGGGATCTTATTGAAACATATAAGATTATTAAGGGATTGGACATGCTAGAGGCAGGAAACATGTTTCTGATGTTGGGGGAGTTCAGAACCAGGGACCACAGTTTAAGAATAAGAGGTAAGACATTTAGAACGGAGACGAGGAAACACTTTTTCACACAGAGAGTTGTGAATCTGTGGAATTCTCTGCCTCAGAGGACGGTGGAGGCCAGTTGTCTGGATACTTTCAAGAAAGAGCTAGACAGAGCTCTTAAAGATAGTGGAGTCATGGGATATGGGGATCAGGCAGAAACGGGGTACTGATTGGAGATGATCAGCCATGATCACAATGAATGGCAGCGTTGGCTTGAAGGGCCGAATGGCCTACTCCTGAACCTTTTGTCTATTGTCTACATCTCTCTCCCGGGAAGGTGCCTCAAGGGGACCGTCCACCTGGAGATTGCCAGTGGTAAGTTAATCAGTTAGAGTATCAATTAGGGGAGGAGAGGGGTGGAGAGGAGAGGAGAGGCGGGATTATCAAATATTAATTTAATGAGTTTCCGCACTGTATCTCAAAATTAAACTAGTGTGTGAGCGGGCGATCGCTGGTCGGCGCGGACTCGGTGGGCCGAAGGGCCTGTTTCCGCACTGCATGTCCAAACTAAACTAGTGTGTGAACGGGCGATCGCTGGTCTGCGCGGACCCGGTGAGCTGAAGGGGCTGTTTCCGCGCTGTATCTCTAATCTAAGCTAGTGTGTGAACAGGCGATTGCTAGTGCGATTGCTGGTCGGCGCGGATTCGGTGAGCCGAAGGGTTTGTTTCTGCGCTGTATCTAATAAGTAAAAAAACAGAAAAAGAGCGAGGGCGATATTTTGGGGCGAGAAAATGGCCGTTTCTGCCCCGTATCCTCGCAAAATCACCATTCTCGCCTTATTCAGCGGTCTTCTCTTGATGATCGTGTTCTCTGGAATTGCGGTGGCGTTTCAGTTCAGGGTGATTGGATGGTTAGAGAGGGAGGGAGTGAGAGAGAAGGGGAAGAGAGAGTGGGGAGAGAGAGGGGAAGATTGCGGGAGAGGGGGATAGAACTTAGGCCAAAGCCCACAACACAGGCCCGGAGTCTATAAAACAGGCCTGGGGCCCACACCACAGGCTCGGAAGCCCAGAACATGGGCCTGGAGCCTATAACACAGGCTTGGTGCCTACAACACAACCATGAGGCCTACTAAACACAGGATTGGGGGACCAAAACGTAGGTCAGAACGTAGGCCAAAGTGCACAACTAGGCCCTGAGCCTTCAACACAGCCCAAGGCCAACAACACAGGCTCTGAGGCCCAGAGCTTAGGCCAAGGTCCAGAACTTGGACCAAAGCATAAAACACAGGCCTGGAGCCTATAATACAACCCTGTGGCCACCAAAAACACAGGCTTGTGGCACCAGAACTTAGGCCAAAGCCCAGAACCTAGACCCGGAGACTATAGCACAGGTCCAGAGACTTTAATAAAGACCTTCTTCTTACAAATGAAACATAAATAAACCAACAGAATAGTTGGATCTCAAGTCGGGTGTTGAGCAGCCAGGTTGTTGTCTGTATCAATGTCTGCCAGGCCCTGAGCTCCATTTGGTGGGTGGTAGAGCGGGCACCCAGACATGACAACTTATGTCTTACCTTCACCAAAATACTATCTTGGAAACTTTCCAATCAGGTTTCAGGGCCCACCACATCACAGAGTCTGCCTTGTTAAAGGTACATAATGACCTACTGCTCACCGTTGACTCCGGCGACTGTGCAATCCTGCTCCTTCTTAACCTCAGCGCAGCATTTGATACTGTCGACCACACCATCCTAATTGACCGTCTCCGTTCAGGGTTCGTAGTCAAAGGTAGGAGTTTCTCTGCTAACATAAACAACTCTTTCTCCTCACCAGCTAGCCTCTGCTGCGGGGTTCCACAAGGTTCCATCCTTGGCCCCATTCCCTTCTCCCTCTATATGCTCCCCTTAGGCCAAGTAATTCAAAGGCACGGCATTTCCTTCCGTTTCCTTCCAATGCAGACGATACACAACTCTATCTCCCCCTGAAGCCCAACAACCGATCTAATCTACTCAGCCTTATCCACTGCCTCGAGGATATAAAGTGTTGGATGGCCCAGAACTTCCTCCAACTAAACGAGAGTAAGTCTGAGGTCATCCTACTCGGCCCCTCGGACTCAATCAAAATGATAGCAGGCAGCTTGGAAGCCTTACCCCATTACTCAAACCTCACATCAAAGACCTTGGCGTGATATTTGACTCTGCGTTGAAATTTGACAAACAAGTCAATGCCATGGTAAAAGCTAGCTACTTCCAGTTGACTGGAACTGGAAACTGGAAAAGCTAGCTTCTTCCAGTTGAGCGATAGCTAAAATAAAACAATTCCTCCAATTTGATGACCTCAAAAAGATCATCCATTCATTTATCTCCTCCCGCCTTGATTACTGCAACTCCTTTTACACTTGCATCAGCCAATCATCCCTGCCCCGCCTGCAATTGGTCCAAAATGCTGCAGCTAGACTCCTGACGGGCACCCGAAAAAGGGACCACATCACCCCGATCCTGGTTCCCTGTGCAGTTCCTAATCAATTTCAGGCTCCTTCTTTGTGTACACAAAGCCCTTAACGGGCTTGCCACCACCTACATCAAAAATCTGCTTACCCACCATACCACCTCCACGTCCCTCAGATCGGCTGACTTGGGGTGACTGACCATCCCGCGGTCTAGGCATAAGCTCAGGGGTGCCCGCGCTTTTGCGGTTGCAGCTCCTAGACAATGGAACAGCATCCCTCTTCCCATCAGAACTGCCCCCTCCATCGACTCTTTTAAGTCAAGATTTAAAACTTATTTCTATTCTCAAACCTTTCTTGAGGTCCTCTGAGGGAGCGCTGTACGTATGTATGTATTGTTGATCTATGTACCACTATTTGTAGCACATTTTGTACCTGCATCAATGTAGAGTTGTTTTTAAATGTGCTATAGAAATAAAATTGACTTAACTTGACTGTTTCTTAAACGTTGGGATAGTCCCAGCCTCAACTACCTCCTCTGGCAGCTTGTTCCATACACCCACCATCCTCTGTTGAAAAGTCACCCCTCGGATTCCTTTTAAATCTTTTTACCTTCACCTTGAACCCATGTCCTCTGGTCCTCGATTCATAGGCACCAAATCTGGGCACGAGATTCTGTGCATCTAACTAAATTGTGTTCCATACAAGATTCCAGCATCTGCAGTTTCTTGTGTCTCCCTCACCTATATGCACCTATCACTTCTGAAGAAGGGTCTCAACCTGAAATGTCACCCATTCCTTCTCTCTAGAGATGCTGCCTGTCCCGCTGAGTTACTCCAGCATTTTGTATCCATCTATCACTTGCCAGGCTTTGTCCAGCCCCCATCTCTCTTTTCCAGCTTCCTCCCCCACCCTCTCCAATCAGTCTGAAGAAGGGTCCTGACTCAAAACATCGTCGGTCCATTCCCTCTGAATTGGTGGTCAGGCCGCATCTGTAGAGGGAAGGGAGTCTAAGGCGACCACTCCCACCTCTCCTTTCCAACTTTCTCCAACCCCTACATCAAGCAGTCTGAAGAAGGGTCCTGACCTAGAATGTTGCCTGTCCGTGCTCCCCAGAGGTGCAAGTTACTCCAGGAGAAATGCAGTTGCGCTCTGTCCGCCAAGGCCTGCTGGATCTCCCGGTTGGCCAACCATTTTAACTCCCCTTCCCACCCTGGTCTTTCTGTCCTGGGCCTCCTCATTGCTAGAGGGATAGCACCTTAAAGCTTACAGCCCAATGACATGAACATTGAATTCTCCAAATTAAGGAGACATCCCCCATCATGGGCCATCTCTTTGTCATTCCTCTGTGTTCTTCTCGCTGGCAAAAGGCGTTAGGATTAATCCGGAGTCACCACTTCCTGTCCCCCGGTCATTCCCCCTCAACTCTGAAAGTTGGAAGCTCGCTCTCCACCCTTGGACGTCGGCAAGACTCCAGCTGCGATAAACAAGGACTTTTGCTCGTCAACCCACTGGAGCCAAGTCGTATTCCAATGAAATAATTGTCTCTTTTTGTGGAAGAAATTAATTTGGAGGGAAATTTAAGGAAAATGTAAAGTGGAGACTTTGCAGATTTGCTTAGAGATTTTATTGCATGACCAGATGTTGGGTCCCACTTATTTACTTCCGGCAGCGAGTTCACTGTGTTCTGTGTGGAAGTTGTTCGTTGGATTTCAAACTCCAACTTCAACCTTCCTCCTGTTTAGATGCCCATTTAGATGCCTCACTTCACCCTCGTATTCTCTCTCATCCCACACAATGTTAGTATATTCATGTATTTTATATACTACACAGATAGTTAATAAGGAATTATGTCTACATTTTAGGATCTTAATAAAATTTAAGATCAGTTTATCATGTTTCCTGTTGATGTGAGGAATCCTCTATTTTTCCATAACTGCCCATAGTCATGTACAACCCCAAACGCACAGCAAGAATCGGTGTAGATATTAACACTCGTATCTTTTGCCAATATGCAGACACGAGTCAGGGCATACAGCTCAGCTGTGTGAGCGGACATTCGGGATGGTAAAGCGTACACCTCCAGCACTTGGTGTGGTGTGACCACTGCATATCCTGCCAATAATCTGTCATCACTAGGTTGGTGAGAAGAGTCATCGGTAATTAGGACCAGATCAGGATTATCAATCGGATGACTGTAAGTCCAACCGGGGAGTGGCAGCGGCTTCTACGATCATGGTTACATTCTTCTTCTGGCAGTTGTACAAAGGTAACTGGGTTTATAGCAGGTGATGGCTGATAAGTACAGTTCGAATGAGAGAGGCATGAGATTTCTCCGTGGATTTTGAAATTCAGATGTACGGATGCCAGCACGGCCTTGAGCTGGTTGAGGATGGTGGAGGAGTGGCGAGATCGGCCAGTCCGCTGCCATCTTTGCCGAGCGGCCATGGTGTTTCCAGCGACTGCCGCCTCCACCCATGCCTTCACCAGAGAGAACTACTGGCCCATCACCTCCCACACAAAGGCTGCCGTCCAGCAGGCCGGATATGGGTGTCATGGCCAGTGCCTAGCTGGTGGCCTTTGTGGGGGAGGTGATGGACTTGGACCCCTGGCCACGGGCATCGTGGTGAGTGCGGCTGCAGACCGGTTGCAGTGACCTGCCTGTGCATCAACAGGTCCGGCGACGATTTGAAGCCTTTGCCGCAGTCGGAGCAGGTGAAGGTCTGCTCACTGCTGTGCACCCAGCGGTGCTGCCACAGCCTCGACAACCAGGCAAAGCTCTTGCCGCAGGTAGAGCAGCCAAAGAGCTTCTTGCCCGTGTGCATTCTCCACTGCATCTTCAGCTCATGCGTCGTCTTGAAGCTCTTGCTGCAGTCGGAGCAGCCGAAGGGCCTCTGGCCGGAGTGCACGCGGTTGTGCCACAGCAGTCTGTCATAGCGGATGAAGCTCTTGCCGCACTCCGAGCAGTCGAAGAAACGTTCTCCCATGTGCTCCCGCCAGCAGGTATCCAGCTGGCTCGGGTACTGTCAGGCCTTGCCACACGTCGCACTCATAACGCTTCTCTTTGTTGTGCCCCGCCATGTGGTCCTCCATCGAAGCTCAGCCTGCACACCGAGCAGATGCAGGGGTCAGTTCACCGGCACCCTGGCTGCCCGCAATGGGGGGAAGGGCACGGTGTGTGAGGGGAGCGAGAGGAGTGAAGGGGGGAAGATGAAGGGGTGAGGGAGAGGGAGGGGGAGAAGGGAGGCGGGAAGGAGGGGAGAGATGGTGAGGAGGCAAGTGGGGAAGGGGGATGGAGGACGGTGGACATGAGGTGGATGGAAGGGAGGGGTTGAGGGGGCGTGAGTGGGGGAAGGAGGGCAGGGGAATAGTGGGGGCTTCGCACCTACCTGGGAGTGCCGAGCATCCGGGCACCGTGTCGAGCCGCCCGTCCGCCAGCCAGTACGACCAGCGCCCTGACGTCACCCCCAATCCAAGAGGGACCACCGGTGATTGGCGCTGAGTCACCCGCGGGCGGGGGGGGGGGGGGGGTGACATGCATCATGGGAAGGTCACAGAAGGTCAGAGTAACTCAGCGGGTCGGGCAACGTGCATAGGTGCACTGTGGCCTCCCGCCGCCAGGGGGCGCTGCAGTCGGAGGACCAGAGACGCTGCACCGCGGCCTTCAATAGGCTGGGGAGGGAAGAGGACGTGGGTCCGAACGGCGGCGGGAGACCGCGGTGTAGCGCCTCTGGTCCTCCGACTGCAGCCCTCCCATGGCGGCGGCGGAGAGAGAGAGGGAGAGAGAGAAAGGGAGAGAGCGGGGGAGAGAGAGAGGGGGGAGAGGGGAAGGTTGGGGAGAGGGGAAGGGTGGGGGAGAGGAGGAAGGTGTGAGGTGAGGGGGATGGGGGAGGAGAGAGGGGATGGGGAGGAGGATGAGGGGGATGGGTGGAGTGGGGGGAGCGGGGAGAGGGAGGGTGAGGGGGGGGAAGAGGGAGGGGAGAGGGGCGAGGGAAGGGTTAGGGGGAGGGGGAGGGGGAGAGGTATGGGGGAAGGGATGGGGAGAGAGAGGGGGGATATCATGCTTTATTTTCCTTTTATTAATGCATTTTCATCATCTAATTGCTGATTTTTGGCCCAAAAAGCTTCACTCGAAAACATTTAGTTCCATGCATAAATACACAAATATATTACATCTGCGCTAAGCACCCACAAAATATCTTGCAATAATGCTCATTGGTTCAGAGGTTTGGTACGTTGACGTCGAGCCTGTGTTTTAGGTCCCATGCCTATGTTCCTGGCTTTGCCTGAAATTCTGTGCTTCTGGGCCTGTGTTTCGTAGGCCTCAGGGCTTTTTATAGGCTCCAGGCCTCTGTTGTGGGCTCAGGTCCTGTATTTTAGGCCCCACGCTTTTGCCTAAGTTCTGGAAATTCTGAGCCTGTGTTTCGTAGGGCCCCAGGCTTGTGTCATAGGCCCCAGACTTGTGTCATCGGCTCGGGGTTGTGTCATAAGCCCCAAGCCTGTATCATAGGCCCCATGCCCGTGTCATAGGCCCCAAGCCCGTGTCATAGGCCCCAAGCCCATGTCATAAGCTCCAGGCCCGTGTCATAAGCTCCCGGCCCGTGTCATAAGCTCCAGGCCAGTGACAGAGGCTCCAGTGTTGTGTCAGAGGCTCCAGGGTTGTGTCATAGGCTCCAGCTTGTATCATAGGCTCCAGGCTTGTGTCATTGGCTCCAGTCCTGTGTTGTTGGCTCTGGGCGTGTCTTGTAGGCTCCATGACTAAATTCTGGATTTTGCCTAAATTCTGGGCCACAAGACTGTATTGTACGCTCTGAGGGCTGTCAGATCACCTCCTCCATCAGGCCAGAGAGCAGAGACCACCCGACTGAAATCCCGTCACCCTTTTGCTCCACATGGAAAAACAACTCCTAGGCATCCTTCCAGCCAACTGAGACAAAAGCACACTGTATAGCCACCAAGTGGTCACAGGAGTCGAAGGCAACCTCATCTCCATTACACAGCTACATGTCTTCACCAGATAAAAGCTGTCCAGGGCCTGAGCTCCTCAGAGGAGTATGGGTGAAGCTCAACAGACTTTGTCCTGGAGTTGGGCATTTCAGCGCCAGCATGTGGAGATGGGGGCTCTGCCAGAGCCCAGCCTGTAATGCGGAGCAGAACAACAGATAGCCAACCATGTCAAGTCAAGTCAAGTCACTTTTATTTCTATAGCACATTTAAAAAACAACTCTCGTTGACCAAAGTGCTTTGCATTGATGGATGGTACTAACGTTATACAACAGTGGTTCATAGATTAAGTACATACATAAAATATACATACATATAGACCTCCCTCAGAGGACGACAAGAAAAGGCTTGAAAGTAAAGATGAGTTTTAAGTCAGGCTTCATTGGGCTTCAGGGGGAGATAAAGTTGTGTATCGTCTGCAGAGCAGTGGAAGGAAATGCCTTGCCTTTGAATGACGGCTTAAGGGGAGCATATACAGGGAGAAGAGAAATGGGGCCTAGGATGAAGCCTTGTGGGGACCCCGCAGCAGAAGCTAGTTGGGGAGGAAAAGGAATTGCCTATGTTTGCAGGTAGGAGACGAACCAGTTCAGGGCAGTGGTAAAACAGTTATAGGACAGTTAACGTGCATGGATAGGATAAGTTGGAGGAATATGGACCAAACGCAGGCAGGTGGGACATGTAGCCGGACATATTGGTCGTGTGGGGCAGGTTGGACCGAGAGGTCCTGTGTCCACACTGTATCACTCTATTATGACTAACACAGGGGGTCAGGCAGCATCTGTGGAGAACATGGATAGGTGATGTTACATAGAAACATAGAAATTTAGGTGCAGGAGCAGGCCATTTCGGCCCTTCGAGCCTGCACCGCCATTCAATATGATCATGGCTGATCATCCAACTCAGTATCCTGTACCTTGCTTTCTCTCATACCCACTGATCCCTTCAGCCACAAGGGCCACATCCAACTCCCTCTTAAATATGGCCAACGAACTGGCCTCAACTACCTTCTGTGGCAGAGAATTCCACAGATTCACCACTCTCTGTGTGTGAAAAAACGATCTTCTCATCTCGGTCCCTAACAAGACTTCCCCATTATCCTTAAACTGTGTCCCCTTGTCCTGGACTTCCCAACATCGGGAACAATCTTCCTGCATCTAGCCTGGTCCAACCCCTTAAGAACTTTGTAAGTCTCTATGAGATCACCCCCTCAATCTTCTAAATTCCAGCGAGTACAAGCCGAGTCTGGATAGTCTTTCTTCAATATGGACGTCGTGCCAATCCCAGGAATCAGTCTGGTGAACCTTCGCTATCCACATCAATACTGAACCACCAATACCGTGTGCTTAAGTTTGTATACCAATCTCTTGTGTGGGACCTTGTCGAAAGCCTTCTGAAAGTCCAGATATAACACATCCACTGCTTCTCCCTTATCCCACTCTACTAGTTACATCCTCGAAAAAATTCAATAAGATTTGTCAGACATGATTTACCCTTCATTATTGATTTCACCACTTTCCAAATGCGCTGCTATCCCATCTTTAATAATTGACTTCTAGCAGTTTCCCCACTACCGATGTTAGACTAACTGGTCTGTAATTCCCCGTTTTCTCTCCCTCCCTTTTTAAAAAGTGGGGTTACATTAGCTACCCTCCAATCCTCAGGAACTACTCAGAATCTAAGAAGTTTTGAAAATTATCACTAAGGCATCTGCTATTTCTGGGGCTACTCTCCTTAAGTACCTCTGGGATGCAGCCTATCTGGCCCTGGGGATTTATCGGCACCCTTTAAATCCATTCAATTTAACCTAACACCACTTTCCGGCTAACCTGGATTTCACTCATTTCCTCCATCTCATTTGACCCCCCCCCGCGATCCCCTGCTATTTCGGCAAAATTATTTATGTCTTCCTTAGTGAAGACAGAACCAAAGTAGTTATTCATTTGTTCTGCCATGTCCTTGTTACCCTATGATCAACGTCACCCATTTCTGACTGCAAGGACCTACATTTGTTTTAACTAATCCTTTGCACTTCACATATCGATAAAAACTTTTGCAGTCAGTTTTTATGTTTCCTGCCAGTTTCCTTTCATTCTCCATTTTCCCTTTCCTAATTAAGCGCCTTTGTCCTCCTCTGTTGGTCTTGAATTTTCTTCCCAGTCCTCTGGTAGGCTGCTTTTTCTGGCTAATTTGTATGCTTCATCTTTTTCTTTGATACTATCCCTGATTTCCTTCGTTATCCACGGATGCGCCACCTTCCCTGTTTTTTATTATTTTGCCATACTGGGATGAACAATTGTTGTAGTTCATCCATGCAGTCTTTAAATACCTTCCATGGCATATCCACCGTCAACCCTTCAAGAATCAATTGCCAGTCTATCTTTGGCCAATTCACGTCTCATACCCTCAAAGTTTACCTTTCTTTATGTTCAGGACCCGTGTTTCTGAGATTAACAATGTCACTCTCCATCCTAATGAAGAACTCAACCATTATTATGGTCACTCTTGCCCAAGGGGCCAGTACATCAAGGTGCAACTAACCCTTCCTCATTTACTCAATATCCAGTCTAGAATAGCCTGCTCTCTCGTTGGTTCCTCCACATGTTGGTTTAGAAAAACTATCCTCATACATTCCAAGAAATCCTCTTACCTCAGCACCCCTGCCAATTTGATTCACCCAATCGATATGTAGATTGAAGTCACCCAAAATTATAACGGTTTTACCTTCGTTGCACACATTTCTAATTTCCTGTTTTGATGCCATCCCTTTAACTCCACTACTACTGTTAGGTGGCCTGTACACAACACCCACTTAGCGATTTTTCTGCCCCTTAGTGTTTCACAGCTCTACTCATATCGATCCCACATCCACCAAGCTAATAGTCATTCCTTTCTATTGTGTTAATCTCCGCTCTAACCAGCAACGTACCCCACCTCCTTTTCCTCTCTGTCTATCCTTCCGAATATTGAATATCCCTGGATGTTCAGCTGCCAGCCTTGGTCACCCTGGAGCCATGTTCGTGATCCCAACTATATCATAATTATTAATGAGCTATCTGCACATTCAACTCATCCCCTTATTACGAATGCTTCCTGCATTGAGACCACAAAGCTTCGGCTTGTTTTTTACTCTTGGCCCTTTTACAATTATGTGAACAAGTGGCCCTTTAATTTTTGCCCTGGATTTGCTTTTCTGCCACTTTTCACCTTGCTACCAATTGCTCTAATCCTCATTTTACACCCCTCTGTCTCTCTGCTCACACATTAAGAAACCCTCCACTTCTTATTCTCACAAAGTGCTGGAGTAACTCAGAAAAGCTTCACAAAGTGCTGGAATAACTCAGCGGACAGGCAGCATCTTGGACAGAAGGACTGGGTGACATTTCGGGTCGAGACTGAGGAGGGTCTCAACCAGAAACGTTACCCATTTTCCTTCCAGCATTTTGTGTCAACCTAAAAAACAGCGCCTATCTGTTCCACGTCGCGGTTTGCGAGCAGGTTGGGAGAGGTGGGCAAAAGGCAGATCTGTGGAGAACAATGGATAGGTGACATTTTACAGAGTGCTGGAGTAACTCAGCGGGTCAAGCAGCATCTGTGGAGAACATGGATAGGTAACATTTCACACAGTGCTGGAGTAACTCAGCGGGTCAGGCAGCATCTGTGGAGAACATGGATAGGTGACGTTTCACAGAGTGCTGGAGTAACTCGGCGGGTCAGGCAGCATTTGTAGAGAACATGGTAAGGTGACATTTCGGAACAGGACCCTTCTTCAGACTGACACTATGTTACAGATGAGAGGGTGATCGGCAGAGTATTGCATACAGATCTGGTCCACTCCATTACAGGACTGATTGTGGAGGCTTTGGGGAAGGTGCGGAGTGGTTAAACAAGAAATGGTTTAAAAACAAGGCACTGCAGTATGCTAGCTTACAAAAAAAGGACACAATATGCTGAGAGTAACTCAGAGGGACAAGCAGCTTGTCTGAGGACGGTCTCGACCAGAAATGTTACCCATTAATTCCAGCATTTTGTGTCTACCTAAACAGCGCCTGCCCACGTCGCGATATGCAAGCAGGCTGGGGGAGCAGCAAAGGCCTTGCCACAGAAGCGGAGGTTGAAGGGGCGTTGGCCAGTGTGGACTCACCGCGTGCTCTAGCAGGTGGTCAAGGCGGGTGAAACCCTTACCCACAGGACGGGCAGGGGGAAGGGACGCTCACCGCAGTGGGTACGCCGGGTGCTGTCCACAGACACAGGCTGGACATGTGGGTGAAATCCTTTGCCATACTCAGCGCACAAAAAGGGTCTCTCTCTGGTGTATATCCGCTGGTGCTCCCCGCGCAGCCTCCAGCTCTCTTGTTACAGAGGGAGCAGCTGCTCACCAGCGTTGGGCCCGCCGGTGCTTGCCGCAACCCCCGCGAGCTGTCAAACGCTCACCACACAGTGCGGGCCGCAGTCGTAGGGCTGGCCACTGGTGTGCACGTGCTGGTGAGACAGGGCTAAAGGAGAGCCATGGCAAAGGCTTTTTTCTCCCTACACACCGGGTTGGACGGGAGCCTATGGGACGGGATGGTCGGCCGCGTGCACCCGCTGGTGGGGACAGCAGCTTGGTGGAGCGGGTGTAGTGTAGCCCTTTGCCGCTCTACTAGGCGCAGGTGTAGGGATTAGTCGTAGATCTCGCCGGTGTGGGTATCTGGTGCTCCAGCAGGCTGTCGGACCGGGTGAAGCCTTTGCCGCACTGGCACAGGTTGTAGGGGTTGGGCGGTGGAACCCCGGTGTGGGTGCGTTGGTGCTTCAGCAGGCTGCTGGAGGTGGGATGTACCACTTGCCACAGTCGCTGCAGCTGTAAGGCCGCTCTCCGGTGTGCAGGCGCCTGTGCACCTTCAGGTCCTTGGACGACTTGAACCCTTTGCCACAGTCGGAGCAGGCTGAAAGGGCCGTTCATTGCTGTGCACCAATTGGTGCTCCTGCAGCCCCACAAGACTGGGTTAAAGCTCTGTGCCGCACTGTGGAGCAGCCATAGGGCCTCTCGCCCGTGTGCACTCGCCGGTGGGTGTTCAGGACACTCGCGTCTTGGAAAAACTCTTGCTGCACTCCGAGCAGTCGAAGGGGCGTTTCTCCTGTGTGTGTGAACCCGCCGGTGGGCCTCTAGCTGGCTCGGCTTCTGCCATGTCTTGCCACACACGTCGCACTCTAAGCTTCTCCTGGTTGTGCCCAGTCATGTGGTCCTCCATTGAGCTCAGTACCTCGAAGCTCAGCCCGCAATCCGAGTAGTTGGGGGGGGGGGGGGGGGCTCACCGGCACCCTGTCCGCCCTCAATGGCCACTCAACTTCCCATCTCTCGGGTCCACAGCAACGGCTCCCAAACTCTGCAGGAGGAGGGGGGTGGGAACACAGGGACGGTCAACAAGCTGCCAAACAGGACATTACTAACACTAGTGAACATTACTAGTGCTTGATGGGGTGGGGGGAGGGCTGTGAGAGGGGGGGTGAGGGATAAGGGAGGACCAGGCGGTGAGGAAGAAAAGGGGGCGGTTCCTGCCCCATGACGTACCCCCGCCATGTGCCGTCATATGCAAGGCATGCACGACACGTGCCATGAAGTCACGGTAGGGACTGCTGGCACGCCGTTGCCTGCCAGCGTTTGTGGGGAACGTGGATCGGTTACCACCGAGCCCTCCGCCGCCCAGGTTTATGCTGCAGTCGGAGACACTGCGCCGTGGCCTCCCGCCGCCAGAAGAAGCGCTGCAGTCAGAGGACCAGAGACACCCCAGATTCACTCTGACAACGGTCCCACGCGCCCACACGCCACCGGCTCCGGTGGTGGCTTCCTCAGATCGGGGCCGGCCGCCAGGATCGCCCTCAGAGGAGGAGGAGGGGTGAGGGGGGGAATGTACGCGGGGCGGAGCGGGCGGCGACCGTTCCTACCCGGAGCAACGGTGCTTGAGCAGAGGCTCCACCTCTTCGTTACACGTTACAAAGGACCAGGTCCCGCCCCCCTCCTTGCGTTTTTCCGAGCCAATCAGAGCCGCGTCCCCGCCCTTCGGGCGGGACACATCCTCGGCCAATCAGAGCCACCCATCCGCCCTTGCAACGGTTGCCACGTTGAGACGGCCCGCGGCTCTTACACACATGGGGGGGGGGGGGGGGAGGAAACAATCACTTAGCAGCTGCAAACCTGAGATAATACCTCAAGGGGGGCCAGACTACAAAATGCTGCAGTAAGTCAGCGGGACGGGCAGCATCTCTGGAGAGAAGGAATGGAAATGACGTTTCGAGTGAGACCCTTCCTCAGATGAGAGACGCAGGAAGGACGTAGACGGTGATGTGGAAGTGAAAAAGCTTTTACATAGAAACATAGACAATAGGTGCAGGAGTAGGCTATAGTCGGCCCTGCAAACCAGCACCACCATCCAATATATTCATAGAAACATAGAAAATAGGTGCAGTAGTAGCCCATTCGGAGCTTCGAGCCTGCATCACCATTCAATATGATCATGGTGATCATCCAACTTCAGTATCCTGTTACCTGCCTTCTCTCCATACCCCCTGATACCCTTTAGCCACAAGGACCACAATAAAACTCCCTCTTAAATATTAGCCAATGAACTGGCCTCAACTACCTTCTGGTGCAGTGAATTCCAGAGACTCACCACGCTCTGTGGAAAATGTTTCCTCATTCTCAGTCTTAAAGGAATTCCCCCTTATTTCCTTAGACTGTGACGCCTTGTTCTGGACCTCTCCAACTATCGGGAATCAATCTTCCTGCATCTAGCCTATCCAACCCCTTAAGAATTTTGTAAGTTGTCAGTCTTCTAAATTCTAGCGAGTACAAGCCACGTCTATCTAGTCATTCCTATATTAAGTTTCGTTGCTGACATCCAGGAATCTGTCCGCGTGAACCTTCTCTGTTACCCCCTCTATGACATGTAAGGAATGTCTTTCCTCAGATTTGGGAGACCCAAAAACTGTACGCAATACTACTCCTCAGTGTGGGTCTCATCAGCAAAATCCCTATACAACTGACTGCCAGTAGAACCTCCCTGCTCCCCTACTGCTCCTATACATCATATCCTTATTTCGCTCCTATGAATGCTATAACATACCATTTGCTTTCTTTCACTGCCTGCTGCACCTGCATGCCTACTTTTCAATGCATTGGTGTATCGTATCATGACACCCAGGTCTCGTTGCATCTCCCTTTTCCTAATTTGCCACCTTCAGATAATTGTCTATTGTCTACGCCTCTGTTTTTGCCACCAAGTGTATTACCTCACGTTTTATCCACCATTATACTGCTCTGCCATGCATTTGCCCACTAACACCCAGCCTTATCCAAGTCTCCTTGCAGCCTCCTATGCATCCTCCTCACACCTAACACTACCCCCCAGCTTAGTGTCATCCGCAAACCTTGGAGATGTTGCATTCAATTCCCTTGTCCAAATCATTAATATTTATATTGTAAATAGCTGGGCACTGTCCAGCACTGAGCCTTGCGGTGCCCCACTAGTCCACTGTCATGCTGCAATTCTGAAAAAGGACAGTGTTAATCTCCTACCCTTTGCTTCCTGGTCTGCCAGCCAGTTCTCTATCCACATATGTCCTTGTTCCCCATGATCAATTCACCTGTTTTCTGACTGCAAGGGACCTACATTTGTTTTAACTTATCTCTTTCTCTTCACATTATCTATAAAAACTTTTGCAGTCAGTTTTTATGTTCCCTGCCAGTTTCTTCATAATCTATTTTCAATGCTTTCCTAAATATAGCCTTTGTCCTCCTCTGCTGGACTCTGAATTCTCACCAGGTCCTCTGGTAGGCTGCTTTTGGCTGGCTAATTTGTTTTGGGTTTTTTTTAAGATTATATTTTTATTAGTGAGTATGTAGGACCAGTGACTCAGCAAACATATGTTATGATAGCAATATTTTCATGTACAACGGTCATACATTTATTAATATTGTCAAGTGAATCCATTTTGACTCTAATATTTTTTTTTAAAAGAGAGGAAAACAGAAAAATAAATAACTAAATCAACATCAAAAAGAAAATCATAAAAGAATGGGAATTATTTACTTTTAACATACATCCATAGGTGAGAATTTTCTGGCTAATTGTATGCTTCATCTTTTGTTTTTTATGACTATCCATGATTTACCTTTAGTTATCCATGGATGCACTACCGTCCCTGATTTATTCTTTTGCCAAAAACTGGGATGAACAATTGTTTGTAGTTCAATCCATGCAGTCTTTAAATTCCTTCCATTGCATCATCCACTGTCAACCCTTTAAGAATCACTTGCCAGTCTATCTTGGCCAATTCACGTCTCATACCTTCAAAGTTACCTTTGTTTAAGGTCAGAACTTGTTTCACGGTGATCAATCACACTCACTGATGGCCCTATCCTGCCTTCTCCCCATATTCCCCTGACTCCGCTATCATTTAAAAGGTCAATCTGTTATCTGGCTCTTCTCTTTAAGGTATTCAGAGAATCGGCCTCCTCCACCCTCTTTTTAATGCGGGAGAATTCCACAGACTCACACTAACTCAACGTGGTCCTGTGTGAAAAAGTGTTCCCTGCATCTCCGTTCTCAAATTGGCTTACCCCTTATCTAAACTATGGCCCCTGGTTCTAAACTCCCCAAACCTCGGGAAAATGTTTTCCTGCCTTCTATCGAAGTGTGTCCAGGTTCAGCTCCTTTGGGGGGGGAAAAAAGGACCGTGTTGGGGCACTGGTGAAGGCAGCTGGATGACCTCAGGATCATCCGCGAGAAAATCCTGGACAGGAACTACAGTATGAGTTGTTACACCGAAGATACCCGAGAGAGAAGGGACAGGTCTTGCAAATCTAAAGGTGAAGCTAAGGCATAAACCGAAGAGACAGACGTCTGGCAGAGCTGTGGTAGTCAGGAAACAGTACAGACAGGGGTTTCTGCGGCAAAAGGTGGGAGTCAAGGATGGTGTGTTGCCCTCCCCTAGTGCCAGGATCCAGGACGTATGGAGACGTGAATTGCAGAGCATTCCTCAAGGGTGAAGAGTGAGGCAGGCGGAAGTGGTAGTCATGTCGGCACAAATGACCAGGAAGAAGAGGAAAGGACATTCTCTTACATTCTAACTTCAGAGAACTCGGAAGGCGGGACTGAAAAGCAAGGACTGGGACCTCCAGGATGGTTATCTACGGTTTGCTGCCAGTTCCTCGTGCTGGGTGAGGGAAGGAACAGTGGGAGATAGAGGATTCAATGTGTGGCTGAGGTAGCTGGTGCAGGGAGCAGGGATTAGATCTCTTAGGACCACTGGATCTGCGTTGGGGGGAAAGGAGCGAAAGTACAAAAAGGATGGGTCGCACCTTAGCAGGCGGGGGGGAACAACAATGGCAGATATTTCTGGGAATAATACAGAAGGTACAGTGATTGGTTTCATTCCAAAGAGGAAGAAAGATTCCAAGGGAAGGTAAAGGCGGAAAGTAAGGACGAGCCGTGGGGCTGACAAGGGCAGTTAGGGACAGTAAGTTTTAAGAGATTTGTATGATTTCCTTGAGGTGTGGATATAACTGTTTTACTCTTGAGTGAGAATGTTATTGCTTGAAAGTGTGTGAATTATCTGAGATTCAGCATAGGGTGAGGTGTGGAAAATATTTGTGAGTGAATGTACACGAAAAGAGGGTATGGAGTGAGTTTAAAGATGCTACTTGTTTGTGAACGGTTTGGGTGAATGTTAAATTAATATCCTTTAATTCAGATGAAATAGGATGTCATTGAATGAGATTGCTCATTTATGTGATAAAATCTTTGCGGATGTGGCTCAGCAAATACAGTGTTCATTTTCTTGTGCTGGATTAATCCTGGGCAGTAGGATTGGTGCTTTGTGATGTAGATGGTATTATAAATGCCATGTGGACCTGGAGGCCAAAGCTGAAGCTGGCAAATGTGCCTGTGCCGCATGTGACTGAGGTTTGACAACATAGACATAGAGGAAATATAGGTGCTGGAGGAGGCCATTTTCGGCCCTTCGAGCCAAGCACCGCCATTCAAATATGTTCATGGATGATCGTCCTATCTATGAACCCGTGCCTGCCTTCTGCCAGATCCCCTTGACCCACTAGCCTGAGGCTTATTCCAACTCTCTTTAAATCCATCAGTGTTTGGCCTCCACTGCCGTCAGTGGCTGGGAGTCCATAAATTCACAACTCTGGGTCAAAAAGTTTTTTCTCAGCTAGTCTTAAATAACCTCCCTTTTATTATAAGACTGTGGCCCATGGTTCTGGAACTCATCATCATGGGAACATTGTTCTGCATCTAAGCTTGTCCAGTCTTTATAATTTTTATATATTCCATAAGATCCCCCTCATCCTTCTTAAACTCCAGTGAATACAAAGCCTAGTCTTTTCAATCTTTCCTTCATATGTCAGTCCCGCCATCCAGTGATCAATCTCGTGACCTGCGCTGCATGCCTTAAATCACAAGGATGTCCGTTCCTTAAAATTAGGAGACCAACTATACACATTACTAGATGTGTCTCACCAGAGCCTTATACAAAAGGCAGTAGACAGGAAGAACCTCTTTATCCTGTACTGTACTCCTCTATTATGAAGGCCAACAATTCATTATCCTTTCTTCACTGCCTGCTGCATCCTGCACGCCAACTTTCAGTGACTGGTGTACAAGGAAACCCGGTCTCACTGTACCTCCCCCCTTACCTAAACCTAATCCATTAGAGATAATAATTTGCCCCTTGTTTTTGGCCGCCAAAGTGGATAACACCTCACCATTTATTATATTATACTGCATCTGCCCATTCATTCAACCTGTCCAGGGTTACCTTCAACTCCCTAAACATCCTCTTCACTGTTCAACACTGCACCAAGCTTTGTGTCATCCGCAATAACTGCTAGTGTGTCGCTCCCTATTTCCTCTTCCAAATTCATTTATTATATGGTAAACAATTTGCGGCCCCAACACCGAAGCCTTGCGGGCCACTCCACTCGCCACTTGCCTGCCAGTCTGAAAAAGGACCCGTTAATCATACTCTTTGCTTTCCGGACTACCAACTAATTTTCGTATCCATGTCACACCTTCCCCGATACAGGTGGCTCTGTTTTTAGTCACCAGTCTCCCGTGCGGGACCTTATCAAGGCTTTCTGAAAGTCTAAATTACCTCTCCATCCAGGGCACCTCTTCATCCATTTACTTGTACATCATCCAAACAATCCTGAAGATTAGTCAAGCATGATTTCCTTTCATAAATCATGTTGACTTGGCCTAATCCCTTTACTGCTATCCAAATGCTCCATTTTTACCTCTTTAATAATTGACTCCAGCATCTTTCCCACCACCGATGTAAGGCTAATGTTCTGTAATTCCCCGTTTTCTCTCCTGTCCTTTCTTGAAGTGGGATAACATTTGCTATCCTCCAATCCACAGGATACTGATCCAGATCTATTGAACATTGGGGGAAAATGATCACCAATTGCGTTCCACTTTTTCTAGAGAACCTCCCTGAGGATCTGGAATGCAGACCATCAGGCCAGGGGATTTATCAATCCTTCTGTCACATTAGCCTACCCAATACTTTTTCTCGCCTAATGAAAATTTATTATAGTTTCCTCTAACCCCTTAGATCCTCTGTCCTCCAGTACATCTGGGAGGATTGTTTGTGTTCTTCATTAGTGAAGACTGATCCGAAGTACCTATCACACTTCTGCATTTCCTTGTTACCATAATTATTTATACCCATGTCTGCTTAAAGGGACCACATTTTGACTTTGTACTCTTTTTCCCTTAACATATCGACAGAAGCGTTTACTGTCCTTCTTTATACTCCTGGCCCAGCTTCCTCTCGTACTTCATCTTTTCAGCCCGTATTGCCGTTTTTGTTTTGTTCTGTTGTCATATGTAAGTTTCCCATCTCCTGGCTCAGGCTACTCTTTGTGTGTTATACACTTTTCTTTTAGTTTATTCTATCCCTAATTTCTTTTGTCCTGCCACGGTTGTCTCTACTCCCCTTAGAATCTTTCTTCCTTTTTGGAATGATATGATACCTGCGTCTTAGGATTATGCCCAGAAATTACCATGCCATTGCTGTTCCACCGTAATTTCCTGCTAGGATCCCTTTCCAGGTGACTTCGAGAAGTTTTCTTGCAAATTGAGGGTGAGTCCCCTGCCGTCTTTTCTTTAGTTTCTTTTTTTATGTTTAGTTTTCACTTTGACACCATGTAATGGTCTCCGTAAGGCCCTTGTGACTAGCACAATGAATACCTCGTCCGTACATATTGTAAGCAAGATTTAATTTGAACAACAAAGGAAAACTTACGAAGGTAACCTGGCTTCAATAACGAGGCACAGGCACATTTGCCATGCTTCAGTTTGGCCTCAAGGGGCCCTGGAATTTATTTTACATATACATCCATCTCCTATTCACTTTAATTACTTCACAAACTTGTCGGTTATTTTAATTTTGTTTGCTTCCTATTTTTCTTATGAATTGAATTCAAGGAGAGATAATTTGCACTATGGCATGTGGGGCATTCAGATTGAGGGTATGGGATGAGAATGGGAAAATGGCTTTATTCAGGAAAAAGATTGTATTAATTTGAAATTGTTTTTTTCTTTTTAATAACCTATTTTTAATGGGTCTGCTTGTAAGTAGTTAAAGAGTTTAAGTTAAGCCTTGACTGAGACTGGTCAGTGATCTCCGTGATGAATATGTACCTTGGCCCACAGCAAAACTGACCCAAACCTTGTCAGTCTACAGAAACCACTGAGCCACAGAAACGGCAGAAGAACCACGGATCAATAACCATCTAACAGCGATTCCTTACAAACCAGGCAGATCAACAAAACCATAAGAAATTGGGATGGGAAGAAATTGGGAGAATGTGGAAGGAGCCCTTGCAAGTCCTACTTGACTACACTACAGCATGTGAAGGGTGGAAAAAAGGAAGTTTTATGAACTTGGAAGGCCTCCTGCACAGACTGAGATAAACGGAAAGCCATACCATTTTTTTTTAAATGCCAGTTTTGAGTGTTGGTTCGAAAACAGCCATGAACTGAAGCAAAAAACATTGCATGAATTACTACAACTCCTAATTCCGGATAACCAGGGAACGGAGTTTCCCCTGGTTGAATAACTTGAACCCATTAACAGTGACCCCTGATTTGTTCTTTGGGATTAGGAATAAGGGTCCTCCTCCACTCTCTAAAAAACCAAACGGGATCGATTTGAGATGGGCGAACCTCTGAGTCACATTAACTGTACCTACTAGACTCCTGCAACAGCAAAGGAAATAGGAAAAAATTATAAAATATTGAATAAAAAAAAGACATGTTTCATGTTTTAAGGTTGCCAATGACACAGAAGGAAAGTTCACCTTCGCTGTTCAGCCCTTGAACATAAAGTGACTTTTAATACGGGTGACGCCTTCTGTCAGTTTAAAACA